>CAJHNH020001071.1:60000-100000 GCA_905116865.2 Candidula unifasciata | reverse complement strand
GCCCTGCGCTGAGAATCATCAGACTCATGCTTGAGTTAGAAATAGAACTGAGCATTTATGGGTTAAACCCTTATGCCATGATGTTGATCCGTCGAATAAACAAACACAAACATAAACATCTTCATTGCAAACTCTTGACATATCATTTGCCAAAATGCACTGATCAAAATACTGTTAATTATTAGAAAGGCATACATTACACAAGCTACCACAATATCACCAATGGATGACACTGCCCCAGATCATACAAGAAAGAGGGGCAAATTATTTTCTAATTATGCACAAAATATACACAAAGAAAATTAGTCGTGGAGCTGAATAGAGCTTGCGGTCAAACATGAAGTTAACAACTATAATTGCGACGTGTCAAAGCAAATAACAGGTCTTTCCGTATATGGGATTGCAGTGTTGGTTGAATGCACCGTGTCGTGTACAAATGCCAGATCATTAACTTCTTCTTCTTCACTTCCTCGTTTACCGCTGTGGGTGTCGAGGGAGATATAAGGTTCTGTTTCTAGCTCTTCTGGCTGCCTCGACCATAGGCACATCGTGCTGTTGTAGAGTTTCTCTGATGTTATCCTTCCATCTTGTTCTTGGACTACCTCGTGCTGTTGTAGAGTTTCTCTGATGTTATCCTTCCATCTTGTTCTTGGACTACCTCGTGCTATACGTCCTCCTTCTCTTTCCATGTATGCTTTGTATGGTATGGTGTCACAAGGCATTCTCTCTGAGTGGGCAAACCATTTCACTTGCTGTCTTCGTATGTAATGCAGAATTGGTACTGTGTCGACTTTTTCTCTTATGATCTCAATCCTGATCATTACCTGCATATAACAATATTTTCGTTTGTGAGGCGAATGAGAATCATTTGGTGCCGAAAACCAGGTGTCTGCAGTGGGGTTAATATCAAGAAGTTAACACAGGGCAAAATAGACAACTTAACTTCTTCTTCTTCTTCTCTACGTCCCCTTTTACCGCTTCGGGTGTCGAGGCTGATATAAGGTCCTGCTTCGTGCTTTTCTGGCTGCTTCGACCGAAGACACATCGTGGTACTGTAGAGTTTCTCTGATGCTATCCTTCCATTTGTTCTTGGTCTACCTCCCTCTCCTCTTTAGGTATATGCTTTGTATAGCATCAGAAGGCATTCTTTTCAAGTGAACAAACCATTTCATTTGCTGTCTGTGTATGTAATTTAGAATTGGTTCTGTGTCGACTTTATCTCGTATGACCTCATTCCGGATTGTATCTCTTCTGGTCACTCCTACAGTGCTTCTCAGACATCTCATTTCCATCGTTACTAATTTCCTTTTGTCTTCTTGTGAGTGACCAAGTCTGGCACTGGTAAAAGAGAAAAGACGTGGACAAAACGATAGAATCATTATTACTAGTACATTGACACGATACCCACTTCTCCTTCTCCTCATTCTTTCTTCTTCTTCTTCTTCTTCTTCTTCTTCTTCTTCTTCTTCTTCTTCTTCTTCTTCTTCTTCTTCTTCTTCTTCTTCTTCTTCTTCTTCTTCTTCTTCTTCTTCTTCTTCTTTTTCTTCTTTTCTTCTTCTTATTCTTCTTCTTCTTCCTTTTCTTCTTTTTTTCTTCTTTTTCTTTTTCTTCTTCTTCTTCTTCTTCTTCTTCTTCTTCTTCTTCTTCTTCTTCTTCTTCTTCTTCTTCTTCTTCTTCTTCTTCTTCTTCTTCTTCTTCTTCTTCTTCTTCTTCTTCTTCTTCTTCTTCTTCTTCTTCTTCTACTTCTTTTCATTCTTTTTCTTTTTTCTTCTTCTTCTTCTTCGTTCGCCCTTAAGATGTTTTTGGCACATTTTGTTATGGTTTACAGCTAGCCTGTGATATCTTTGCATTTCTGACTAACACAGATGTAAGCAAGCCCCAAGTTGGTTGCCTTTTTCGACATGCTTTTTAGGATAGTAGATCCCGATCCCCCCCCCCCCCCCCCATAAACCCCAAACCAGGAAAACACACGAGTACACCACATACCGTGACTAGAGGTCGCCTATGATTCTATTGTTTTGTCCAGTAATGAAGATTCGGGTCGAAACCTTGGGCTGTACAAGCTGCCACACAGTGACATACAATGTTCGTTAGTAGCGTATCGTTTTCTAACACTGCAACCCCAACTTTTGTTGCTGTTGTGGTCGTACTTGACAATCTTACGCTCATGAGTGTACCATTTCCTAGTGAACGGTCGGCTCTAGATACCATTGTCGAAATCAAAGCAAAGCGGTATGCTGACTGATCCCCAGAATCTGGTGCCGAACCAGTAATCGCGGCTTTAAATTCGCGATCGTCTCCTAAACTACAGTCATAACAGTCATATCATCATAAATCACCTCAAAGGGGAGCTGCGTGGTTTCGAAGCATGGTGTCCGCCTGGTGTGCACGAGGTTCTGGGTTCAATCCCCGGCAAGGGCTGGGATCTTTTCACGTGGACTTGGACTTCTAGTCATTTCCCCTGATCTCTGGGTAGTGACATCGGATGCCAGTGTCCATAGTAGCGCACATAAAAAAAAAAAAAAAATCCATAAGCAGTTAGAAATGGAAAAGAGTAGCCTAACGGCGCTATCCAGGCAAAATTTGGAGCTGAAAATCTACCCAAAGTATTTTAGGATCCTCGCCAGTGCTACAGAGCCTGTGCACTGTGCTGAACTTCTTCGGACTAAGGCTTGAGTTGGAATAAGAACGGAGCACTTATCGATCACTACTCGTGTGCGATGATGTTGATTCGTTGTTCAAAACCTCAAAACCTTAAATCACCCCAGAACTTGAGCGACGTGGGGGAGGAACAGAGTATGCCGGTTGGCACTGCCTACTGTTTTGCCTTAAATAGGTAAATTGTCTATAAAGTTGTGGATCTATATTTTTTGGCCGTCTTTTTCATCTTTTAGTTAATCTTCTGAGATGTTGTGCTTGTGATGGTATTTGCTACATTCTAATGAAATGGCCAAATCACTTGATTTGCTGTTGCTGTAGATGCTGCCTAAGATGATAGTCTAAAAGTGTCTTCTCTAAACGGCCAACAAACAGGAATCCTGAGAGAAGTTTGATAATGACTACACATATTTTAAACTGAGAGCTTACAATAGGAAAATGATAACACCATGGGAAAAGGGAGACCCTGGAAAAGATGAACTGAATGAGATGCTGGGCATCGTTGACCTCAGAACATCGCAGCAAACCAACAACGGATCAAACTCTTATCTCGACTAGCTATAATAAGAACCTAGGAATAGCAAGACTTTTTTTTCAAGAAGAAGAAATGCTTTCAAAAATGATTGCCTACTGCAAGTCATCGTCGACAGAATTTCAGCGATTCAACGATGAACCATCTTGAGGTATCTTCTCTAAACAATCAACCTTGTTTAAATACCAGTTCAATCCTGAGATAAGTTTAATATCATCACAAGTTGTTCAGAAATGATTGCCCACAACAAGTCACCAGCTGCACAGTTTCAGAGATTCAACAACGAACCATCTTGGGGTATCTTGTCCAACAAAGACACTGAGATATTCACTGTTGTCAACCTTGTGTGTCTTAGCAGTGTCATAGGTTGGTTTGGAATCGTAGCCAACATCATCAACATAGCGATCTATCTGAAGCTGGGGTTCACCAACACTGTCAACATCAGTTTCTTGGGAATATCCATTTCGGATCTGTGTTGCCTCTTGGCCATGGAGTGGGTTTGTCTGTGTCTGAACCCAAGGGTTGAAGATGCAGGAGTCCCATGGGTCTCTGGGGAGTTTATGTACCTCACAGGGGCGTGGCCGCATATCGTGTGTGGGCGTATCACCAGTTATATCACCGTTTATGTGACCGCAGAGAGGTGTTTATGTACGGTGATGCCTCTGAAGGTAAAACTGATCATCACTCCAAAGAGAACCGCCATAGTGGTGTGCCTGATTTATCTCCTAAACATCCTCAGTCTGGTCCCGGAGTACATGACCTCATACATTGACTGGAGGTTCTTCCCAGAAACCAACACCTCGCTTCTGTCCATGTATTACACCTCGGACAGACCTCGGTTTGTGGGCTTGGCCTTTTTTCTGAGCTTCTTTGCCGGAGTGCTGTCGTTCGTCGCTGTGATTGTGTTTACGACTTTTCTTGTAGTCAGACTGCAGAAAGCATCGCGGTGGCGCAGGACAGCAATATCCGGGATGGAGAAAGAAGGTTCCATCTCCGCCCGCGACAAGAAAACCTTCAAGATGATTGTTCTCATCGCCACAATACTTATCGTCTGCTACACACCAGGAACTATGCTTACTATGACAACAGTTCTCGTCCCGGATTTCATTGTTGGTCGCCGCTACTCAAACATGGCCACCGCGATGTGGGCAATCGCCTATGTGTTTCAAGCCATCAACGCGAGCATCAATATACTTCTGTACTATAGTATGAGTTCAAAGTTCAGAGATCAGTTCAACTCGTTGTTTTATTACTGCAGAAAGACTGGGTAACACAGATAGCAATGGGTAGAAAACACTGAAGATAAACCGGGAATATCCAGAGAGATAATAATAGGGGTTTTAACCCCATCTTCGTCTTCTTCGTTTGATTTCAGTTAGCAGACTCTGACCAGGGAACAAGCTTCGTCCTACTCAATATCGGTTATAATTATGGCAACAAAATGTGTTGCTTTTTCATTGCAAAGTGTTTGGTGCTAGTGTTTTATGTCTTCCGTGTCTGTCTGTCTGTCCTGTCAAGTCGTGTACGTCTCATTGTGCAGGTTTGGATCTACGTGTGTTTTTCGTTGGCACTGGAGCGAAGCAACTATGGGGTGACCCGTTGACAATGAAGCTGAAACTAGCATTACCAGATTACCAAGTTTGAATCTCATTAGGTCATGTGTTCCTTTTTGTGCCATCCGTTGATGGTGTTACTATCATTGTTTGGATTGTCTTCTGGGCTATTCATGGTGGTATTGTTGTACCATGATTATCTTCTTGGAACTCTAGGTGACAGTTTTGAAATTTAGTCTCCGTGTGTCGTCAGTGACTTAGCCTTGGTCATAGACTGTTCTTGACTTTGATCATAGAGTGTTCTTGACTTTGGTCATAGAGTGTTCTTGACTTTGGTCATAGAGTGTCCTTTGACTTTGATCATAGACTGTTCTTGACTTTGGTCATAGTGTACTTGACTTTGGTCATAGAGTGTTCTTGACGTTGGTCATCAAGTGTTCTTGACTTTGGTCATAGAGTATTTTTGACTTGGTCATAGAGTGTTCTTGGCGTTGGTCATAAAGTGTTCTTGACTTTGGTCATAGAGTGTTCTTGACTTTTGTCATAGAGTGTTCTTGACTTTTGTCATAGAGTGTTCTTGACTTTGGTCATAAAGTGTTCTTGACTTTGGTCATAGAGTGTTCTTGACGTTGGTCTTAAAGTGTTCTTGACTTTGGTCATAGAGTGTTTTTGACTTTGGTCACATAGTATTTTTTACTTTGGTCATAGAATGTTCTTGACTTTGGTCATAGAGTGTTCTTGACGTTGGTCTTAAAGTGTTCTTGACTTTGGTCATATAGTATTTTTGACTTTGGTCATAGAATGTTCGTGACTTTGGTCATAGAGTGTTCTTGACTTTGGTTATAGAGTGTTGAATAAACATTTTTTGTTCTTCTTTTTATTTTAGTCCCTGCCTTCTCTGAGTGGATTCAGATGATTCATCAATGGGAAAAGGAGGCGGTGGTTGTGATTAACTTACTGCCACCTAACAATCGTGTTCTCAATGCCAATTCCTGATCGTCGTTTTCTTCACAGTCGGAGTGTACCTGCCTGAGATGCGAGAAACCACCAGTCTACATACAAATAAGCCAGATCTGTAAAACAGGTGTGCACACAAATCTCAATTTCTAGAGCAGGCTCCCAAAGTCCAACATCGGACGAACAACCAGATCTTTTCGCTGGAGTTTCCAGCCGTTGAACGTAGAGAAGGAGGAGGATAGGAATGTTTGAACTTTGGTCAAGAAGAATTGCGAAAACAGCCACTTTCTATGTCTGGTTTATTGCGTGCAGGCTATTGGTTTCTACACATCCAGGACTGTACCTGGTACTCATTAAGGGGTGGGTCGACCTGGGAGCCAAGGTCATTTAAAAAAGAAAAAAATATATATATATATATATATATATGGTAACGCCACGACTTGAACCCACGACCTTTCGGTCACCAGGCGAGAGTCTAACCGCTAAACCAACGCAGCTGCCCGGGTGCATGTTACTACCAGAATTAAAAAGTACAGGCAATTATGCCAGGTAGTACACTGTGCCCACTGTTGTGCTTTGTTCAAATTTACAAGCAAGTAACATTCCACTGTGTCGGATAATACTCAAAAGCTTCGATCAACTAAGTCTCCGAACCTCCGGGACATTCCGACTTTTAACGTGAGAGAGATTAGCAAAACCAGACTTCTCTCCCCTCCTAATACCAAATCCCTTCCTTGAAAAAGCGCGCCATTGACGTTGTCCGTTGTGTGACCCCGACGTTAGCGCCTGGAGTCCCATTCCTAATCTGTTTATGGCCTTTCCCCGACCACTTTTCACTCCAGGACGCCAAGTAATGTCTGCACATTGTCAGGCTGGGTTGAGTCCAGGGCTGCCACTACCTGGGTTTTACCCCAAGATCTAGGTTTTTATTTGACGCCATTGTTCAGCTTTTTGAAATCTTGGTTTATATATATACACGTATATGTGTGTGTATGTATGTTCAGCATGTATATATATAAGGATGGTAAATGTTTCGTTTCGTAACTATTCTATTTGAACTTTTTATCATTCTTGGGGGGTTTTTTGTTGTTGCTTTTGTATTGCTGAAGGTTTTTTTTTTTTTTTAAGTTTTAATAAAAACCCAATTGGCAGCCCTGGTAGAGTTTCACAACCGCGCACGGGTAGTTTTGAGTGGATATAGAAGAGCCCAACAGCTAACTATTAATCCGTTTCTACCTCCGAAAGCAGAGAATGCGAATATGTCGAGCTAGTTAAGGCTACACTAAATTAGTTTAATAAAAATGACACATATTATATTTCATAATTCTTTTTCTTCTTAGGGTTTACAAGCTGTATACTACTCCAGTGGAAAATTCTGGTTGTTCATCTACTTCTGGGTTTTCTCTTGTTCCACAACTTTAGTTTTGTGTGCACATCTGTTCTATAAATCTGCCTTAGTTGTATGCAGAATGTTGGTTCCTCGCCTCTCCGGCAGACATATCCGACTTCGAAGGAAACAACGCTAATTAGTTGAATTTCGCAATATGCTTTTTAGGTGGTTTTGAGGGATGAGCGGTTACTTTTTTTTTCCGCTGTCCTACCCTTCACCCCCTCCCCCCCCACCCCCCATGCCCCCGCCGTGTGGTGTTGGCAGTCGTGTTCATCCACAACCTTTTGTCTCGTTTACTTTCAGTCACTTCTGACACAGATGATCTTCCATGCCATCATGCTGATCTGTCCAGCATCTTCTCTCTTGATCTCCCTCTGAACCTACTTCTCTCCAAAGTTGTCCACCGTCAAGATGTACTCCAGGTTTCTCCTTCTCATGACATGGCCAAAGAATGTAGACTGCATCCTTCTGACGTGGGCAATCAGTTCTCTCCATGGGTCAGTTTCTTTCAAGACGTCTTGATTTCTCTTTTTATCTGTCCATGGTATTCTTATCATTCGTCTATAGAACCACATCTCCATAATGAGCTAGATGACCAACCGGCAAACGAGGCAAAGCATCAACGCATATTTGAAGAAGCATGGACAGAGCGGATATCATCAACGCTGTAAGGACTGGGCTAGCGAATAATGATGAAGCTCTTACACTAACATGGTTGCGTGACATGGAATAAAGCATAGTGAAGCATGTGTATGCCACCTTCGAGACTTAGATAGGATACACTATAACCTATAACCAACCTCTCATGCCAACAATCAGTAGCTGTACTTTGAAATGGCTGCTGCATCTGAGAAATAAGCATTCATGGGAATGCCCAGTGGGCAATGACGTCGATTCTGATAAAATAGCATCTACGCTTCCCAATAATTTGTCACTAATCCTTCAACTGTCCTTGATTCATTTTTGTAAATTTGACCATGTGGGTTCCGGTGGCCCCATTGTGGGAAAAACAAGAACAGACCCACTACCTCCACAACAAGCATGTCGTATGAGTCGACTGACTGCTTATTTCGAGGTTTTTTGTCCACTTCTGGACTTGTCTTGTTCCAGAAACTGTGTTTTGCGTGCACATCGTTTTTACAGATCTGGCTTAGTTGTATGCAGACTGTTGGTTCCTCGCCTTTTAGGCAGATGCACTGCGACTTCGAAGGAAACATTACTTACTAATAATAAACAATTTGCCCTATATGTAATGAAGCTCGAATATCGCGGTCAAGCAGTATGTAGATAGTTTTAAACGGGCCGCGACCTTCAGGTGGCTGTTACAGCAAAACAGGCATGAGTTGGCCGCGCCAGGAACGCACTTGAAACTAGATTACCCTCCCTCTTTCACTCTTCGTTCGTGTCCAGCGTTGCAACGACCTCTTCTTGTTCGTAAACAACCGGTGGTGTTTTCAGTGTGGTTCTTGTTGGCCTGCACACGACGGATCCCGTCGAGCTCAAGACTTCTGGTTCAAGGTGGTCGCGTTGGTGGTCCACCCTGACGATAACCTCCCCTTGCCTACCTAGCCGTCACTACACTTCACTTACTGGTGCTAGAAGAACTGATTATCTGCCCTTACCTACCAAACAACCACTGCACTTGCTGGTACTTCAGGAGGTGATTACCTGCCCTTGCCTATCTCTCTGTTACCTTCGTAGCAACTAGTACCTTATTGTGACCGCAGGAAGTGATCCTTCCTGCCCCCAACCTCCCTGACCTCCACCCTTTATCCTCTCTCTCTCTCTCTCTCTCTCTCTCTCTCTCTCTCTCTCTCTCTCTCTCTCTCTCTCGCCCATTTCCTCTTTCTCTCCTTCATTTCCTACCAAGCCACCACTGTCTTTGTGAAACTGAAGGGGAGCGATTATCCTGGTTACCTCCTTCTCTCCCCCTTTCTCTGCCTATTTTTTCTTACTCTACCTCTCCCCTTCCTTCCTGGATCTCCGGTCCTACCACGCAACAGTTAACTTAGTGTGAGTTGATCATCATCAGTCAGGATCTCTACAGAACGTCGCTCTCCTCACGGCCCGGAAAGTATCCTTTTCCAAAGCCAGCTCTCCGGCCTTTCAGTGCCAATGCATCTTAAATGTCCTGTATCCACCTAAGCGGTGGTCAACCCCTGCCTCGCTTTCCACAAACTACATCCTCCATCATCCCCCCCCCCCCAGTCACCTTGGTTTAATATGGCTAAGATTAATAAACTTTCGGGACAATATGCTGTTTATGAGCCAGTTCTCCTTAATGTTCAGCTTGAGTAGAATATCGATGTTTTTCCCCTTCCTAGTATATGGTATTCTGAGAATTTTGTATGTTACATTTTAATTCAAAAACTCTTAATCTTTTTCCTCAGTGACTGAGTGAGAGTCTAGGACTCACAACTGTAAGTTGTAGCATCACCTATTCACTAACATAGCAATAGGTGTTTCGTCCTTTTTAGGACGAATTTTTTTGTTATTTGAAGCCCCACCCTGGCTTTTGCCAGGAGCCGCAATATAGGCAGGTCATAAATATGGCCAATTGTCTGAACGCGGTTTCTGGGACCTCTCCACGGCGATCCTCATCCACATGGTGGCACTTTGTGTCATAGGGTGTTTATCGCTTGTGTGATGTCCTAGTGGGGTAGAAAGTCAGTCAGTCGACTGTAAGTTGTCACAGGAAAAATGCATCAACCCTTTACTAGTTTACAGGTGCTTTGTCATAGGTTCTTCATTCTGTTCAATCTCTTTGTGTGAGTTACGGGAGCGATTACTTTCCTGCACACTCCGCCTAGCCCCACACAAACTTTTACTTTTTATTATTAGCCAAGCAAATTTTGACCGTAATCTTTATCCAGGGACAAAACATTAAAATGTTACTATAAAATCAAATATCTGCCCTGACAGAAAATCAGACAGTTGTATTTGATTTACAATGATTACGTTTTGTATATCCTCTCTCTTTCTTTCTCACTCTCTCTATATCTTTTTTTTTCTCTCTTCTCTCCGTCTGGTCTTTTCAATTTCCCGCCCACGTACTAAGCAACCTCTGCAAGTTTACTTCGAGTGACTAAATGAAACGATAACCTTTCCATTATCTGTTCCATCCCCCCCCCCCCCACCACATCTCCGTATGTACGTGGGTGTGTTTGTGTGGTATCTTTCTCTCTCTCTCTCGTTCTCTCACTCTCTCTCTCGTTCTCTCTCGCTCTCTCTCTCTCTCTCTCGCTCTCTCTCTCCAATTGTTCCCCCTCGTCCCTTCCTCACAAATTTAGCAACCACTAAACCTTAACTTAAAGAAGCGATTACCTACACCTAGTAAGCAACGATACCACGTCACTACACTCAAGATTGCTATTACCTCCCCCTACCTATCGATCCACGACTCGCTATGACAAAGGCCGAAGGATTGCGACATTTACATTACCGATCCAAAGGGTTGCGATATCCATAGTACCGAGCCAATGGGTTGCGATATCCATAGTACCAAGCCAAAGGGTTGTGATATCCATAGTTCCAAGCCAAAGGGTTGCCATATCCATACTACCAAGCCAAAGGGTTGCGATTTCCATAGTACCGAGCCAAAGGGTTGCCATATCCATACTACCAAGACAAAGGGTTGTGATATCCATAGTACCAAGCCAAAGAGTTGCCATATCCATAGTACCGAGCTAAAGGCTTGCCATATCCATAGTACCGAGCCAAAGGGTTACCATATAAATAGTACCGAGCCAAAGGGTTGCCATATTCATAGTACCGAGCCAAAGCCATAGTTGCTGCATCAAAAAGAACTTTCCAGACGCTAGAGCTCGATTACCTTGACCGTTTACAGCCGACTGGTTAACCTCTGTAACAAACAAGTCCCGTTACTGAACAACATACGCTAGTGAAAGGATCACTTTGCCTTCATGGATGGCAAACTACGAGATGGAAACCATTTAGTTGCCGCTCTGTGTATAATGACAAAAACACGAAGGAGAATAGCCTGTGGAATAATGCTGGAGTCCAATGTAGCGGCACGGAACGTCGTTTGTAAGGAGGATAAATGGAACAAGTGCCCGGATTCATCAGACACGCAGGGAAAAGAGTGTCCAGTAGAAGCGAAGAAAGGACAAGCAATAAAACAGAGAGTCCAGTGAGGAATGTGGGTCTTTTCTCCAGCTGTGGTCAAGCGAGACGTGATGTCCAGTAAAGCCAGAATAAGCGAGATGTTTTTGTAATAGAAAGGGAGTTGAGTTATGGATTTGGTTATCCTGACTGCACTTCGGATTTATCTATAGGTGATCACACACCCCGTCCCACCTTCCCCCCGAATACATGTCTCAGCGGCTGAGAGTGCCAGTCCTATGCTGGTCAACATGACTTTTTAAACTCCTGGTGTGATTCTCGTGCCTTGTGGTGCTGATATTTACGCACAATTCACTTATTCGCAGCAGTCTGCCTCAAACCAGCTCCTAGACGCATCGAAACCTTCCCCAATCATCCTATCTCTCTCTCTCTCTCTCTCTCTCTCTCTCTCTCTCTCTCTCTCTCTCTCTCTCTCTCTCTCTCTCTTTTTAACAATAGCATGTGACTGATAGTTTGAGCCTCTGTAACAATTGCAGAACCAGCCACTCTATCAGCTCTTTGATTGCCAACTATGCCTGCATTACTCGATGAATGTAATTCCGAGACCGACGAGGATCTGGTATTGTATGGTGACCCGAAAAGTTTTACTTCTGCAGATTCAACAGATTTTGTTTGACGTTATACGTGGAAAATCAACCCTAATCAAACTTAGCGGAACACTTGGGTATCAGGCCCGTTAAGCCTACACAGCTGACAACCTGAGCATATAAAAGTAAAAGAAAAAAGCTTATTGGGTATACAGGGCTAGACCTATATTTTATAGACCAAACGGCACTTGGTTAGTGGTGTGGTCAGCATCACGCCGGCCACTCTTACTTTCCAGGACTGTACCTGGTACCCACTCAAGGCTGGGTCGACCTGGGAGCCAAGATCATTTACACACAAAATAACCTAGCTTTCTTCAGGAACCGAACCCACGACTGAGCATATTAAACTGATTGACAAGACAAATAAAGGAGTCAGGTCAAAGTTCACCATAATGCGTACTGATTGGTTAAGATTAGACCTTCACTATTAAAGTTTCCTTTAAAAGTTTCATGTCAATCGTCAACAAACTCACGACATTCTCCAGCTAGCTCGACTACAGTCACCGCCTGCCTCACATTTTGCCGTCACCAGTCACAACCTACCCGCATCATCATCATGTCTGACGCCGCTACCGTTGCCCCAGCCTGACTCTCCATTCGTCCAAATACTGACAAAGCCAGTAGCCAATTAGAACTTACTAAGCCGCCATGACACCCAGTTCCCGTGGAACAAGCCAGCCTCACTGACGCGGGGAAGCACAGCCAACCAGATTGACAAGCCAGGCATGATTGAATCAACAACCAGTCTCACTCCCACCCTACCCGTTCCAGGCCACCCAGGCACATATGGCTGTCCTTTTCAGGACTGCCACGTCCACTCCCAAAACCTGCAAGCCGCCCGCCAAGCCCACGCTGCTGACATGATGCAACAACTAAATGGAAACTCAGGCGAAAATCAACGCCACAAAAGAAAGAAATTCAAGCACAGATAGCAAATAACCCGTCCTTGAGAAAACAGGCCATCAGGCGGTTAAAAAAAGGACAAAGTTTGAAATTTTTATTTTTCTTCTAACGAATGAACGTGTCACGATACGATCTCAGTGATTCCAGAAGTTAGTACTTGTAATAAGTTCTTCTGGTTATTGAGAGACAAGAGACTATGCCCTTAAACCAAATGTTACTTTAAACCGAATTGATTTAAATGTTTCCAGTCCTTAGTCCAGACAAAGCGACCCAACCTTGGGTAATATTACCTAAAACTTTACACTGTAGCTAGGAATTCTATTCTCATGCCAGTGTCAGAATGTTATCTCCTGACCACACTGTAGAGGCCAGCGAACGGGGAACTTAGCATCACACCTGAGCTGGACCGTAGGTCATAAAGATTACCTAACACGAGTTGAGCGAACTCTAGACATTGAGGCGACGAGAAGTTTAAAGTTTAACACGTCAGTGTAATTCTGGGGAGAACAGGTGTTTGGCAATTAGGAATGTTTTATCTTGGTCAAGGTCGTACTGTAGGCCGTTCACTGTGAGTGACAGGTCACTGGTTAGCCAAGTTGATCTGATAGTTACCTCAGGGGCGGGGCTTAAGTCATCATCTTGAGGGTTGGGCAGAACCCAGTATAGGGAGGAGTTTAATTTGGACAATAGATTGATACTTATACTGCGGGCATCGTAGATTTACCTCATAGTGCCGCCAGCAGGTCACAGACTCAGACCTACCGTTGAAAAGTATTTTCTCCCTGGTTGAGTCGTGTCCGGCATGTGCTGGAAAGTTCCCAGGTGAATATTAATTTTAATCTTGTATACTTAGGTTAGGGAGTTAAGCTTAGTCTATACTACCTTTTCCTAATTTGTCTGCACATTCTGTTAGAAATAGTTCTTTGTGAGTATTCAGTATCTCAGTTAGGGAACTGCTAAACTATTCCTATTTCTTGTATGTTTGTGTCACATGTTTTTCAGTGTATGTTTTCATGTGTATAAAATAAGATGTGAACAATGACATTTGCTATAATGAAATGTAATTATATTGTTTCCATGATCAGCCAAAAAATGAGTTTGGACTGTGGGAAATCATGCCCAAATATGTGCAGGGATGCTGTTACGTTTTGTGTGCCCACCATGTGCTCACTTAAGGTGTTCACCTAAACAGGGGATTTATAACCCCAGGGGAAGAATGATGGGTGTACAGTATTTACTGTCACTGAAAGATAATATTCAGGACAGCTTTCACATATAAATTGTTTGAGTTTTCATCACATAACCTACTCCACGTGGTCATGTAATATCAATGTCAGCCAGTTGGAAGTCTGAATGATGACGGACAACAGACTTAGAAAGTCAACTATCATGACATAGCATGAGAGAGGAAGGCAGGATATGTGACGCCCATGTAAGACAAAAGACCTTCAGACTAGACTGGAGAGAATGTGGAATATGAGGAGTGATGGGATATATTTTATTCTTATATGTTATATTAATTGATACATGTATTCTTAGTGTAAGTCAAGATACTACACGTATGTATTTGTTTCCATGATGACAGCGCCCATGTGACGATCAGTCCATGAAGTAGCCTACATTGTGTTAGACTCGGCCAGCTGGGAACGAGGTGGGGGCGAGGAGGAGAAACAAGCAGGGAAGAAGCTGGAAGAGAAGGAAGAGCTTGACAGTGCTCACGGCTGTCAGAGGTTCTATGAAAGTTATGTTCATAAATTGTTCATACTTTATCACCTTCATCACACCACTCTAATCACAGGTGCTGTTCTCGCGCTGAAACAACCCATTACTATCATAACTTTAGCTAGTCACTGTTTGTGTAAACACAACAAACTGGGTATGTCAATTAACTGATTGTTAGAAAATAAAGCTGTATGTCAAGTTTTATACTACATCGTTTGTTAAATTCCAAGTGTATTCAATCTTACCTGTTTTCTAAACTGATAGATAGAAGTACATTTAGTGGGAGCTCAAATAATATAATAATTCTTTAATTATTCATAATAACACCGGGAGAAGGTAGATGACGGAGGAATCATTTGCCCTGGCTAATAAATCATTAAGTATAATGATATAGACATCTAAAATTCCTTGCCTTCTCTTGTGGGTACCAAGTTCAGCTAACGTTAAAGTACTTAACGAGCCAATATGGCTGTTTTCTTGGGTATCCAGGACTTTATCTGAGAGCAACATAGCTCAGATTTTAGTTCGGTTAATCTGGTGGAAGGAATGTGTTGAGAGGGACATCCCTACTCGACATTATAAAACATTTTAAACCAAGCGTCACGTCACAGAACGTCAACAAACTTTATACCCCGTGGCTAATCAGAGACGTTACTAGGATAATCATTGCATATTACGAACTAAATACTGGTATGTTTTACTGTTCCCTGGGACAACAGTTGCAAAATATAATATTGTTGTGATCTGTCAGAATAGAAGGAACACTTTCAGAGGAGTGTTTTTGAGGAAAGTTCATATGTGTGATCTAAAGGACACACAGAGCACTCGTGGGTTATTCACTTGCAGAAGATGTTTGTAAGGCAAGTTCATATGTGTTATCTATAGGACACACGTAGCACTCGTGGGTTATCTACTTGCAGAGGGTGTTTGTAAGGCAAGTTCATATGTGTGATCTATTGGACACGCAGAGCACTCGTGGGTTATCCACTTGCAGAAGATGTTTGTAAGGCAAGTTCATATGTGTGATCTATTGGACACACAGAGCACTCGTGGGTTATCCACTTGCAGAAGATGTTTGTAAGGCAAGTTCATATGTGTGATCTATTGGACACACAGAGCACTCGTGGGTTATCCACTTGCAGAGGGTGTTTGTAAGGCAAGTTCATATGTGTGATCTATTGGACACACGGAGCACTCGTGGGTTATCCACTTGCAGAGGGTATTTGTAAGGCAAGTTCATATGTGTGATCTATTGGACACACGGAGCACTCGTGGGTTATCCACTTGCAGAAGATGTTTGTAAGGCAAGTTCATATGTGTGATCTATTGGACACACAGAGCACTCGTGGGTTATCCACTTGCAGAAGATGTTTGTAAGGCAAGTTCATATGTGTGATCTAAAGGACACACGGAGCACTCGTGGGTAATCCACTTGCAGTGAAGATGATTTGGAAGAAATGAACAGATGTCTGATAGCCATCCAAATTATTGGCCACTAAATATGACTGATCAATCATTGATTCGGTTATTGGTAGGATTTTTTGTTTGCTGTCTAGCTAATTCAGGGGTTTTTCATTTCATCCCATTTCGGAGGCGCCAAGATTTCATTGGGAGTTTCCGACAGAGTCAGTATAGGGGTGATGGGGTATGAAATCAACCACGACTAAAACTAACCCAACCCCACCCCATAATATTGGACTCTTTCCGGATCTCTCCATGAAATCTCAGAGTCCCCGAGACGGGGTAAAATACCGAAGGGAGTATAGCAATAAACTAATGAAAGGACAAGTTGAGTGTTTAAACTATACTGTATTAAAGTAATGATGAACAGAAGGAGAGGTAGTACTTTAATTTGTTACGACCACATCTCGTCGGTTTCTAGATCTCGTAGGGAATTCCTAGAGATCCCTAGGGGGTTCCCTAGACAGTACCATATTATGGTGGGGTGGAGGTGGGGGAGGGGTTTAGTGTTAAAAAATAGCGACTAGTACTAAACCTAACCCTTCTTCTTCTTCTTCTTCTTCTTCTTCTTCTTCTTCTTCTTCTTCTTCTTCTTCTTCTTCTTCTTCTTCTTCTTCTTCTTCTTCTTCTTCTTCTTCTTCTCTTTTTGTCTTCCACCTTGTACCTCATCGAAGTGTGTGTGTGTGGGGGGGGGGAGAGAAAACATTAGTTAATAAGCTCTATCAAGATCACTATTAAGACTGATGTTAATTTCTTAATGTCATCACTGCATATTTTCCGAGATCTCCCACTTGCTCTATACCCGTTGTAACGTTTTAGTGTGGCTCGCTGTGGCAGATAGTACCAGGGCATTCTTGTTAGGTGTCCAAAGCACTTCCTTTGTTGTTTCTTTGATGATCTGTAAGACTGGCTTTATTCCTAGCATTTGTCTGGTTTCGTATTCTGTCTTTCCTTGAAACTCATAAACCTAACCCCCCCCCTGTACTATGAGACATTCTGGGGATTTCCCTACCGAATCTCTAAGCCGACGAGATGTGGTCGTACAAAAATTAAAACACCGGAGAGGGAATTCGCCAGTCGTGGAAACAAAACCTCTACACTTTACTTCAAGTGTCAGAGAAAATCATCCACTTATAAATAGCAAAATTTTTATCCCGCGCCTCGCTCTGTGATCACCCACTTTGGCGGGAAAACGCAGCACGCAGACCTCTTCTGGATGGTGACCTTGGAGTCAGGAATGTGGCTGTTACGTTGTCAGGAAACTCTCATCCGGTTGCCACGTTGCTGACGTCAGCGTATTATGAGTTGTCTATGACGTGTGCAGATAAAACGTTAACCAGACGGTTCTGTCCGTAGCCATTTATTTATAACTTTAATTCACACAGTTATGTGTGACTTTGATGGCGAAAAGGAAGTAAAATGTCTTTAACCTCATTTGGAAGTATATAATGGTACTTGAATTATATCAGCATCGCGACAACCGAAACGCTCACCGGCCCGAAAGTAATGAGTTCAAAACCTTATCCAGGAGGATTTCTTCTTCTTCTTCTTCTTCTTCTTCTTCTTCTTCTTCTTCTTCTTCTTCTTCTTCTTCTTCTTCTTCTTCTTCTTCTTCTTCTTCTTCTTCTTCTTCTTCTTCTTCTTCTTCTTCTTCTTCTTCTTCTTCTTCTTCTTCTTCTTCTTCTTCTTCTTCTTCTTCTTCTTCTTCTTCTTCTTCTTCGTCGTCGTCGTCTTCTTCTTCTTCTTCTTCTTCTTCTTCTTCTTCTTCTTCTTCTTCTTCTTCTTCTTCTCCTACTCCTCCTCTTCTCCTCCTCTTCTCCTCCTCCTCCTCGCCCTTTTTTCTTCTTCTTCGCCTTCTCCTTATTTTCCTCCTCCTTCTTCTTCTTCTGCGGCCTTAAATCCTCAGGCTCAAAGATCCCTTCCCTAAACCACAGACTTGGTAAATATAGGCAGTGTTATCAGTTAAGAAGTATGCTATTTGCTTCGTGAAGACTGCAGTCACAAGGAATAGCAATGGACGTTATGTGTGGTTGTTGTGAAGACTGGAGTCACAAGGAATAGCAATGGACGTTATGTGTGGTTCTTGTGAAGACTGCAGTCACAAGAAATAGCAATGGACGTTATGTGTGGTTGTTGTGAAGACTGGAGTCACAAGGAATAGCAATGGACGTTATGTGTGGTTCTTGTGAAGACTGCAGTCACAAGAAATAGCAATGGACGTTATGTGTGGTTGTTGTGAAGACTGGAGTCACAAGGAATAGCAATGGACGTTATGTGTGGTTGTTGTGAAGACTGGAGTCACAAGGAATAGCAATGGACGTTATGTGTGGTTCTTGTGAAGACTGCAGTCACAAGAAATAGCAATGGACGTTATGTGTGGTTCTTGTGGAGGCTGCAGTCACAAGAAATAGCAATGGACGTTATATGTGGTTCTTGTGGAGGCTGCAGTCACAAGAAATAGCAATGGACGTTATGTGTGGTTCTTGTGAAGACTGCAGTCACAAGAAATAGCAATGGACGTTATGTGTGGTTGTTGTGAAGACTGCAGTCACAAGAAATAGCAATGGACGTTATGTGTGGTTCTTGTGAAGACTGCAGTCACAAGAAATAGCAATGGACGTTATGTGTGGTTCCGCCGGTACAGTGACGGAACAGTTACAGTGCATCTGTGTGTGGTCAAGTTAAACATGCGAAAAACTGGTACTTTAACTCATAGTTTAAAATATATCCACAGTAATTCAGTGCTGTCGCTTTTGCTATTTTAACTCTCATCATCTCACATTTTGCAAAGTTAATAATGTTTATTCTGAAGGCATTTTGCCAGATGTTGTCTCTGGAGTTCTAGTTGAAGTGAAAAACAAGCATCCCCCTACCCCCCCCCCCTCCCCATCCCTTTTTCCCCCTTACCAGCATAATTATCTTTTTCTTCTTATCGTTCACTAGCTGTAAACTCTGGCAGAAAGTTCATCCATTTTTGGACTGCAGTCCTATTACAGAACCCGAGTGTTGCGTGTGCATCCGTTTTACAGATCTGCCTCATTCGTGTGCAGTAAGCTGGTTCATTGCCTCTCAGGCATATGCACTCCGACAATTAGTCGACTCTTACGACATGCTTTTGGGTAGGCAGTGGGTCTATTATTTCCCCTCCATAATAGGGCCCTGGAACTCAGACAGGGATAGCATAATTATAACTCATGAAAACGGAAGCGTTCGGCCGAAAGTTTCAAATATTCCGACTTGGCTGTAAGACATTACACAATATGACAATCGCACTTTTAAGGAAGGCAAAAGAAGTAGAAGTTATTTAACCTTCAGCCTCAACAGTTTTAGTTAGTTATCATTTTAACTTCAATCTGTACAATAATGATATTGTCGTCCCATCACAACTGCTTAAAGCTGACACGGTTGGTGTGCCTAGATCCTTGCATTATGTCGCCCAGATAGAACAATCTTTATATTCCCTGCCACTCCCACTTCCGGGGGCCACAGGTAAAGCATAAAATAGGTCACGTCTTGTGTGTTTAACACTCCCACAGTTTGTGAAGCAGCTACTTGTATTGTCCTTCTTACACTGGAGAAGAGGGAAGCCCAAAGTGGAGGGCAGGGCGAGAGAATGTCAGGTAAACAGTGTACTGGCTGAAGGACTTAAATGTAGATCCGCAAGGAGGGAAGGCACAACTGACTTGTGACCAGGGAATTACTGATTTTGTAAGTGAAGGAGAAGGTGAAAGCGTATCCGTTGATGTTCGTACAAAGCTTCAGAAAGTTCGCTTGTCTGTCTATCTTCTGTTGATCTCCATCGGGCTTTGGATGTACACTCTTTCAGGTTGCTGTCTGTCCATCTCTTGATGATATGCTCTTACTTGCATCTTTTGGAGACGTGGTCTCTTTGTTCACATGTCTGGATGTTGTGTCTAAATGATTGTCTTGTCGTTCGATCCAGCCATCCAGCCATCCTCGTACGTGCACCATTTGTCTGACTGTCTCTCTTTGTTTGTCTGTCATTGTATCTATAAATATAGCAATCGTTCTGATTATATGTTTGTGTTCCCTCTGTCTATTGTCTGCAGATATGACTGTCTATATGACAATGAATATGAGTAGTATGGTGAGGTGGGGCGAGGAATATGAAGTGAAGAAGAAGAAAATGAAGAAGAAGAAGAAATATTAGTAGTAGTAGTAGTAGTAGTAGTAGTAGTAGTAGTAGTAGTAGTAGTAGTAGTAGTAGTAGTAGTAGTAGTAGTAGTAGTAGTGGTAGTAGTAGTAGTAGTAGTAGTAGTAGTAGTAGTAGTAGTAGTAGTAGTAGCATGCCCCCCGTGTGGGTTCTGGGGCCCTATTGTGGGGGAAAACAAGAATAGACCCACTGCCTTCTCAAAAGCATGTCGTAAGAATCGACTAACCGGGGAGCTTCCTTTGAAGCCGGAGTGCATCTGCCTGAGAGGCAAGGAACCAGCAGTCTATATTCAATTGAAACAGATCTGTAAAACTTATGCACACGCAACACACAGGTTCTGGAGCAGGACTGCAGTTCAGAAGTGGAAGAACAACCAGAACTTTACGCCAGAATTTACAGCTGGTGAAAGCGAAGAAGATGAAGAAGAAGAAGAAGAAGAAGAAGAAGAAGAAGAAGAAGAAGAAGAAGAAGAAGAAGAAGAAGAAGAAGAAGAAGAAGAAGAAGAAGAAGAAGAAGAAGAAGAAGAAGTAGTAGTAGCTTGCTTAATGTGTAATCAGGAAACACCACAGCACTCAGGCTATTCCCATAAGCACTCCGTCTCCATCTTCAGCAGCAAGCGAAGAGTTCCAATTCTGATGGCACCGCTAATAGTTTGATTGTGTATCAGTCTCACCTTTCCATACTCAAAATTATCTTAAATAGTAGTAGTAGTAGTAGTAGTAGTAGTAGTAGTAGTAGTAGTAGTAGTAGTAGTAGTAGTAGTAGTAGTAGTAGTAGTAGTAGTAGTAGTAGTAGTAGTTGTTGTTGTTGTTGTAATAGTAGTAGTATCAGCATCAGTAGCAGCAGCAGTAGTAGTAGAAGAGGATGGGGGAGGAGAAACCAAAAGAAAAGTAAAAATAAGAAAACCACGAGCAAGCGAACAAACAATGAAAAGATACACAAAAATGTACAAGACAGAGTCCAGTCAACGCAAACATTCAAAAGTCACTGAATGACTGTCTCCACACACACAGACACACACACACACAAACACACACACACACACGCACACACACTCTCACACGAGCACACTCACTCACACGCACACACACACACACACTCACACACGCATACACTACATCACTTAATTCTCCAGCACCATCTGACACTGTGATCGCACAATCTGACAGGCTAAGTGATTTCCATAGCAACAGACAGGCAAAACCATAGAATAGTCTTAAAGAGGGGATTAGGCCAGTAATCACCAAAGAAGCGATCAGTTAAACCGTCCTTCAGACAGACAGCGGGATCGATAGTTCTAGAAGGGTCTGGTTGTTTTTGTTGCTAGAGTATAGTACAGAACCTTGCATCAGCTGGTGTGTGGCGTCACGTCTGCGCCAGCCGGGGTCAGTCCATACTGATGATTAGTGACTTGGTCAGTGTCAGACACACGTAGGAAACATTGGCGCTGAGGCCCCAGTCATGAAGGCAGTCTCATAAAAATTGGAGAGGGGAAATTCGGGGGACCTAAACATTGTTTAAGTGCCTAATAATAATATTAATCATAATAATAAATAATTTTTTATTATAATGTGCTGTTTTGCAATTCAAGGTTATTAAATATTTATATTTGAAATAAAACTATACATGTTTAGTGGTTAAGGGGTGCAGTTTAGATCTTTTGCAATCAATCATTGGTTAATCTGGTAATCTATCGCTCAGGTACTGTCTCCACAATAAAGGTTGGTAGTTATGGATCTCTATGTGTGCTGTCTTGTCTACGGCATGGGTTCAAACCCTTAACCGGGTCACCTCTCCTTCTTCCCACAAAACCATCGGCTAGAGTTGAATTTTTGGACCCCGAAACTTTAACCATTAACATCTACGAATGTCCTTGACTATTCTAATCACCAGTAAGCTCCACATCTTGTGAGTTCCTACCCCATTGACACAACCAGGCCCAAGCTAAGAGAGCCAGCGATCCATGCACTGATCAAAGTTCTGCCCCGGGGTTACCGAAATCGTTTAATATTTATTCATCCCAGGTGGGGAAATCCAAACTGTCCTCTATTTACCTATAAATAAATAAACCTGTATTTACCTGAGTTTCACTGAATTATGATTATACATAGTCAGTCATCCGTACATGATATAGTTATGATGACCATGGTGATAATACTGATGATGGCGATGATGATGGTGATGAAGAAGGTGTTGAATTTGAACACAACACGGTATAGAAATATTGACCAGCTAAGTGATTTTGTGTATTTGTGTAGTATTGTTTGATTTGTATGTACCCATGAAGGCTTCATAACCGGAACGTTCGCGTTTTGTTTGTATTTGTTATATAGTGAAGCTTGCTAATATACTTTTCGTTCGGTTTTATATCTTTTATTGATATATTTATAACCAGAATACAGGCCAGCAATATGCCCAAACAGAATGACGTAGCAACGAACTTCGAATAAGTCTGCAGAATTGAACTAATTACTCATAATGTAATTACCACAGGAAGGAGAGACAGACAGACTATCGTGTATAAATATGATCACAGATAGGTAGGAACAAGAAACTTGTAGGCGAGAACAATAAAAGTACCGGAGACAGGGGATTGTGGGACGATAACATCGTGGGATGGACTGGGAAGTTGAGTCTGGGCTGTACCGTCACGGCAGAAGATAAAATGCAATGAGGATACGGTCTGATGGGTTTTGATCTTAAGTGTGCTTTGATGTGTGGTTTTTTTTAGGCACAGGACAAAACAAATGTTGAAAAGTACAACCGTCTGTTGTATGGCTTAATGTCCCAGACAGGTATAGAGATAGATAGGCAGTGGACTAACCTGGGTATATGGACAGACAGACGGGTATGTAATAAGATAGACAGATATAAAATAGACTAACATGTTATAGATATACGGGTGGATTCATTGGTGGATGGACAGACAAACGGATGTATAATAATACTTTTCCATAAAACAAAAATAAAAACGCATAGTTTTCTGATCCCGAATTTTCGTTAGTTGACAGAAAAGTCCGTACGCCGAAAAGCTATTGATGACCCAGATGCCAAATAACGGTCAAATGGTTGGTTGAATCCCGTACTTAGGCGTTTTCTGATTCTTTTGTTTAGGGAATTAATCAGACAGACAGACAGACAGACAGACAGACAGACAGACCGACCGACCGACCGACCGACAGACAGACAGACAGACAGACAGACAGACAGACCGACCGACCGACCGACCGACCGACAGACAGACAGACAGACCGACCGACCGACCGACCGACCGATCGACGGATGGACGGATGGGCGGATGGATGGATGGATAGACAGACAGACAGACAGACAGACAGACAGACAGACAGACAGACAGACAGACAGACAGACAGACAGACAGACAGACAGACAGACAGACAGACAGACAGACAGACAGATAGACAGACAGACAGACAGACAGACAGATAGATAGATAGATAGATAGATAGATAGATAGATAGATAGATAGATAGATAGATAGATAGATAGATAGATAGATAGATAGATAGATAGATAGATAGATAGATAGATAGATAGATAGATAGATAGATAGATAGATAGATAGATAGATAGATAGATAGATAGATAGATAGATAGATAGATAGATAGATAGATAGATAGATAGATAGATAGATAGATAGATAGATAGATATAGATAGATAGATAGATAGATAGATAGATAGATAGATAGATAGATAGATAGATAGATAGATAGATAGATAGATAGATAGATAGATAGATAGATAGATAGATAGATAGATAGATAGATAGATAGATAGATAGATAGATAGATAGATAGATAGATAGATAGATAGATAGATAGATAGATAGATAGATAGATAGATAGATAGATAGATAGATAGATAGATAGATAGATAGATAGATAGATAGATAGATAGATAGATAGATAGATAGATAGATAGATAGATAGATAGATAGATAGATAGATAGATAGATAGATAGATAGATAGATAGATAGATTAGATATGCTGGTAAGCAGCTGAGGTTGGCCATCTACCAAAAGTTCAAACCAACCAAATAATAACCCAGCGACAAAACTACAGGCCGTCTTATCTTGCGTTTAGCCAGATTTTTTCACGGGAGAGTCCAAACCGACCTGGGTTGAATCGGAAATATCCAAACTGTCTAGGCCGCCCTTCCGGTCGTATGATCGTATATAACGACTTACCACTGTGTGCTTCCACTCATAAACTACCAATGACAGTTGTGCGTACTTACTGAGAAGATGTGTGGTGGTTGGTAGCTGTGATTCAGGGCGGTAAATAGGTTAAAATGGTGGGATCTGGGCGTCTAGGGCAAGGGAGGACGAGGGAACGCACTATTTTGAGCAGTCAAACTGTAGCAAAACCGAAAAATGGTTTAATGAATGAAGTCATCTGGAATGGTGTTGTTTGATCGGTGAAAGAATGTGGAATCGTGCATAGGCAAATTGTTTGTAGGCAAATTATTTTTTTGGGGAAAAAAAATAGGAATTTGTTGAGGTCCCTGTTGATTTAAGGCCCCGAGCTATAGCTAAGTTAGCCTCTACCTAAATACAGGACTGACCCTACAGTGGGTATGGACATGGTCAAGTAGTTAGAAGACAATAGACAGATAACCAGGAACCTGTCCTGCCATAAATCCCCACTGTCTCTGACGTGTTTTCACGCATCCTTCACTTTCTCAGGGCAGGCCAAGGGAAAATAAATCACAGGTGATTAATTACCACAAATCCCGAGAGACTGGTCAGACCCTCACCTAGCCCGGGGCTGGCAACATCAGCCCCGTAGTTAACCTGTCTAGACACCCGGGTCCCCACGGTATGTTACTTATTTTATTTTTGCTCAGAAAGCGTATCGAATTCCGGCGGACCCGCTGTAAATAGGGGCTCCCTTTTTATGTTTCCATGTTACTGAGACAACACCAGAGTTTTCCTGATAGTATCAGGGGTATGTGTAGGTTAACCGGTGAAGACAGAATATTACTGATTAAGAATGGTCGAAACGTTCGGTTCAATCTGTGCTGTCTTTACTTTGTCCCATAATGAGCTTGCTAACACCCACAATGAGCTTGCTAACACCCACAATGAGCTTGCTATCACCCACAATGAGCTTGCTAACACCCACAATGAGTTTGCCATCACCCACAATGAGCTTGCTAACACCCACAATGAGCTTGCTAACACCCACAATGAGTTTGCCATCACCCACAATGAGTTTGCCATCACCCACAATGAGCTTGCCATCACCCACAATGAGCTTGCTATCACCCTCAGTGAGCTTGCTAACAATCATCTGGGTATCTAGAAATGTAGATATACAAAAGCAACAAATACGTCATACTTCATGGAAACAAAAGCAGAAACCAGAAACAAAAAACAGTAAAAGGAAAAAAAAAAAAAAAAAAAAACTCAGAAACCACTATTCCATGGAGACTGCGAATGACAAGAGAGTTCCTAGCAGAAACGTAAACCATAAAAGAAAACTGACATATCTTAGCCACATTAACAGGCAAAGTACTCTTTTCTGAAACGATACTGGAGGGAAAAGTCGAGGGCAAGAGAGCGAGAGATAGACAACGATACACATAGAAGGACAACGTTACTAGATGGACGAACAGTCTACAAAGAAAAGAAACAGTGTGTTGGAGATCAATGGCGGCCAACTTCCTTTGTGAAGATGGTACCCGATTGACTGATTAATTCACAGTTTGCTTGTAGTTTGAGTCGTGTTAATTTATGATCGTGATATCAGGAAGATCGTTGTCTCATTGTCTTGATATGCGGAAAAGCCAGTCTAAACGGACGAAGAGAATAGACTGAGCTAGACAAATTGCTCAGCTCATTTCGGCAAAGATCCAGGGTTCTCATCCAGCAAGTCGTCATTTTATCAATGCATCCATTTAAGCATCATATGCGACACAGACATCAGAATAAAAATCATCATCATAATCATAATAAAAAACAGCTTCAAAGTCAATTTTGGGCAATGGAAATGTGGATTTACAACACACAAAAACACGCACACACAAGCGCGCGCGCACACACACACATACACTCAAAAACACGCACACACACATGACGCATTTGATATAATTGAACCAGTCTTCGGAACGAGGCTTGGCTGCAATGAATCTGCAACACTAAGCGGCACCTTGTAGTCGCAGTCGTTCTCGACGCTGTTAATCCATCTCTTGATATTAACTTCCCAAATGTATCGCTGTATACCTCTTGCTGAAATATCTTCAGCCGACCCTCTCTAGTGTTTATGGGTATTATGACAAGTAATCTTTGACGTGATTAAAATTTTTCTCTTTTTAGAAGACGGGTGTCCTCTCTATAGCACAAAACCTGGCAGTATTGTTGGGCCCGTGCGGCATGATATATCCTTTAGCCTGCCTTGTTTAGTCCAGATGAAAGGTAACACCAATACTTATGGAGCATGCAAAGTCAATTTCTACTTCTTTTGAAGCCAAAATATTTCACTGCATCTGTTAATTCATTGTTTTAAAAACACGAATTCTTTCAATCCTTGTCTGACCAAAACCTCTATACATGTCTGTGTTTGTCTTAAGAAAATACCACTTATTCTTCTGTATACTCATATCTCTGGGTTTGCTTGAAATGCCTAAAGAATACCGACGCAATGTAAAGTGTTCAGTGGTTGCTAAGGCATGCCTTGTCTACAATATATATCCCTTGTAATGTCAGAGATAATGGTTCGAGTTAGCATATGTGTTAGAGGGAAGTCTTTTAACCTGATAAATGATATATGTTCACATATTTGCTATCAGGCTTCGGTGTTTGCCGACTACATGAATGTGGGCTTTAGGTTTCATTGACTTAGGAATGAACCCTTCGCTTTCCTCCCCTCCCCTCCTCTCCTCGGTGTTTCGTTCTGTCTGCATAACTAGCGAACATATCGATGATTTCATATCTACAGTGCCTATTTTGTGGTAGCATTCGCAGTGGCAACAACACATACTCTGGGATTGATTGGCTCCAATGTAATGAGCCGGAAAGGAAGCACTGCAGAAGGGATGTGAACATTCTCTTTAACGTAAATTGTGTTGTATCTCTTGCCCAAGCTTTTCACTGATGCAGTTTATTCTCTTGTTCCCCGCCCCCCTCCTAGCCTTTTTGTTAAACCCCTTCGTTTGACACTATGGACACGCCGCTGAGTTATACATAAGCAAAAGAAAGAGTGTGACAATGCGTGGATCATCGAGAGGGAGGGAGAGAGAGAGTGACGAAAAGACATAGAGAGGGAGAAAAAGAAAGAAAGACTCAGAGAGACACCGAGAGAGATTGAAAGAGAGATACACTCAGAGAAACATAAAGGGAGAGAGAAGACAGGGGAGAAAGGCAGAAAGAGAGGAAAAAAAAAGAGAGAGAGAGAGAGAGAGAGAGAGTGACAGACAGAGAAAGGTACACATAGAGTGAGACACAGACAAACATATAGACACACAGATGATGAAGATAGATAGAGAGAAAGGGAGAGTGAAGAGAAAAGGAGTGATGATAGAGAGGGAGAGAGAAAGAGAGAGAGGGGTGAAGATAGAAAGAGAAAGAGAGAGAGAGAGACAACTCATTGCAGTGAGTTCGAACATCGGGCTCTTTCAACAGTTCCGTGAAGGAGTCACACAGTTTACCTGTATATTTGTGTGCATACGGTGTTTTGGTCTATTGTTGTTGTTTGCTGGTGAAGACTAATCGCCGCAACGCCCTCTGTTTGTTCATTGTAACTGGTTTGGTAAAGCCAACACAAACTATTTATTTTTCTTACCCTTTTTCTTATCTTCCCTAAAATTTTCCTATCCTTTTTAAAACCTACCTGACACACACAAACACGGTCCTTGACAGAAGCTGATCTCTTTTACACGTCACCTCACATCATAAAATTCTGACACAAAAACACTTCCAGTCCCTCACTTTATCTGTCACCCAACCACGTCTGCCGTATGTCTACTTTCGGATTTTTTTGTCTCCCTGGCTTAGTTTTATTTCTTCCGTTGTTCGCACGGGGAAAGCGTTCGTAAATCTAGACTTTAATTTATTCTCTGTTTCCGCTCAGTAACTCATTTTTATGTGATAGAAATAGGCGTACGTTAAACACTTCTCCCCGTGTGGGGTCTGGGGTCCCATTCTGGGGCAAACGAGAATAGACCCCTGACTCCCTCAAAGGCCTGTTGTGAGGATCTACTAATGAACACTCAAGTTCCACAACCAGACTCAAGTCAAGAGGTGGACGAACAACCACAACGTTCCGCTGGAGTTACAGTCTGTGAACGCCAGAAAAAGAAGAAGCACGTTGGACGCCAGCAGAGAAGATTTAACACACACACACACAAAGCATTCATTTAACGGTAGAAGAGGCAGAGGCAGACCAAGATAAACGATGATCAATGGTTTAAGACAGTGGCATGGAGGAATATGATCAGAAGAATTGATCCAGAACACAAAAGACCGAGATCTATGGCGACGCATGAACATCCTACGCCAGCTGGCAAATAACTTGTTGAGGATGATGATTCATTCAACAATTTCTGTTTACCGTCCCTAAGGTCGTAGGTTCATATCCTCACCGAGTCTGTGGTTTTTCTTAAAAATGCGATTGGCTTTTAAGCTGACGCAGCCTAAAATGGGCACTAGATAGCGTCATGAAAAGTAAAGACAGCGATCTAACATCATATGGCACGAAGATGTTAGGGTGGCGGGGAGAGGTTGGGGGAGCGGGGCGGCACCATTTTCAACTTTTCAACGAGGGGTGCATAATATTCCTTTTTCAAACAAGGGGCGGATAACCCCACTGTGAATACGATATAGAGTTCATTGATGTAAATAACATTCGATCAACACCTTGTACATCAAGCCTTAATGCGTGGGAAAGAACAGTTTACTTTTAAACCAATTTCCCATAGACCAGAGGTTCTCAAACGTCCTATTACGGCGACCGTTTAATACAGTTCCTCATGTTGTGACGACCCTTTAATACAGTTCCTCATGTTGTGACGACCCTTTAACACAGTTGCTCATGTTGAGGCGACCCTTTAATACAGTTCCTCATGTTGTGACGACCCTTTAATACAGTTGCTCATGTTGAGGCGACCCTTTAATACAGTTCCTCATGTTGTGGTGACCCTTTAATACAGTTCCTCATGTTGAGGCGACCCTTTAATACAGTTCCTCATGTTGTGACGACCCTTTAATACAGTTCCTCCTGTTGTGACGACCCTTTAATACAGTTCCTCATGTTGTGACGACCCTTTAATACAGTTGCTCATGTTGAGGCGACCCTTTAATACAGTTCCTCATGTTGTGGTGACCCTTTAATACAGTTCCTCATGTTGAGGCGACCCTTTAATACAGTTCCTCATGTAGAGGCGACCATTTAATACAGTTCCTCCTGTTGAGGCGACCCTTTAATACAGTTCCTCATGTTGTGGTGACCCTTTAATACAGTTCCTCATGTTGAGAAGACCCCAACCATACCATTTTTTTTTCTCAATGTTTCTTCATAAATTCAGTGAAAATGTGTTTTCCGATGGCTTTTTACGACCCCCGCTCGACCCCCTTCAAAAAAGGGTCGGGACCTATAGGTTTAAAACCGTTGCCATAGACTCTCTTGGAGACAACTAAACACACTTTATAACAGTTTCTCAAAATGCCAAACCAAGATAATGTATTTGGTTTGCGATAAGACACAGACGTGTTTATCAGAAACTTCAAGGTGTGTCACTGAACAAAAAAGCTCTCCTTAGACACGCTGTCCCCACTCCCCTGGGGAAAAAAGACACTTAAGTGCGTGTTGTAACATAAATTTCCCCCGACTGTGTGAGGTAGGAATGACTGCAGAGCCCTGGTCGTTACGGCGACACTACAGGAGCTAACTGACGGTGACGTTGATCTGGTTTATTAGTCATACTTGCGCTATCACAGGGGCCTTTTCGTAACTCATTTGTAGCCTAACGATTGATGCTATATTTTCTATATCATCTGATTTCCTTTGAATGTCATTGCGGTTTTTACTTAGCAGCATAATATCATCAGCAGCTAACATCATTGAAATGTGTTTGTCCACCCAGTCAATTCTAATTTTTTTCACCACCCAGTCAATGGCTTTGCTAAATAACAGAGGAGATAAAACGCATGCCTATTTCACTCCAGTATTAACTCAAAGTCGGCTCTGTGGCTAAGTCGATGCGAACGCTTCGTAATGCCGGGATGCCGGGTTCGATCCTAGCTGCGGGCTATGCGCCTTACGTTGGTTTCGACAGTTGTATCAAGAAAGCCGACCGTCCAGAATTAATTGGCAAACTACTGGACGTAAATTTGCCTAGAAAAACCACACAACAGCCAGAGTCTGTTGGGGTTGGTTCTGCAACGTCCCGTAAAGGATACGCAACTAACCCTGGCCAAAATACTTTAGCTTACAAGACAAGATGGATACGCAACTAACCTTGCATTAACTTCAGTCCAATCACTTCAACATTGGTGGACCACAAGGCGGTTACAAAGTAACCACTATTCCACTGTGAGTGCGTTTTTGTGTGTGAACTGGACTGCAAGTAGCGCTTCAGGGGTAACCTATAGTGAGCGCCTTTTGGACCTTTTTTTTAGCGCATTGTGTGGTTTGTTGAGAAGCGAACATGAGACAAAGCCAGTTTATCTGGTAATGACCAGTTGGCTGTGGTCTTCTGGAGCACTAGAAAAACAAAAGTAAAGGGCCCTTTTCTACGCCTTTAGGCATATAAGGCGTATAGGGTTAGACCTATATTTTTGTAGACCAATCGGCTCAAGATGGATGATGTGGTCAGCATCACGCCGGCTGCCTATACTTCCCGGGACTATACCCGGTACCCACTCAAGGCTGGGTCAACCTGGGAGCCAATGTCATTTTTTTTAAAAGTCCTGCTTCGCCAGGGAACGAACCCACTACCTTCCGATCCGCGGCCAGCGTCTAGCCGCTCGGCCAAGGCGACTACCTTTAGCACAAGAACGACGTGAAAAAGCGAAAAGATAGATCATCACGGTCTGCAGCCCATAAAGCCTCCACCTATTCCCTCCCAATCCACCAAATGTCATGCACCCCTTCTTAATTCCCCCGAGGATGTCGCACTCCCACTGTCCTGTCATTCCCCCAGTAGCCAGTCATGAGTATCCGTGTCATATTGTTCCCCTGGGTATTCTGTCATGCCCGCCCATGACATCATTTCCCATACCTTGGGGTCGCTCGTTACCCTGCTCTCGTGTCAGTCTACCTTTGGTCCGTGACAGCCCAGGACACATCGCGAATTGCGTTCTCGGCATCTTGGGGAGAAAACATTCTGGCCTTGAGATTTAACCACCGTTATTTTCAAAACTCCCATCTTCCACCTTGACAAATATCTCCAAAACTCCAGTACAGATCCATTTCCCATATCCTTATGATTTTAAAATTCGCAATTGCACAGGTGCTGTTTTGTTTTCTTAAAGCGGCGATTTTTTTATGGTGCTCTCTGTGCATGTTCGTCACCGCCTGCTTCTTCATCTCAGCGTCCACCGGCTGTAAACTCTGGCGAAAAGTTTTAGGACTGTTTACAACTCTATTTATGCGCCAGTCCTGACCTATGGTTGTGAGTCATGGGCTATGACAACAGCTCACAGAAGCCAGCTTCAGGCCTCAGAAATGAGATATCGGAGAAAGGTGGTTCAAAGGGCTAAGAACCAGGGAACCAGACTTCCAGGGAACCAGACTCATATTAGCAGGTAAAAAAAAACCTTTGCCATAGCAACACCGTTCATTGATTATTTCATTCAGTAACCTTTCAGCTCACTACAAACCAACGTTCAGTCGCATTTGTTCAATTGTGCACTAACCGCGAACGAATAAACATGAACACTGACATTGCTGTCCCACCAGCTGTGAAATTTGTGGTGTGATTCGTTTGTTTCAAAGACAAGTTCTGAACACGCACGGAAAGATGTGGATTCGAAAACAAGACCTTGACTGACTGACTTTCTACCACACCAAGACATCACACAAGCGATAAACACCGAATGAGCCACTATGTGGATGAGGATCACCCGTGGAGAGGTCCCAGAAACCGCGTTCAGCCATTTCGCCACATTTATGGCCGGGCTATATTGCGACCCTGACAAGAGCCAAAGTAGGGCTTCAAATAATGAAAACTTGCATCCTAAAAAGGAGGGGAAGTGATACATATGCAACAACACATTAGAAAGCGTTTGCACTACCCTACCGCGGTTCTCTCTCCAGGCTCAAACTTTAAATCCCAGCTTACCTAGAGGTTATCTCTCTTGGCGTTGCTGACTCCAAACTTAAGCCTTAAATTTTTGATAACATGTCGATACATTATCATTGTTTCACGTGCGACGTCTATCTTTACGGCATTCTATACTGATTGTGATGCTTGCCCGGAGGATTTAGACTGGGCTGACGATAAGAGGCACTGGACGAGACAGTTAACGCCCTTTGTTGTCCGGCAGTTACCACCCCCTGCTAGCTTGGTTCACAACGACCATGAAGAAATAAATAAAACGGAAACGGAAAGTAAATACAGAAGTAATTAGCTAATTTTTAAAAGTCTGTACAGTGGTAAGTTAGGTCCTAATTGCCGATTGATCTATAACAATATAGGTCTAGCACTGAATGCCCAGTAGACCTGTAGTAGACCTTTACTTTACTTTACTTTACTTTACTTTACTTTACTTTACTTTACTCTACTTTACTTTACTTTACTCAACTTTACTTTACTTTACTTTGCTTAACTTTACTTTACTTTACTTTACTTTACTTTACTTTACTTTACTTTACTTTACTTTACTTTACTTTACTTTACTTTACTTTACTTTACTTTACTTACTTTACTTTACTTTACTTTACTTTACTTTACTCTACTTTACTTTACTTTACTCAACTTTACTTTACTTTACTTTGCTTAACTTTACTTTGCTTTACTTTACTTTACTTTACTTTACTTTACTTTACTTTACTTTACTTTACTTTACTTTACTTTACTTTACTTTACTTTACTTTACTTTACTTTACTTTACTTTACTCTACTTTACTTTACTTTACTTTACTTTACTCTACTCTACTTTACTTTACTTTACTTTACTCTACTTTACTTTACTTTACTATACTTTACTTTACTTTACTTTACTTTACTTTACTTTACTTTACTTTACTTTACTTTACTATACTTTACTTTACTTTACTTTACTCTACTTTACTTTACTTTACTTTACTTTACTTTACTTTACTTTACTTTACTTTACTTTACTTTACTTTACTTTACTTTACTTTACTTTACTCTACTTTACTCTACTTTACTTTACTTTACTTTACTCTACTTTACTTTACTTTACTTTACTTTACTTTACTTTACTTTACTTTACTTTACTTTACTTTACTTTACTTTACTTTACTTTACTTTACTTGTATATGAATTGAGGAGCAGCTGGTCCAGTCGTTCAAAAGCTGGGTTTTCATGCCGGAGACCAGAGTTCGAATTGTCAGTAATGTTGGGGATTTTATACTGCACAGTCCATGGCGACAGCACTAGCCATATGACCCTAAATTTTCTGGCTCAAAAATCACAGACGTCCTATACACAGGCAGTACTGTCAGTACATGTGACTCTTGGAGGTTAATGAATGCTTTTAACAATTTCACGATTCTCCAGTACTCGGATTAGATTTTATGGAAAGGCTGTTTATTAAAAAACAAGTGAAACAACACTTAATGTTCTCGTTGTTTTTGATTAAGAGTAAGAGAGTCGCACCGTAGCAGAAACATTCTTCTTCTGCACTTGTTCTGTTACCGCTTTAGACGTCGAGAAAGTTAGGGGGCTTGGGGGGGGGGGGGGGGGGTCTCGAGGCTTGGTGTCCGCCTTGAGTGCTAGAAGTTCCGGGTTCAATCCCCGGTAAGGGCTGGGATTTTTCACGTGGACTTGGACTTCTAGTAATTCCCCCCTGGTCTCTGGATAGTGAGATCGGACGAACGTGTGCATTGTTGGGCCCGTAAAAAAAAATCCCTTGACGATTGGAAATCAAAAATAGTAGCCTAATGGCGCTCATCATCAACCAGCAAGTCCTTTACACAACGTCGCTCTCTTCACGGCACGCCTGAAAGTATCCCTTTCTCTAGCCAGCTCTCCAGCCCCATGTGCTTTCAATGCCGATAAATAAACAGAGGGGGAACCTTTGGGGCCGTTAAATATTATGAATTAATCGAGTAACAAAAACTGTATTGATTGGCACTCATAGAAAGAAGTAGAAAGATAGAAGAACACACTAGACAACATAAAAATCGAAAGCTATAGTTACTGTGATGACCCTGCTTTGCATGGTCTCCACGAGTACATTGTGGCAAGCAGGAAGTCCGTGCTACAAGTGACGGCACGAGATACTTGTGGCCGGTAGAGTAAGCGAGGCGAAGCCCGAGCTAGCCGGGAATTGAACCTGTCACCCCCAGACGGCGTCTGCGCCTCGCCATGGAAACAAGTGCACTAACAACATGGTCAACCAGGCACCCACCCAAAAAAGTGTCTTATTTGCCATGTCTTTCGTACAGCTTGAAATCCACAACTATGGAATACGGACAGAATTCATTTCAACCCATTGAAATGGCACCATAGGTTACAGGCATTTATATTAACGAAGCATATGTCGAATAACAATCACAGCAACAATTAACGAACACAGTAGACCTTAATGCTTTTTGATCAATACACTTTCTGTTACTTGTTTTCAATGCCAATGCATGTTTCTCTTCCCCAGTTCGCGTAGATGACCTGCCTGGCCTGGGGGTCTCACCTTCAGATCTTCGAGATACTTTTTCAGCTTCTATGTTGAGTTTCTAGGGATATATTATGTGGTAGTCTCCCCTTGCTGTCCACACCCACCCGGCTGAGCATCTCAACCTTCAGCAATCTTCTAGAATGCCTGGGTAAGTGGGTGTCCTTCTCTGCCATGTTATTGCTAACAGCAGATAACACCACAGGGTGGTCCGCTTATTCCGGCGGATACTCGGTCCCCAAGACTGCGTTAGCCACACCGAGGTGTGTTTCCATCCTCCACCACGAGGAGGTGCACCTTGGCCTCACGCTTCGATGAAGGGGATTTTCCCCAAGGTGGCATTTCCCACGCTCTCTGGGGAGGACTAACGGAGCTGCACGAGCAAAATTTCAAGTTTAAAATCTACTCAAAGTATTTCAGGATCCTCGCCGGTGCTAGAGCCTGCGCACTATGCTGAGCTTCTCCGGACTCATAGATACGTTGTGCTGTTGTAAAGTTCCTCTAAAGTTATCTGTTTATCTTGTTTCTTGTTCTGCCTGGTGTTCATCGTCCATCTTCTCTCTCGGTAACGTGCCATCACCACATCATATTTCCATAGAACTTTGTGCTTCACAGTAGCCAACTTGAGTTGTAGATTTGGCATACTGAGTATGGGAAGAGGGGGATCTGTATACAAATAAACTAGATCTGTTAAACGGATGTGCATACAGAGCCCAAGTTCTGGAAAAAGATAAGAAGTGGAAGAATAGCCAGAACTTTCTGCTGAAGTTTACAGCCGGTGAACGCGAAGAAAAGGAGGGAGTCGGCCAATGCTGGTGTGACTACCAGATCCAACTCGTGTTGAGAAACCAGTCTGCTGGCTAGACATCAACATGGCTGCTTCGAGACACGAAGATAAGTGACACTGTCAATTTGTGTAGTATTGTCTAATTTGTGTATGTGCTGATGAAGGCTTCATAGCCCCAACGTTCACGTAGTGTTCGTGTTTATTATATTGTGAAGCTCGCTGATATACTTTTTGTTCGGGTTTATATCTTTCCTCTACAGTTAGAGCTGGAGATTTTAAGTCTACTGGCATTATATTGGCATAATAGGTTTTTAACCTACGACTTCTCCTATGCCCAGTTCTTAATCTAGCTGCAATCCCTTTCTCTTAGATCCATTTCGCCTTCCTGATTGTCCGTAATAAGTAAGGGATGTTAAGTTACAGAGCAAGACAACAGATACATGTCAAACAATAGAGGCTCCTCGTGGAAATGAGGACCCTTCAATAGCACGGCTAGAATCCCACGACTGTGGAGACATCTCCTCACAACTTGTACAAGTGGAAGCATGAATCATCGAGCCCTGGCTTCCGCTGTGGGTTGGTGGGGGGGGGGGGGGGGGGGGGGGGCAAGCATAGAGCTAACAGGAGCGCCGGAAATTCGGGGCTCATGGGCGTTCTCATAATTAACTAATATATATATATATATATATATATATATATATATATATATATATATATATATATATATATATATATATATATATATATATATATAATATTATTATTTCAAATATTTGTATTCATTTGCTAGTCAGCCCTAATAATAATAATAATTATAGTGATTATTATTAATGCGCACTTAAAAAAGGCTTAAGCCACTTGTCCGCCTCTATGACACCCCCCCCCCCCACTTCTTTTCGCAACTTTCTTATTCTTCTTCTTCTTCGCGTTCACCAGCTGTAAACTCTGGCGGAAAGCTTTAGTTGCTCGTCCACTTCTGGACTGCAGTCCTTTTCCAGAACCTGAGTGTAGCGTGTGCATCCGTTTTACAGATCTGACTCATTTGTTTGCAGACTGCTAGTTCCTTGCCTCTCAGGTAGATTTACTCTGACTTCGAAGGAATCCCCAATTAGTCGACTCTTACGACATGCTTTTGGGTAGGCAGTGGGTCTATTCTTGTTTTTCCCTTTAATATTAGGGCCCCGGAACCCACACGGGTAACTTCCTTATTGATTTATTTGTGGGCGCGCCCTAGAGACCTAGATACATAACTATAGATCCTGTAGGAACATTTGTATGTTAGTAACAAAGGCGACCGTTCACAAGGACGTTTCATTGCAAGTACCAGCATGAGGTCATTGCTTTTGTTGTCTCCCTTTGTGGTGTTATCAGACGGGGGTGGGGCGTACGTTGAGGGTGTGATCCAGGGAAGATCAAGGGTGGTAGACATACAGAGGGAAATACTAGATATGTTGATGGAGTGACTCGGACAATGATCAGAGACTGAAATTATCAACAGCCCTCTTCGAGAGAAGGTCTTAGGATGGCATACTAAACAAGCAATTAGGTACTTGTCCCTTAGCTCTGCCTATCTCGGGGATTCAGAGATTGCGTGGGGAGTTCCGAGGAAAGTCCACTATTATACGGGGAGGGTTAGTGTTAGTCGGTGTTAATTACACACAATAACACCCCTATACTATTGGACTTTTTCTGGAAACCACCACAAAAACCCAAAGCTCTCGAGATAGTGTGAATTAAAAGAAAAGAGCCAGTAATATACTTACACAAGGAAGTGGCCTAGAGCCAGTGTGAGGTTCCCCAAAAATCTGTGGAATGATAACACCTGAGAAACCCTACATCAGCATCAAGTGCCTTTGGACGAGGCAGCTAGAAATACCAGAATCCGAACCCTTCTTACTCTCCACACCCGAATAAAAAAAAAAGAGGATGAGCAAAAACTAAAAGGGATATAGCAGATATATTTATAGAAGAACACTGCGAAGGTGCTAATGGTAATTGTCGCAAATGGAAGACAGAGCACGATCGGTTTGCCCCTTTCGTGCTGCTACCTAAAGATTGACCATACCATCCTCAGATTTAACAATCTCAATCTGGGCGTCAGATAACTGATTTCCTGTTCAACCTCAAAGAAATGTTATAATTAAAAGTAAAAGAAAACGAATCTTGTCTACGCCTTCAGGGGTATTAGCCATTTAAGGCTAGATCTATATTTTATAGACAAGTCGCCACTCGGTGGGGGATCTCAGCCGCCTTTACTTCCCATGACTCCACCTGTTACCTATTCCAGGCTGGGTCTACCTGGGAGCCAAGATAATTTTTTTAACAAAGTCCCAATTTGTCAGGACCCGAACCTATTACCTTCCCATCCGCAGACGAGCGTTTAGCCGCTACACCACGACGACTGCCAGGTTATAATTACGGCACCTGTAATGGTTTCACCAACCAGAAGTAACCTGCAGTCCTATGAGGGTTAGGGCCCTTGAAGAGTTAGAGTTCAGTCCCCTGTCAGCAAGAAAGGGTCTAAGATGATCGTTGTTGGAGGCTGCTTTGGTTGATGTTGGTCCATTTAAGCAAAGAAAAAATCATAAAGCAGGCACTAGAATACAAAATAAAAGCAATGAGGAAGAGTATGTTGACAAGAAACCACTTAATGGGAGCCTTATGTGACAATGGGAGCCTTATGTGACAATGGGAGCCTTATGTAACAATGGGAGCCTTATGTGACAATGGGAGCCTTATGTGACAATGGAAGTCTTATGTGACAATGGGAGCCTTATGTGACAATGGAAGCCTTATGTGACAATGGGAGCCTTATGTGACAATGGGAGCCTTCTGTGACAATGGGAGCCCTTTGTGACATTGGGAGCCTTATGTGACAATGGGAGCCCTTTCTGACAATGGGAGCCTTATGTGAAATGGGAGCCTTAAGTGACAATTGGAGCCTTATGTGACAATGTGTGCCTTATGTGACAATGGGATCCCTTTGTGACAATGGGAGCCCTGTGTGACAATGGGAGCCCTTTGTGACAATGGGAGCCTTATGTGACAATGGGAGCCTTATGTGACAATGGGAGCCTATGTGACAATAGGAGTCTTATGTCACAATGGGAGCCTTATGTCACAATGGGAGCCTTATGTGACAGTGGAAGCCCTTCGTGACAATGGGAGCCTTATGTGACATCAATGGGAGCCTTATGTCACAATAGGAGCCTTATGTCACAATGGGAGCCTTATGTGACAGTGGAAGCCCTTTGTGACAATGGGAGCCTTATGTGACAACAATGGGAGCCTTATGTGACAACAATGAGGGCCTTATGTGACAATGGGAGCCCTATGTGACAACAATGGGAGCCTTATGTGAGAAAGGGAGCCTTATGTGACAAAAATGGGAGCCTTATGTGACAATGGAAGCCTTCTGTAATAATGGGAGCCCTTTGTGACAATGGCAGTAGCAGCAGAAGCTGGAGGCAGCAGTAGCAACAGTAGCAGCAGCAGCAGTAGTAGTTGTAGGAGTAGCAGTAGCATTAGCAGCAGCAGCAGCAGTAGTAGTTATAGTATTAGTAGTAGTAGTTGCTGTAGTAGTAGTAGTAGTAGTAGTAGTAGTAGTAGTAGTAGTAGTAGTAGTAGTAGTAGTAGTACAGTAGTAGTAGCATTAGTAGTAGCAGTACTAGTAACAGTAATAGTAGCAGTAGTAGTAGAAGTAGTAGTAGCAGTAGTGGTAGCAGTAGTTGTAGTAGTAGTAGTAGTAGTAGTAGTAGTAGTAGCAGCAGTAGCAGCAGCAGCAGCAGCAGCTGCAGCAGCAGCAGTAGTAGTAGTAGTAGTAGTAGTAGTAGTAGTAGTAGTAGTAGTAGTAGTAGTAGTAGCAGTAGCAGTAGTAGTAGTAGTAGTAGTACTGGTGGTGGTGGTGGTGGTGGTGGTAGCGGAAGAAGGAGGAAGGAAAATAACACCAGAATGAAAGAAACCAGGATGAGGAACGGTTTGATAGAAGGAGAAGGGGGTGACAGAGAATGGAGATTGGTGGGGGGAGGGGGGGGGGCGATGTTAGGAGAAGGAAAAGGAGGAGGAAGAAAGAAGAGAAAGCCATAACAATTAATTTACAAGTTTCATCAAAAGTCAAACTCTATTGAGATATCAGCTAATGCAGTCTGCTGCAATTATCTCTATAAACCCAGTCAGGCTGACGTCTGAATCTGTAGGCACAAGTAGAATGTTATCTGTAAGCAGAAGTAGAATGTTCTCTGTGTTTGGATGAACCTGTGGCGATTTTATCGTAATCACCGGAAGTTGACAAAGATTTAGATATTCGATTATG
>CAJHNH020001071.1:52500-55000 GCA_905116865.2 Candidula unifasciata | reverse complement strand
GTACCGAGCCAAAAGGGTTAACAACTTATGGTTCCTGAATACTTAGAAAAAGCATTCTGAGGATGGTATAGTAAACCTTTTTATAGCAGCCAGGATGGGACAAACTGATCTATTAACTCTTTGTTCACCAACAAATTTCTTATAAAGTGTATAATGGATTAGATTAGATTTATACAGCGATGGATCTGGGGTGGACTTAAATGGGTTCGTTTGAACTGGAACATACTGAGTTTTAGTGTGTGGACTGAATCGGGTTGGATTCGGATGAGTTGGAATGGACCGATTCGATTAGAGTTGAATTGATCAGACGACAGGGGGGGGGGGGGGGGATGGGGTGCAGTGGAAAGCCACTCGGTCTCCTCCAACTCTTCTGGTCGTGAAAAGAAGACAAGACAGACAGCGGAACAGACATTTAGACAACAAGACAAATAAATAGACATTCAGATAGCCGGACAAACATAGGTAGACAAATAAACAAGTTAAAGGCAGACACATAGACAGGCAGACAAGTAGACGACAGAGAAAAAAGGATAATACTAAACTACTGGTCGAAATGGACGCTAAGCAGGGGCACTGTGTGAAGCCGAGGCAAATTTTTCGCTTCTGCCGGACAGTGGCCGATGTATTTTTGCTCCATTTGTAGACTGGATATAGTTTCGTCGCCCAGCTTCTGGGTTTAATGCATGGCGTGACACTGTGAACTACGGATTTGATTTTGAATGTCTTTTTTCGACTGTGGCTAACGTGGTGGTGTGAATTGTAGATTCAAAAAATGGCGCTATTCCTGTTGTCGCAATGTTGGTGGTGCCCGTATGTGATTAAAATTTATCGCGTGGGCAACTGTGGGTGGAGAGATGAATTAAGGGATTGATGCAGGGTTGAAGAGATGGATGGGTGCTTGGATGTTTGGATGGACAGAATCAGTGGATGGATAATTGGATGGATGGATGGATTGATAGACAGAATCAGTAAATGGATGGGTGGCTGGTCGCATGGATGTATGGATGGACAGAATCAGCGGATATACGGATGGCTAAATATATAGGTAGATAGGTAAATAGGTTGTTAAGGTAGATAGACAGACTGCGAGACAGATACACACATTGTCTGACACTGACAAAGATAGAGACAAAAATTGATGTTAAACGAATGAACTAGTCAAGCGGATAAAAAAAAACGAAGGGACACAGAAACAAGAAAAACAGAAACCCATGAAAGTCCCCATGTGGATTTGGGGGCCCATGTGGATTGGGGGGCCCCATGTGGATAACGGGGCCCCAGGTTGAGGAAAGGACAATAAAATGACTTATCAGTCATAGCGTTTAATAAAAGTCAACTAATTAGAGATGTTGCCTCGGAAGTCAGAGTGTATGTATCTGAGGGGCGAGAAACTCAACAGCCCGCTTACAAATAAGTCGGATCTGTAAAAACGGGTGTGCAGAAGAAGAAGAAGAATCGCTTCTCGGTCTTTTGGCTAAGATCAAGGTGTAGCTCTGCTGTACTTGGTCTGGCCAGAAGCGCCGGGATCGGTTCCCGAACTCATGGGAGTCATTATCACGGCATGAGCCATTGCAACTCAACGCCGGGTGGTTTCCCCGTGAGGAGAGACTGGGCCCGGCGAAAAAATGAAGAAGAAGACTAATAGATGAAAGCATACATGCATGGATGGATATAGAGAATAAATGAATGAATGAATTTTTGGGTAGGTATGTTATGTAATTAGATCGTTCACGTAAGTATATTGGTAGAGAAGTACATAGGGAGGTAGACAGGTAGGTAGGCAGATAGAGAGGTAGACAGGTAGGTAGGTAATTAGGGAGGTAGACAGGTAGGTAGACAGATAGAGAGGTAGACAGGTAGGTAGGTAATTAGGGAGGTAGACAGGTAGGTAGACAGATAGAGAGGTAGACAGGTAGGTAGGTAATTAGGGAGGTAGACAGGTAGGTAGACAGATAGAGAGGTAGACAGGTAGGTAGGTAATTAGGGAGGTAGACAGGTAGGTAGACAGATAGAGAGGTAGACAGGTATGTAGGTAGATAGGGAGGTAGACAGGTGGGTAGGCAGACAGAGAGGTAGACATGTAGGAAGGTAAATAGGGAGGTAGACAGGTAGGTAGGTAAATAGGGAGGTAGACAGGTAGGTAGACAGGTAGGTAGGTAGTGGGAGGTAGACTGACAAGTATGTAGGTAAATAGGGAGGTCGACAGGTAGGTATGTAGACAGGGAGGTCGACAGGTAGGTAGTTAGATAAGGGGGTAGACAGGTAGGTAGGTAGATAAGGGGGTAGACATGTAGGTATGTAGACAGGGAGGTAGACAGGTAGGTAGTTAGATAAGGGGGTAGACAGGTAGGTAGGTAGATAAGGGGGTAGACAGGTAGGTAGGTAGATAAGGGGGTAGACAGGTAGGTATGTAGACAGGGAGGTAGACAGGTAGGTAGTTAGATAAGGGGGTAGACAGGTAGGTAGGTAGATAAGGGGTAGACAGGTAGGTAGGTAGATA
>CAJHNH020001071.1:0-45000 GCA_905116865.2 Candidula unifasciata | reverse complement strand
ACTCTTGCCAGGTGCTGCAATATAGCCGGGTCATAGATATGGTCTAATGGCTGAACGCGGTTTCTGGGACCTCTCCACGGGTGATCCTCAACTTCATAGTGGCACTTTGTGTCATCGGGTGTTTATCGCTTGTATGATGTCCTGGTGGTGTAAAAGAAGATAGATGAACAAAACCTAGCGGCGTCGCGAGGAAGTTTACAATACGTTACTTCATGGGCCGCAATGGCTGTTATTTCGTGTCGATATTGAAGTCCTTTAATGTCATTAGTCCACTTTGATAGGACAACCTCTTGCTTTCAATCATATCTTTTCATGCGCAGCGTGTGTGTCTGTAGTTGTTCTGGTTGCACTTCAAAATAAATGACCAAACCATCTGAACTTCTGTAACTCACTGACTTTAGTGTACCGTGTTGTTTTCGCAGTCTATCTTATAGTATCTTTTTTTTTTTTTTTTCACTTTGCCTTGGATGGTTAAGCTGTCTGTTTTCTTCAGGCATCTCATTTCACATGTGTTAATTTTACGTCGTTTGGTCTTTGATAATGTCCAAGTCTGGCACTGGTAGCACAATATTTGTTTGCATATGCTGTTTATAATCTATTTCTTTGCGCTCATACTTATGTTTCTTCTTCTTCTTCTTCTTCTTCTTCTTCTTCTTCTTCTTCTTCTTCTTCTTCTTCTTCTTCTTCTTCTTCTTCTTCTTCTTCTTCTTCTTCTTCTTCTTCTTCTTCTTCTTCTTCTTCTTCTTCTTCTTCTCCGTCTTCTTCATCATCTTCCTCTTCTTCTTTGCAGTCACCGGCTGTCATCTCCGGCGGTAAATTATAGTTGTGGACGCATGGATGCAGGAACAGAGAGAGAGAGAGAGAGAGAGAGACAGGCAGAGACAGGCGGACAGAAGAATAAAGAGGTAGATTGGTATGTAGGTGGTGAATGAACGGGGAGGGGAGGTGCTGGGGGGGGGGAGAGAAGCACACACACACACACTCTCACACACACACACACAGAGATACACAGAGAGAGATTTACAGAGGTAGGCGGACGGAACGGTAAACAAATGGATATGTGAATGGATGGATGAATGAAAAGAAAGACACGCAGACAGTCAGATAGACAAACTAACGGTGAGTGCGCCATTGCGTTGGAGAACGGATTAATAAATAGGTGGAATAATAGATTGTTAGACAGACAAAACAAACAAAAAAGATAAACAGACTAACAAACGAACAGACAGACACAATCACTGTTCTGCCTAAATTTGTTGTCATTTCTGTTTCATAAAATTTTCAACCAGCGGCCGAGAAAGTACTTTCAGACACGCCACTCTGTTTTCTTTAGCTAGAGGAAACGAATTCAATTACTACATTTCAAGGTTTACCGTGTCTAGCCTCGGCGTGTCTGTCGGTGTGGTTATAGACCTCACCTTCTATCAAATACCTGCATGTCTGCAGTAAGTCATAGTAACCGACCTGCCCACTGGAGCCGACACACGCCCCGCACACAAAAAGTGTGTGGGAGGAGGGAGAGTGGGGGGGGGGGTGGGGGTTGTTTTGAATGGGTAAAAAAGCATACGAAAGTCGCACTTAACCTCCCTCACCTAGATCTACTCAGCCGGTTATACTGGTGTAAAGGGTAACGAGCGAGCAGACCAGCTGGCAAGCGTTGCACCAAGGCATGTGGGAAGAAGCTTTGACAGAGCAGATATTATCAACGCTGTGTGTACAGGGCTAGTGGATAGGGACGAATCTCTGACACTAACACGACTGTGTGACATGGGACTAAAGCATGGTGAAGCACGTCTATGCCGTTTTCGATGCCGAGAAAGAAGACATTATAGCCAACTACTCATGGAACAATCAGTAGTGGCACATTGGAGTGGCTGCTGCATCGGAGGACTGAGCATGCATGGGAATGGCCAATGTATAGTGAGGTCGATTGTGATAACCTAACATAATAGTGTCACTGCCTCATCAACAAGCATGTCGTATGAGAGGCAAGGAACCAATAGTCTGCATTCGAATATGACAGATATGTAAAACAGATGTGCACGCGACATTCAGGCTCTGGCTCTGGAAGACGATTATAAGTGCAGAGGTGGACGAATAACCAGAACCTTTCGCCAAAGATTGCTTTTGGTGATATCAAAGAAGGATATGATGATTAATAAAAATAATAATATTAATAATAATATTAAAATGTCCGCTGTGCTGTAGCGGATAGATGCTACATTTGTGGACTGGAAAGTTCTGGATTCAAATCCGCAGTCAGACTATTTCCCTCCAGTCGACCCACAGGTAAAAGATTGGGAAGGTAAGGCGGCCGGTGATGACCACATGTCCCACAGAGTGTCGATTAGTTTACAACATATAGTTCTTGCATTTTATACCCAATACATCCAAGGCCGTCGAAACGGACCCAGTTCCTATATGTGTATGTGTGCGAGGCAGACCAAGAAGACGATGGAGAGATAATGTCCAGACAGACCTGAAAACACTTGGTGTCACCAACTGAAGATAGAAGGCCAACCAGAGTGATAAGGGGAAGTGGGTGATATCTGCAGCAATCAACCTCAAGGGCTCGGAATGCTGAAGAAGAAGAAGAAGAAGAAGAAGAAGAAGAAGAAGAAGAAGAAGAAGAAGAAGAAGAAGAAGAAGAAGAAGAAGAAGAAGAGAGAAGAAGAAGAAAGAAGAAGAAGAAGAAGAAGAAGAAGAAGAAGAGGAAGAAGAAGAAAAAGAAGAAGAAGAAGAAGAAGAAGAAGAAGAAGAAGAAGAAGAAGAAGATGAAGAGGAAGAAGAAGAAGAAGAAGAAGAAGAAGAAGAAGAAGAAGAAGAAGAAGAAGAAGAAGAAGAAAAAGAAGAAGAAGAAAAAGAAGAAGAACAAGAAGAACAAGAAGAAGAGGAGGAGGAGGAGGAAGAGGTAAACACGCACTTAAACAAGAAATCTATACATGGTGGAGAGGGGGGAGGGGAACAACCATACAGCAAATCTTCAAGTTGGTGGGGAGGATGAGAGGGCTCTCGGTGTGCTCTCAGGTTATGTCGCCCTTGTACACACCTAGAAGAGAAAAGAAAAACTGTAAAGAATTTGTAGCGACGTCAGACACTGGGAGTCACACTAACCTTCCACTGTGTTTTAATTAACGAGCACATAACTTCCCCAGGTGTAATTAAACAGGTAATTAGTTTGCAGTATATACGTGGACAAGAGGTGGATCGAGGGTTGGGGGTTTATGGGGTCTGGGGGTCGGTGGTTTGTGGAATCTAACTGAATAGTTGGGAGTCGCAGTAACAGAAGGAAAGTTGGGAAAGGGGGGGGGGGGAAATTGATTGTTAAGAGGGAGAACTGATTGTTAAAGGTGGGGGGGGGGGGGGGGGGGGGTTTTTAAAGTCTAGACGCTTGTCTGTTGGCAGAAAGGTTTTGCGGTCGAATTCCTATCCAGTCCGATTTATTTTCAAAGTAGACCTCTCCTTTAGATCGACCCGGCCTTAAACGGATACGATGTCCTGCGAAGAAAAGACGGACGGCCCAGCAGTCGAAAAAAATATGATTTTAGCATCAGATACCATATGCTTGAATTGCGTATTCTTCTGTCTCTCTCTCTCCCTCCCCCCCCCCCACCCCTTGTCCCACCTTTTCGTGTTTACCACCTGTAAACTCCAGTGGAAAATTATGGTTTTTCACCCACCTCTGGAATTTAGTATTTTTCCAGAACTTGAGTTTGGCATCCAGATACATTTTACAGATGTAGCTTTTTTAAAATGCAGACTGTTGGTTCCACACCTCCCAGGTAGATGCACTCTGACTTGGAATGAAACGGCCCTAATAAGTCGACTTTTAAAACATGTTTATTAGGGAAGCAGTGGCCTACCCCTGCCCCCCCCCCCCCCACACTCCAAGCATGGGGTCCCGGAACACACGAGGGAATTCATTGACGTTCTTGTGAGTTGGTGTGTGTATTTGTGTATGTGTTTGTGGTTTTGTGTGTGTGTGTAGGTGTGTTTTTGTGTATATATGTGTGTGTGTTTGTGTTTGTGTGTTTGTGTGTGTCTGTGTATGTTTGTATGTGTGTGTGTGTTGATGTGTGCGTGTGTATATATGTGGTTGTGTGTGTTTCTGTGTTTGTGTATGTGTTTGTGTGTATATGCGTGTGTTTGACTATGTGTGTAAGTGTGTGTGTTTGTGTGTGTGTGTGTATGTGCGTTTGTGTGTGTGTGTATTTGTGTTGGGTTGTGTGTGTATTTATGAGTACGTGTGTGTGTGTGTGTGTGTGTGTGTGTGTGTGTTTATGATTTGAATTTGAAGGTAAAGTACAATTTTTTTTTTTCAGTTTGTTTAGTCTTGTTCCAGAATCTGAGTGTTGCCTGCACATCCGTTTCACAGGTCTGATTTAGATTGTTGAAGATTGTTGGTCCCTTACCTCTCAAGCAAACGCATTCCAAGAAGACCCCCAATTAGTCGACTCATACGACATGCTTGTTGGAGATGCAGTGGGTCTATTCTTGCTTCCCCCACAATGGGGCCCCAGAACCCACACGGGTTGTCAGCAACACATGAAAGGTAGGCTCTCGATTGCACTGTTGAAACCAAAGCAACTGCATGGTGATGCACGGCTTTGCGGTCTTCGAGGCCGAGAAAGGAGACAATATAACCAGCTTCTCATGGGGACAATAAGTAGAAGTAATTTGGAGTGGCTGCTGCTTCAGAGAACTGGGCACGCATGGGTATGCCCAATGTGCAGTGACATTAATTGTGATCACAAAACATAAAATAACATCTTAGTAGGGAGTCGGCAGTACGAAACCCAAGTTCAAGGTGTGTATTCATCACTATCGCAAATTCGGTCCGCGGACCGCCTTCAATTTTGACCTTTCAATCACTTATCTGTCACATAAAATTTTCCATCAAATACACGATAAATACATTCAAAAGTGAACGCATTATTAATATGCGCATGGGAGTGAATGGAAAAGAGAGAGAGGGAGAGACAGAGACAGCCAGCGGAGGGATGAAGACAACTGGAGCGACAGAGGCGGAGACACAGAAAGAGAGAAAGGGAGACATAAACAGCGAAATAAAGCGGGTGTGAAAGTCAACGGCAGAGGAAGAAGGACAGACAGAGAGAGAGAGAGAGAGAGAGAGAGAGAGAGAGAGAGAGAGAGAGAGAGAGAGAGAGAGGGAGAGAGAGAGGGAGAGAGAGAGATGCCGAGGGTGTGAAGGAAGGTAAGAGAAAAAGAAGACATGCCCCTAATGATGCGCCTATACCAGCACAGTGAGCTGCAGCACCTGTCTTCCCTCCCAGGTTGGTTTTGTCTGTTGACCCTGACCTAGTGAACTAACCTACATCTGTTTGTGTCACAAATGGTGACTTGTTTCTGACCGACATATCAAATCTGCACATATGTCTGGGGGGGGGGGGGGGGGGGAGACACAAAGCCTGCCTGGTAACCCACCGGTGTGTGTGTATGTATGTGTGTGTGTGTGTAAGTGTGTGTGTATGTTTATGTGAGTGTGTCTGTGAGAGAGAAAGAGAGAGCGTCTGTGGGTGTGAGCAAGCGTGTCAAAATGTGTTTGTGTGTTCTAAGCGAGTGTTCTTCAACTTTTCACACTTGCTGACCGAGAAAAAAGGAGAACAGCTGGACCCTCAGACCTGGTTCCGGCTAAGATGGAAACACAAACACATTTAGATTTAAAGCTACAAATCTGCTGTTTTTAGAAGAAGGGTTTATTGGTGGTGCACGGTCTTCTGTCTTTGAAAACGGCAGCAAGTCGACTCTTACGAAATGCGTTAAGGTAGGCAGTTGATCTATTCTTGATTTCCCCGCAACAGGGCCCCGGAACCCACACGCGGATATCTTATTCTGGAACTTGAGTTTTGCGAGCACATCCATATTGCAGATGTGGCTTATTTGTATGCAGACTGTCGGTTCTTTGCCTCCCAAGCAGATGCACACTGACTTTGAAGCACACATCTCTAGCTGGTCGTCTTTCGCTATAAGCTTTTCAAGGGGCATTGGGTTCCTATCCCCTCCCCTCTTTTTCCATCCGGACACAAATAAGCCCCAGAACAATGGGAAACCTTTGATGGAAATAGAATACATTAGATAAGTGTTACACAATAGCAACAGGGCATTTCATGTGGGAAACTTGATGTTTTGGGAAGTTAGAGGATTGTTTCCTTGAACAGTTTATATTTATACACGTATATCCACAGAAAGAGCTTTAAACCGGTCTCAGTCAATTTTAATGTTTCTGATCGCCTCTTTCATGGTTTAGGTATTCTAAGGCCAGTTCGAATCAATGTTCAGCATTTCGTTTATATATATATATATAATTCAGTTTTAATAAACTTTTTCATTATCCATATCCATCTGCACATCATCCCTGTGAGCTTTTCTGTCCTTTGCTCAAGCTTTATTTTGCAAATCTGTTTCCATTTCCATTTAATTTTTCGTTTCAAGACGACTTTTTCGACTAGGTTTAGGAATTCATTTTACATCTACAGCTGATAAAGAATTTGGTCGAAACGCTAGTTATATCCTTTTCCATTGTTGAGCTGTTGAACTCCCCAGTCAAAGATCGTCACAAACTGGGCACTCAAAGCCGTCTTTTCTTCAGCGTTCGCTCTCTGAAAACAAGGGAGGAAGTGGAACAATGTTTTGTGGTCTACAGCTAGGCTGCGATTGCTGCGCCTTTCGCTCAACGCATAAGATGTCAACTAACTCCTAATTAGTGATTTTTTCCCTCCACCTTGACATACTTATTGATGTGGCAGCGGGTCTATCCTTCCTTCAGCCCCCCCCCCCCCTCCAGCCCACCCTCCATCGGCCCCAAAACAGACACTGGCAAGACCTGTCTTACTTTCAATGCTTCTAATCATTCATCTTTTAAAAAGTAGTTGTTTACATGCAATGGCAGAATATACATAACACGAATATTAGGCATACACACACGAACACACACACACACACACACACACACATATATATATATATATATATATATATATATATATATATATATATATATATATATATATATATATATATATATATATATATATATATACAAGGTAAAAATCGAAGCATGACAATTTCGCTGCAAAAACACACTACAAATTGCCTAAACTACACACAGTACCCATAAACTCTGACAGTTTTAGTCCTAATCTGACTTTTCCGGTCTTTTGTTTCGTTATTAATTTTTGTTCTTTTAGTTAAATATTCTAGCGACTACATTTTCATATATTAAAACATCTCTTCATTTCCTGCCGCCATCTGCCCACCAGCGAGGCAATGACACCGTGAAATACTTATATTTGTTTCGTCGATATTAGACCCACATGCGGGCTGAGATTTACAGATTAACCGCTCTCATTTACGTAGATATCCATCAGCAGATGTTGTTAAGAAAAAGATCCTCTTGTGTTTAATGTACCTTTGTATTTTTATCTCTAGCATGTATATTGTTATTTTAAATTTTTGTGTTGGTCGCGAAAGATCAAATATTGTGACTGGTTTTTACAAGTGGCATGGATTTGGATTTTGACAGTATCTTAAATAACTACTGGAAATTTCTGTGAAGTAAACGCAGCGAGTGTGATGCTTCTTCTTTATTCTTTTATTGTCTCACTGATACCTTGTTGTAGCCCAGTGTCGTGGTTTTTCTGTATTTGTCTTGCGTTTCTCAGGTGGTTTGGCAAATGGATTTGTTCATATTTGTGCAGGTTTCAGCAACACAATTTTTCCATCTCATTCTAATTCTTGGTCTACAAAATAAGTCTAGCCCTATATGCCCAGCACACGTGAAGGCGTGGGAAAGGGTCTTTTACCTTTTTTCTTATCTTTATTGACATCATGACGGAGGAACCCCCGTGTGGGTTCAGGGGCCCTATTGTGGGGGAAACAAGAATAGACCCACTGCCTACCCAAAAGCATGTCGTAAGAGTCGACTAATTGGGAGCTTCCTTCGAAGTCGAAGTGCATCTGCCTGAGAGGCAAGGAACCAGCAGTCTGCATACAAATGAGTCAGATCTGTAAAACGGATGCACACGCAACACTCAGGTTCTGGAACAGGACTGCAGTCCAGCAGTGGATAAACAACCAGAACTTTCCGCCAGAGTTTACAGCTGGTGAACGTGAAGAAGAAGAAAAAGAGGAAGAAGATGACGGAGGAAAACTGGAGGGGTGGAGATGATAAGGGAGACCGAGAGAACCGATGCCGGACGATTTGACCCCATGGCATGGAAGATCCTCTGTGTCAGATTTGAATAAAAGTACACGAGACAGAAGGTTGTGGATAGGACATGACTACAAACGCCACATGGCATGAACTTTGAGAAGAAGACCTTATGTCCGACTCAAAGGTTAGTGGCTGGATTGAACCTTTCTCTACATACAAGAGTTTAATTCTACCAGAAGGTGGGTTGGCGCAGGATGGGGAGACACAGTACAAGAGAAGTGTCATGCAAGCGATTGGGGCCTCAACGTGTTAAGGACCTCAACCAAGGCAGCAGAGCCCGAGTTTGTTGATGGCGTATGCTACACTGGGGGATAAAGAGCAGAAGAAGGAGAAGAAAGTAGGGGATGCACATGTAAAAAATCACCCCTTTCCTCGCCTTTAGCCGTATTGGGCATATAGGGCTAGACTTATGTTGCATAGACCTTCACCACACTTGTAAGGCTGCGTTCTCCTGGAAACCTAGGTCGTTGAATAATTAAAAAGAAATCCATTCGGATTTGAACCCAGGACCTTCAGATCCACAGGCGAACATCTAGCCACTACGCCACATCGGTTCCCGGATGTATAAGCCCACTGGAGCTAATTTCAGTTTTACAGACCACACACACACACACACACACACACATACGCTAAAGGTAAAAAGACCCCCCCCCCCCCATCCCCTTTCCCCAGCCCCCCAAACCCTATATGAAGGCTCCTTTTCGTGTAGAGTATTCGGTTATGCATTTCATATTATTTGGGGAAAACATTGTATTATATTAATAAATGTGCCACACAGCACTATATAGTTATGTATAGTTACGCACTTAAACAAGACCAAGGGCACCCTGAGCCTTCCTACCCTAATAAAGGCTTTCAGCTTTCTCAAATCTACCCCGATCACCCAAACAATATGAAACAAACGCAACTGATTCATCCGCCTGGTTATGATCCAGAAATATTCAATTATTGGGATCACACTTTTTATAAAACCGTACCGGGAAAGTTATTTACGTAGCAAGTTCCATGATCGCGTGCTCCCTTGCAATAGACACGTGTAGGCTGGTTTGATTTCATCCCCATTATTTGGTCATGCTCGCGTGCGACAGACAGGCCAACGCACCAGCTGTTTCACGATCCGTGCGTTTAAAAGTCAAATGAACGTGAGCTGTGGTTGGGAGGGGGGCGGGCGTTCGAAACTTGACACCTCCGAGTTGTTAAGCAGGTTCGTAACGCTTAAGCCACAGACGCCGACAAAAGAATATTAGACGGAAGTGCTTATAGTAATATAGATATAAATATATATATATATATGTGTGTCTGTGGCTAAGGCGTCACAACGCGCTTTGTAATGCCTTGTGTTCTTCTATCTTTCTACTTCTTTCTATGAGTGCCGTTCACAATACTTTCTGTTACTCAATTAATTCATAATTTGTAATGCCGTGGTGCCGGGTTCGATCACAGCTGCGGACCTTGCGAAAAAATTTCTAGGGTTGGTTCTTTAAAAATCCTGTAAAGGATACGCAAGTAACTATATATATATATATATATATATATATATGTGTGTGTGTGTGTGTGTGTGTGTGTGTGTATGTGTGTGTACACGGCCTCAATGGTTCCCCATCTGTTTATTTATGTGAATGACGTGTAACAAAATGGAACCTACCAATCAAATCTCTCTATCAAATGTTCGTATATTCTAGACAAAGCATTACGGTCTTCTGTATTTGTAAATTGTTGTTGTGTTTGTTATTTGTACTATCACTGGTTTATATAAATTTATCTAAGCTATGGTGCCGTTTCAATGGTTTGTCAGGAATTCTGTCCCTATTCCGTAGTTGTGGATTTCAAGCTGTGTGATAGACATGGTCAATGAAGACAACTTTGTTGGTTTTTGGAGTGCCAAGTTGGCTATGTTCTTAGTACACTTGCTTTTGTAACGAGGCGTACACGACATTTTGAGATGACAGGTTCGATTCCCGGCACGGTAACTAAAGCTTTCGATTTTTTATGGTGTCTAGTATGTCCTTATATCTTTCTACCTCTTTCTATGAGTGCCAATCAATAAAGTATCTGATTACTTTATATACTTATAGTGAAGGGAATGGCAATACACTTCTTCTTCTTCTTCTTCTTCTTCTTCTTCATCTTGCTCTTTTTCTTCTTCTTCTTCTTCTTCTTCTTCTTCTTCTTCTTCTTCTTCTTCTTCTTCTTCTTCTTCTTCTTCTTCTTCTTCTTCTTCTTCTTCTTCTTCTTCTTCTTCTTCTTTTTTCTTCTTTCTTCTTCTTCTTCTTCTTCTTCTTCTTCTTCTTCTTCTTCTTCTTCTTCTTCTTCTTCTTTTCTTCTTCTTTTTCTTCTTCTTCTTCTTCTCCTTCTTCTTCTTCTTCTTCTTCTTCTTCTTCTTCTTCTTCTTCTTCTTCTTCTTCTTCTTCTTCTTCTTCTTCTTCTTCTTCTTCTTCTTCTTCTTCTTCTCTTCTTCTTCTTCTTCTTCTTCTTCTTCTTCTTCTTCTTCTTCTTCTTCTTCTTCTTCTTCTACTACTACTACTACTTCTTCTTCGCGTTCACTCCGGTAGGAAGTTCTGACTGTTTGTCAACCTCTGACATAGAGGACTTGTTCAAACAAAAACAAAATTGTTGCGTGCGCATCAGTTGTATATATTTGATTTATTTGTATGCAGACTGTTGACCTTTCAGGTCGATGCAATCAGACCTAGCAAGAGGCGCGCCATTTAGTCGACTTTTAGGACGTGTATTTTGGTGGGAGTCCGTGTGTCAAATCTTGCCCCCCCCCCTCCCCACACCTCCTCTCTTTCCCACAGTAAAGCATCGGAACCCACACAGAGATGGCATGTACAAAATGAGATTGTACTGTGTACTTCAGGGAACCGAGCAGCTGTTTATTTAACACCTTGACACGTTAATTACCACACCTGTATTTACACCTGTCGTAAGGCCAGCTCTCTCACATACATACACATTCACAAATATGGCCTTCAGTAATATTACCTAACAGAGCTGATCGTCTGATCACTAAAACAACACTGGCGGAGCGCGTATACCCACACACGCTCGTACACCCACACACGTGCGTACACATACTTAGATGCACACAAACAAATTTACACATTGTTACAAGGAAGTTTTGACTGCATCTCATCGTGGTCAACTTTCAGTCATATAAAGATGATATGGCGTGAGTTGGCTGAGGGCCTATACTCCACCAGAGATAAACTGCTAGAGGGGGAGGATTAAGAGAAGGAGGAGAAGAAGAAGGCAAATAAGAAGGTAGCAATGCGCGATAAATTAGCACGTTAGTAGGTAACCATTACACTGGAGAAGTCATCACGTGATATTGTTTTCCTTGTTGCTTTGCTGCTGAGTGTAAGCGTGTGTGCTGCAAGCATCCCAGTGCAAGTAACTGATAGCTTTCACACAGTTACTGCATAATTAGAGTAAGCATTTAGCGGTTCTGTAAAAAAAAAATAATTGGTAAAAATAAATAACTAAATTTTTTTTCTTGACAATTATATGCTGTAAGCCGCCATTACAACCTTTAGATACATGCCTCGCCATTTGTACATGCCAGGAAGATAAAACAAACATAACCATAACAATAACAAGACTAACATTTCCTGAATCTAATCAAAGTCAACCAACAGAAAATGACAAGCGGCGTCAGCAGCAGACACAAGAGAAACGACCAGGACAATCAGAAAGACACGTGTGCATGCAGGTAAGCAATCAAACTGGGAACTGAACGCCTGCTCCAAGTCCTTAGCACGCTCCTCATACACAACCCAGCGTTCTTCTTTCTCTCTCTGTCAGCAAGCCCAGCAGCGGATAAACAAACGAAGGTTATTTTCAAAGCCTCACAAACTGGGCACGCAGGCCCGTCTTACATTCGACCCTCCCAACCACTCATTTTTTATACAGTGCTTCTATTTTGTGAAAAATGCATTTTAAGTTTATTTATCAATATGGTTGTTTGCGTGTCCTTTGTAGGACGTTGCAGAACCAACCCCAACAGCCCCTGGCCGTTGTGTGGTTTTTCTAGGCAAATTTACGTCCGGTAGTTTACCATTGCTCCTCGACGGTCGGCTTTCTTGATACCACTGTCGAAACCAACGCAAGGCGCATGGCCCGCAGTTGGGATCGAACCCGGCATCCTGGCATTACGAAGCTTTCGCATCGACTTAGCCACAGAGCCGACATTTATCAATATACATACATGTAATTTGAGAAACAGTTTCCCGAAACAGACGCAGAGGCCGGCCTTCGCGCATGTGGATACAAGACATTGAAAATGCTTTGGCTGTAAAAGCACATAGGGCTGGACAATTGGCTGGAGAAGAGAAAGAGATGTTCAGGAGTTCCGTCAAAAGAGCTACGTTCTGGAAAGGACATGCTGAATAGTGATGCTAGATATCAGGTTTAGGTTTAAACAACGGAGCATTTATGGGTTACTATTTAAACCAACCAAACTAATCCTTTTGAGTATATGTGTATCTGCCAGAGAGGCAATTAACCACAAGGCTTTATATAAACAAGTCAGATCTGTAAAATGGATTAAAATTCAAAGAGGTATCATTATTATAACTCAATCTTGATCCCCTTGTAAGATGCAATTTTCCGTTATTTTGAAGCCCCACCCTGGCTCCTGCCGGGAGCCGCAATATATCCCTGCCATGAACATAAGTGCTCCGATCTCATCCTGAGTATGTCTCTAAGAGTTTTTAGGTTAATAACTCCCATTCTGTGCTGGATGATGTAACGACAGCTTGCTCCCGCATAGTTTTCCTACCTCGCAGCTCCAGTATGGCTGAACGCTGCTTCCGGGACCTCTCCACGGGTGATCCTCATCCACATGGTGGCACTTTGTGTCATCGGGTGTTTAAAGCTTGTGTCATGTCTTGGTGGGGTAAAAAGTCAGTCAGCCAGTCAGTAAAATGTATGTGCATACAAACTCAGGTTCTGAAACAAGATTAAACTCCGAAACAGGACTAACGGCCATAACAAGATGTAAACTCCGGCGAATTCCCGTGTGGGATCCGGGGCCTTATTATAGGGAAAACAAGAATAGATCCACTCCCTACCCAAAAGCATGTCGTAAGAGTCGACTAATTGGGAGCTTCCTTCGAAGTCGGAGTGCATCTGCCTGAGAGGCAAGGAACCAACAGTCTGCATACACATTAGTCAGATCTGACAAACGGATGCACACGCAATACTCAGGTTCTGGAACTTGATTGCAGTACAGAAGTGGACGAACCACCAGAACTTTCCGCCAGAGTTTACAGCTGGTGAACGTGAAGAAGAAAAAGAAGAAGGAGATATTCGGCGAACCTGGAGAAGAACTTCTTACTTACTTTTGGGAACCCATTTTGTGGCGAATAGGTAGCTCAAATATTATTCTTTAAATACAAGTCTGCCGCGCAAGTAGACAAAGGCACGAGCTATTGCACTAACTAGCGTGGCTCCAAATACTGTTTGTGAAACTTGACCAGGTGAGACTGGTCACACTTCTAAAGCAGACTTTCCTACACAACAATTGCAGGGTCGGCAGTGTATCGGACGGACACACGTGATGACGGCAATGTATCGGACACTCTGAAGCCAGATCATATCTCGCTTGTCCGTGACAATCAGAGTGTTCATGGACATAGAAACCAACCAAGGCGTGGGAGATCACGCAGCTGCACAACAACCACTAGGGTCTAAATGGAAGTCTGTTTTTGCTGGTAAAGGTGTGTCACGGACGGTTTGCAGATGTCCAGACAAGACTGCACTATAAGCTCCTCAGTATGGTTGACAAAGACCTAATTTGGTTGGATGGTTTGATATACAGCCTTCTCTCCTGCTTTTTCTACCCCCTCTTCTTCTTCTACCTACTCTTCTTCTTGTTCTTGTTCTTGTGCTTCTTGTTCTTCTTCTTCTTCTTCTTCTTCTTCTTCTTCTTCTTCTTCTTCTTCTTCTTCTTCTTCTTCTTCTTCTTCTTCTTCTTCTCCCTGTTCTTGTTCAAATTTTTTTTCTTGTTGTTGTTGTTGCTGTTGTTGTTGTTGTTGTTGTTGTTGTTGTTGTTCTTCTTCTTCTTCTTCTTCTTCTTCTTCTTCTTCTTCTTCTTCTTCTTCTTCTTCTTCTTCTTCTTCTTCTTCTTCTTCTTCTTCTTCTTCTTCTTCTTCCTCTTTTTCTCCTTACTCTTGTTCTTGTTCTTGTTCTTGTTCTTGTTCTTCTTCTTCTTCTTCTTCTTCTTCTTCTTCTTCTTCTTCTTCTTCTTCTTCTTATGCATTCGCCCTAATCGCAGTTGTGACGTTAATGTGTGCGTTACATCTAATCTTCGATATTTGCGTCTTCGGGCCCACTACATCAGATATCAGCGTACGTCTAATTATTCGTTTTTTGCAAAATACCTGTGGGGGAGGAGGGGAGGTGAGTTAATGTCCCGCCTACCTCTCCCACCAACCTCATTAATAATAGTTGCATTGAAAGCAGCTACAGTAGAAGCGGCTGAAGGAGTTGTCTTTGTTATTATTTTGGTACAAGCGGCGATAATATTGTTGGCAGCAACAGGAGTAGTATCCCCTTTATAAGTAATCGCAGCATCAAAAGTTGTGATAGTAGCAGCTGTTGTAGTATAGTTGTTGATGTTAAAGTAGCAGCTGTTGTATTAGTAGTTGTTGAAGTAGTAGCAACAGCTAAAACAGGTGTATTTTCCCACTGAGGGTAGCCAGATAAATGGCCGTCGTTAAGTGGTATCTGAGACACATAGTCCAAGAATTTTGAGATACCTTTCTGAAAGCCACACGCGGCATCTCCCCACGCCTCTTAATGCCACAAGTGTTCAGGTGACGCCACGGAATACTTAGCAGTTGATACTGCCCCACTTTCTACGCCCGCCACAGGTTGATTACATGATTTGAATATTAAAACTCAATTATGCGAGAACCCTTAACGGTTCATGTCTGAACTTGACAACTGGAGACACTCATATTTACTTGTCAAGATTACAGCCACTTGCTTTGAAATCCCTCGTCGCGGACGCCGATAAAAACAGTGACCTATTTAAATTTAAACCTAAGGGAATATCTAGGTCTCACTTTACAAGAAATATGCAACTGAAGCTAGAGATGCGGGTTTTCCCTGTTGTCCAGAATGGAGATATGTCGCATGTCATCACAAGAATTATTTGTTCAAATACAAATGTAAAGTTCCTTACGCGTGTGGGGTTCCAGGGTCCCATTTTGAGGAAAACAAGAATAGACCCACTGCCTCTCTAACAAATATGTCGTAGAAGTTGACTTATTGGGGGGTGGGGGTAGGGGGGGGGAATTCTTCGAAGTCGGAATACATCCGACTGAGAGCAAGGAACCATGTGTCTGCATATAAAAAAACCAGATGTGTGCAACAGATGTGTATGAAACACTCAGGTTTTGTAGCAAAACTTAAGTCCAGATGTGGTTAAACGCTAAGAACTTTCTACCAGAAGTTACAACCTGTGAACGCGAAGAAGAAGAAGAAGAAAGAGAAGAATAAGAAGACAAAAAAGAAGAAGAAGAAGAAGCAGGATGTGTGTATGTCAAGCCATCCAACCAGATTAAGCCTTTGTCAACCACACTCAGGAGCTTAAAGTGCAAAGTGCAGACTTGTCTGAATATCTGCAAACCGTCCGTGACACACCTTAACCAACAAAAACAGACTCCCTTTTTAGACCACAGAGGTTGTTCTGCAGCTGCTCGTTCACCCCCCCCCCCCCTTTTCTCCCCCTCCCGCTACCAACGCCCTAAATGGGGCCCCGGAACCGATATAGGAATATACTACCAACGTTAGTTGATGAATAAGACTCCTTCAAAGGGGCGACTGGTTGAGGGGTTAGACTACTGGGGTTTTTCATGCGAAGACCTAGGTTCGAAGAGGGTGGATCTATACCACTCCCCCCCCCCCCACCACATCTCATATTCCTAGGTGACAAAAATAAAACAGTAAAAAACAGTATGCATTGGAGCAGGTTAACCAGTTCAAATACCTTGGAGTTGTATTAGACCGAAACGGAGGCATTAAGACTGAGCTGGCTACACGAAAAGCAGCTGCTGGGAGACTCTTCAAGGCCATAAACCGAGGGTTTCTTAGCAAAAGAGAAATTGGCAAGAGGACGATAATGGCTGTTTACCTCTCTACCTATGTACCAGTCCGCACCTATGGGTGTGAGTCATTGGCAATGACAACAGCTCACAGAAGCCAGCTGCAGGCCTCGGAAATAAGATATCTGAGAAAGGTGGTCCAAGTGACAAGAAGGGACAAAGTCCGCAATCAGACAATACGTCAAGATCTTGATACCCAGTCCTTACAAACTCGAGTGGATCAGTCACAGTTACGATGGTTTGGACATGTGTGCAGAATGGGAGAAAATCGGCCACCATGGCAGGCATGGGAGGCTAAGAACCAGGGAAACAGACCTCCAGGACGACCCAGGGTGCGCTGGGAAGACAACCTCCGACAGTCCCTAACTGACAGAGGACTGGAATGGAACAAAGCCAGAAAGAAAACTGCTGATAGAGACGTCTGGCGATCTCTCTGGCAAACCTCTACACCCCAAGTTAGAAGAGGAGCAACTAAGTAAGTAAGTAAGACAAAAATTAAATCCTAACCTGCAAATTTTGTTTCACCTGCACTCTCTCTAGCGACACCTAATCCTTGGGTTCCAACTCAAGCGGTCCTGGCCGCTGGCATCTTCTTTCCTTGGTTAATTATCCATCGCAAATCACCATACAGATGTTAAAAGCTCATTAGCTAAGTCTAACAATAATTATCAGTATTTCTCGTGTGGGTTCCAGGACTCCGTTGGAGGGGGAGTGGGGGTGGGGGGGGGGGGGGGTAGGGGAAGATATACCCACACTCCCACCCCCACCCCACAAGCATATCTTAGATCAGTGGTTCTCAGTCTTCATATAGCCGCGACCCTTTAAAACAGTTCTTTGTGGTGACCCTTTAATACAGTTCTTTGTGGTGATCCTTTAATACAGTTCCTTGTGGTGATCCTTTAATTCAGTTCTTTGTAGTGATCCTTTAATACAGTTCTTTGTGGTGATCCTTTAATACAGTTCTTTGTGGTGATCCTTTAATACAGTTCCTTGTGGTGATCCTTTAATACAGTTCTTTGTGGTGATCCTTTAATACAGTTCTTTGTGGTGATCCTTTAATACAGTTCTTTGTGGTGATCCTTTAATACAGTTCTTTGTAGTGATCCTTTAATACAGTTCCTTGTGGTGATCCTTTAATACAGTTCTTTGTAGTGATCCTTTAATACAGTTCTTTGTGGTGATCCTTTAATACAGTTCTTTGTGGTGATCCTTTAATACAGTTTTTTGTGGTGATCCTTTAATACAGTTCTTTGTAGTGATCCTTTAATACAGTTCCTTGTCGTGATCCTTTAATACAGTTCTTTGTGGTGATCCTTTAATACAGTTCCTTGTGGTGATCCTTTAATACAGTTCCTTGTGGTGATCCTTTAATACAGTTCCTTGTGGTGATCCTTTAATACATTTCCTTGTGGTAATCCTTTAATACATTTCCTTGTGGAAATACATTTCTTTGTGGTGATCCTTTAATACAGTTCTTTGTAGTGATCCTTTAATACAGTTCCTTGTGGTGATCCTTTAATACAGTTCTTTGTGGTGATCCTTTAATACAGTTCCTTGTGGTGATCCTTTAATACAGTTCCTTGTGGTGATCCTTTAATACAGTTCCTTGTGGTGATCCTTTAATACAGTTCCTTGTGGTGATCCTTTAATACAGTTCCTTGTGGTGATCCTTTCATACAGTTCTTTGTGGTGATCTTTTAATACAGTTCTTTGTGGTGATCCTTTAATACAGTTCTTTGTGGTGATCCTTTAATGCAGTTCCTTGTGGTGATCCTTTAATACAGTTCTTTGTGGTGATCCTTTAATACAGTTCTTTGTGGTGATCCTTTAATACAGTTCCTTGTGGTGATCCTTTAATACAGTTCTTTGTGGTGATCCTTTAATACAGTTCCTTGTGGTGATCCTTTAATACAGTTCTTTGTGGTGATCCTTTAATACAGTTCTTTGTGGTGATCCTTTAATACAGTTCCTTGTGGTGATCCTTTAATACAGTTCCTCGTGCAGTGGTGACCCTTTAATACAGTTCCTTGTGGTGACCCTTTAATACAGTTCCTCGTGTAGTGGTGACCCTTTAATAAGTTCCTTGTGTTGTGGTGACCCTTTAATACAGTTCCTTGTGTTGTGGTGATCCTTTAGTACAGTTCCTCGTGTTGTAGTGACCCTTTAGTACAGTTCCTCGTGTTGTGGTGACCCTTTAGTACAGTTCCTCGTGTTGTGGTGACCCTTTAGTACAGTTCCTCGTGTTGTGGTGACCCTTTAGTACAGTTCCTCGTGTTGTGGTGACCCTTTAATACAGTTCCTTGTGTTGTGGTGATCCTTTAGTACAGTTCCTCGTGTTGTGGTGACCCTTTAATACAGTTCCTCGTGTTGTGGTGACCCTTTAATACAGTTCCTCGTGTTGTGGTGACCCTTTAATACAGTTCCTTGTGTTGTGGTGATTCTTTAGTACAGTTCCTCATGTTGTGGTGACCCTTTAATACAGTTCCTCGTGTTGTGGTGATCCTTTAGTACAGTTCCTTGTGTTGTGGTGATCCTTTAGTACAGTTCCTCGTGTTGTGGTGACCCTTTAATACAGTTCCTCGTGTTGTGGTGACCCTTTAATACAGTTCCTCGTGTTGTGGTGACCCTTTAATACAGTTCCTCGTGTTGTGGTGACCCTTTAGTACAGTTCCTCGTGTTGTGGTGACCCTTTAGTACAGTTCCTCGTGTTGTGGTGACCCTTTAGTACAGTTACTCGTGTTGTGGTGACCCTTTAGTACAGTTCCTCGTGTTGTGGTGACCCTTTAGTACAGTTCCTCGTGTTGCGGTGAGCCTTTACTACAGTTCCTCGTGTTGTGGTGACCCTTTAGTACAGTTCCTCGTGTTGTGGTGACCCTTTAATACAGTTCCTCGTGTTGTGGTGACCCTTTAGTACAGTTCCTCCTGTTGTGGTGACCCTTTAGTACAGTTCCTCGTGTTGTGGTGGCCCTTTAGTACAGTTCCTCGTGTTGTGGTGACCCTTTAATAGTTCCTGAAGTTGTGATGACCTTCAGCGATACATTTATTTTCGTTGCTACTTCATAACTTCAATGAATATGTGTTTCATGTGTTCTTAGACTACGCTTATAAAATTGAATTGAATTGAATTTAGAAAACAAAAATTGCAAAACTCCTTGACTCTTTCAGTCTGCTCCTGGTTGAGCCGTGACTATATCAAGTCCTTGTTTATGTGCTGACTCTAGGTCGTTTTGTTTTTTGAAGGCGCTTGAGTGTGCCTTGGTTACCGATTTTCTTGCTTGTCTTGGTGCGAAGTAGGCTGCATTGGTGGGGGAGAGCTAAAAGTCCTGAGAAGGACGATTAGCGAGTTCCGGGCGCGGCAGAGTGGGAGATTATCTGGCTGAAGGCCGGTCGCTGTTGATCGGTCATGCCTGGCTGGTTTTTTGCAAAGTGGTCTTTCCGGAGCGGTGGGCGTGGTTTGGGGTGTCATGGCGGCTTGGTCATTTTTGGTTGGCTGGTGACTTTGTGGTTTTTCGATGCGGACTGGCTCGTCTGCTGGGTAGGATTTGAACGGTTATTCTTGCTTAATTCTTTCGGCGCCTGTTCGGTGTTCTATGCGTCCATTGTCTCCTCTTTGTCTCTTGTATTCGCTCCTGGGCACCTTCCACCTGCTTGTAGAACCTGTACAGTTTTGACATGTAGGCTTTGCTTTCGTCGTCGAATTCGAGATTGCTGTTGGACCATATGTCGTCGTCGTAGATGATATAGTATTCGCCTTTTATGAATTTGATCTTGAGCGGGATACCCTCTTGTGAGTTGAAGGTTTGCACAATTTCCCTTAGGCCGTCTTGGCTTATGTCCTCGGGGATTACTATTTCTTTTGTTTCAGGACGGGCTGTGGCCTCGTCTGCGGCTGGGGACGTTTCCGTATCTACTGTTTCTGTGTCTTCATCGGAATATATCTGGTCGGTTTCTTGCTCAGATTCATAGTCTGGTTCCGAGCTATCCATTTCTGTGCCCTGGTCTCTGTGCTCTGGTGCCTCGGTCATCTGTGCCTGGTTTTTCGTTGTTCTGAGTTTGTCAGTGCAGGTGCTTTTGTCAGCTCTGCTGATTGCATTCCTGGCGGTGTTTTTTTTCTTTTTCTAGCAGGGCACGTTCTGACTTTATGGCTTGTGTGGCTGCTTCGGCCTCTGCGCTCACTTGCACAAGTGTGGCGACTTCTCGGTATGTGGTTTCGCGTGCACTAGTTAGTTCGGCCAGCTCCTTTCTTCTCTCCTCCCCTTCTTCCTGTCGGCGCTTATCGTCTGCTATCTGGGTGTTTTCAAGCCTGGCGAATAGAGCATTGATGTTCTCTTTAGTTGATTGCGCTTGGTTAGCATATTCGGTATTCAGTCTTGTTTGTGTGGCTCTCTCCTCTCTCAAGGTTTTAATCTCCCCTAGCAACAGGGAGATCAAATCGTGCGTCTCTGCTCTCTCGGCGGCGGCGATAACCTTCACCTTCTGCAGTTCAGCCTTCAGGTCGGTTAGCGCGCTCATCAATTCTGGGTCTCTTGCGGTGATCTCCTTCCTTTCTGATGCTCTGTTTTGGACTGGGCGACTGGGTAGGCTTCTTCTTGTGTCCGGTCTGGGTGCCTCGTACCTTTGCTGGTGTCTGGGTCCGGCATTATGCATCTCCCTCTTTATCTGCTTGAGGTACGGACATCCCAGGTACCTCGCACTGTGGGCTCCTCCGCAGTTCGAGCATCGTCTGATCGGGTTAGGTTTTTTGAAGTCAGTGTCCCTCTTGGCCAGGGGACACTCCTTAAATTCATGTGCTTGGGAGCAGTACCTGCAAGCTAGGCTGCTGCGGCAGGCTGCGGCTGTGTGCCACGCCTTGTTGCAGCGCGAGCACTGGAGTATCTCTGGACTGGTGGCTCCCGGTCGCTGCTGCTGCCTGAGTGGGCGGGTGTAGGTGGGTCCCTGCGCCACGACTGGGGCGGCTTCTGGCTGTGATGTTGTCTCGACAGGGGCTCCATCAGCAGCTGGCGGCGTCTGGGTAGGTGTGGCTGGCGTCTCGATAGGGACGTCAGTCAAAGTTGGCATCGTCTGCACCGTAGGGGCTGGTGCGACGTCAGGTGAAGTCTCCTTATAAGCCGATGTAGCTCTGGTGTCACGGCGCTGGATCGGGTTCTTCTTGCCACGGGCCATGGTGGATGTGGCTGGCAATAGGCTGTTCTAATCGGGCTGCTGTTTGATTGCTAGGTCCCTTCGGAGTCGGCAAGGCTTGTTAGAGTATCCTAAAAAGGACACCCAAGCGTGCTTTCCCCTTAGTTTCCTAGACAATCGTTCACAAATCGGGCGGTAGAGCGAGCAAGCGAGCGAGCGGGTCTCTCTCTCTGTGGCCGAGTCTCTCTCTCTCCTTCTCTCTCTCACGCTTATAAAAGGGTCGTTCGACCCATAAAAGGAGTCCACCCACAGGTTTAGAAGCGCTGTCTTAGATTTATGAATAATTAGGGGCGTGACCATTGAAATCGGAGTGCGTCCCCCTCACAGGCGAGGAACCCACAGTCTGCTTACAAATAAGCCAGATCTGTAATACACACAAAATTGCTATCAAGAACAAGATCAAAGTCCAGAAGTGGACGAACAGCTAGAACTTTTCGCCGAAGTTTACAGCCGGGCAACGATAAAAAAGAAGTTCCCTTAATGACAGCGTCGCTCGCTGGATGAAATGGCGGTCACTTTTTCCCGCCTTCAGTATTTTAAGGTGTGAAAGAGCCAATAAATGAAACTGACGCACTACAACTCTCCATTCCGGTGTACCTACTTTTCAGTGTTACAGCTTTGATACTGATAATCAGTGTTGCCACTTTTCTGTGACAAAAAATATCCAAAACGAGTAAAAATGTATCTAAAAACATCTAATTTTGCGTGGAAAACATCTAGAAAAAACATCCAAATGGAAAGAGTCACAAATTACATAGCAATTGATATGACTTACCCTATAGAATCATGTCCTTGTCTTTACTGAAGTCTGCCTTACACGATCCACAGAATAAACTTAGCTTGGATGATGAAGTTGAAGCTTCAGATCCAAAATGACTCTGGTATGCTTTAGCTGTTCCAGTTTCTTCTAATACCCAATCAGGGAGCTAATAAGTGGAACAGCCTTCTCCTGCCCTTATCAGGCCGAATTTTATTGTCAAGATAGCATTTAAGACTGTGAATCCTGAACAATCGGTAGGCAGGCCAAACAATTTTTAGAGGCCTCAGAGATGTGGTTTCACAGAAGAATGCTTAGAATACCTTGGACAGCCAAAGAGAGCATCCGAGAGGTTTTGAAAGAAGCGGGAGCCCGAAGACAACTTATCACAGACATCAGAAGGAGACAGTCATCATTTTTCGGCCACGTTATGAAAAGAGGGAAAATAGAACATGTTGTGACCACTGGAAAGATAGATATATGGAAGGAGGGATAGAGGAAGATAACGAGAGAAGATGCTTGACAGTCTTGTTGCATGGCATGGAGGTGTGTCGGCACACGAACTGATACATGCAGATCGCAGATTATGGAGAGACATGATCGCCCACGCCAGTCGGCAAGGCACCTGATGATGATGATGATGATGATGATGATGATGAGCATTTAAGAGGTCAAATTTCATCCTGTTTCTTAGGTTAGATTTGATAAATTCACTCCAAATGAAAAACATATAGAAAAACATCTACCATCTAAACGTCAAAAATGCCATCTAAATGCAAAGGAAAACATCTAAATCTGGATGTAGAACATCCAAAGTGGCAACACTGTTGATAACACTAACAACTAAATTATTTCGACCATCCCACTGTTATCATACCGTATCAGTTTTAACTTCCTGCAGCAAGCTCGAGGTTTTCAGAAGTTTTCCCCCTTATAGAAAACTTTGGATAAGAAAGAGATGTTGCATTCTGACCGTCTTCACAAAATGGGGCGCGTAGATATTGATGCAGCTGGTTCAGCACTGTCTCAAGATATGATCCTTTCAATCAATCAATCAATCAATCAGGTGCCGTCTCCACAGTGAAGGTCAGCTGCAATGGATCTCCAACACGCCCTGTCCCTTGTCCTGGCTGTAATCTCTCTCAGACTGCTGACAGTCCATACCCCACTCCCTCTTGTATCGTTGCCTACCTCTTGCTCTATTACCTTCGACCTTTCCTTCCAGTATGGTTTTAAAAAGTGTATTATATCTTTTAACATTGCCAAAGTATTTCAATTGTCTCTCTGTTTTTTTGTTTTTTTTCTTTTTTATTTCTTTCAGCAATTCTCTTTTCATTTGTAGTCTATACTAGGCTGGTTTTTGTTTCCATGAAATACGACCGATTCTTCTGTTTATCCACATCTCCAGAGACTCAATTCGATTTTCTAGTTGCCAGATCCTGTAGTTTCTCACAATCCGAAAATCCGATCCTGTAGTTACTCACAATCCCAAGATCCGATCCGGTAGTTTCTCACAATCCCAAAATCAGATCCTGTAGTTTCTCACAATCCCAAGATCCGATCCGGTAGTTTCTCACAATCCCAAGATCCGATCCTGTAGTTTCTCATCATCCAATACCGTACAAAGGTGTGTGTATGTGTGTGTTTGTTTGTGTGTGTGGGAGAGTTGTTGCTTTAGATTTAACCGATGACAATATTTTGGAAAACTGTGGACGTCTTGCAGGTGTCCAGAGCTGGCAGAACTGGTAATGCCCAAGAATGATAAATATACAGTAGTTATCATAAGAGGAGGAAATGAGCCTGGGCACTTCATGTTGTTTCAGAAGAGACCAAGCCCCAGGTTGGCAGCTGGTCTAGGAATGAAGTTCGGCTTTAAGATAGAAAGAGCACTGCTCTTCTGACCAGGCAGCGTCTGCAGCATGTCCTCTTCCACACCTATTACTGTTACTTTTGCCTTTGGAGTAAACAAAGCAGGGCGAGAGAGAGAGAGAGAGAGAAACCATGAGGCTTGAGCAAGTCATGGTGGCTACAAGAATGCCCAGAGTTTGCCTTATGGAGAGTGTGTTTGATTCCCATAATTTCCTGTAGCACAATGTTACTCTGTCATCTAGAAAGACAGAAAGGCGCCCACAACAAGAAAAGCAATAATAATGATTGATCAAGATATTGTTACTGCGGCTGAATGGTTACACACACTTCTTCAACACCGGGCTTTTCTGTATAGTGATCATTACTTTCAGGGAGAAATTCTATTTACAAAGGGTCAAATTTGATTTGCAAAAGTATGAAGTCTTGAATTTAATTGGCAAAAACCGCGGATTAGTATATATATTTAGAAATTCAAAAAACGAAGATGGAGGTGGACACGTCCTCATAAAGAAGAAATAGAGACGGTCGAAATAGGCAATATAATGGCACAACAGAACAATTATATGTGTATATATATCTATATAATTCGGCTCTGTGGCTAAGTGGATGCGAACGCTTCGTAATGCCGGGATGCCGGGTCCGATCCCGGCTGCGGGTCACGTACTTTGCGTTGGTTTCGACAGTGGTATCAAGAAAGCCGACCGTCCAGGAGCAATGGCAAACTACTGAACGTAAATTTGCCTAGAGAAACCACACAACAGCCAGGGGCTGTTAGGGTTGGTTCTGCAACGTCCTGTAAAGGATAAGCAACTAACTTATATATCTATATATACATATAGGTACTTCATTTTTAATTCACTACAAACAATATTGTAGGGGCGTTACGGGTTAGGGGTTAGAGTAAGAGTTAGGGTTAGTCATTGTCTCTGAGGCGATCCGAGCTAACAAAGATCTAAAACCCAACCCATGGAACTCATAGAATGTTGGACTTGCTTATGTATATACATATAAATAAAATCTCTGGTTCCGACCTTTGTAATTCTCCACACTCCTTAACCACACACACAGATGTAGCTTCTCAACGAAGCCGACCCTCTTAAACAGGCAGAGAAGAGAGGTAACAGAGAATATGCGCTTCTCCAGCTCGCAGTTCTCCCTGACCGAACCTGAATGAATGAATGAACCAGGTGACCTGGAAAAACCAGGCGTGACACACTTTCCAGACTACACACCAATGAGTTCTCTCCTTTTCAAGTCAGTTATTTCGACCGATATTTCTTTTGTCACCGCCCGGCCTGTGATGTTGTTATCACACCCATGTGGAGTGGGAGTGGCTAGACATGCTGTAGTTTGTTTCACCTGGTATTTGTATTGTTTGTGAATTTGATAACATGTTTTCCCCCTTCCCTTAGCGGTCTGTTCTGCTTATCTATGGATTATGTAGGTTCGCTTGCTGATCAGAAGGTCACGGGTTCAAATCCGACCGGAGCCTGACGTTTCTTAAAAACAACCTTGACTCTGAGGTCAATCCATCCTTGAATGGTACCAAGTAAAGTCCTGGGAAGTAAAGAGGCAACTGCTAAGTTGATATCTGTAGCTTAGACCGAACGCGCTTGTTAATGCCGAGGTACCCGGTTAGATCTCAGTTGCATGCGATTTGACAGCAGACCGCCTTGAGTAAGTTTCAAAAGCGGTCTCGAGAGCGGAACGTTCAGAAAGCAATTGCAAATGACCGAAAATACAATCCCTATCAAGGGCATCAGAAAATTTCTGAAAAGTAAAGCACCCGGAATGAGATTCTAGGCATTATCCAGCGAGTGTTGACTGGTTTATAGAAATGTCGAGCTAGACAATCAAGTCCCAGAAGCTTGACAGCAAGAAAACAGGCGATTGTCTCTTTAACTCACTGGCCATTGGTGAGTTAAGTGTTCAGGACATACCAGTAGCTACGCTACCGACGTCTCGGTTCCGGGCAACATTTATTAATTAAAAAAAACAAAAATGTTTGCCTGACTTTTACAGGACGTTGCTGAGCCAGTTCCAGAAATTTGTGTCTGTTGTGGTTTTTCTAGACCCAGTTTAGGTTGAGTAGTTTGCCAGTGCTTTCAAACGCTCTGGATACCACTGTGGAAACAATGCAAGACTGGCTGCTGTCAAATCGCCTGCATCTAGGATCGAACCCGGCACCTCAGCGTTACGAACTGCGTTCCAAACGCCTAAGCCATAAAATCCAAGCATATAATTATAATTTTGATAAAAACGTACATTTGTTAGACTGAAAAGCGCAGATTTCGCAGGCTAGCTTTAAACCACAACCCAGCCTCGCAAGCTTCATTTCAAGGGAGGCCGCAAGAAGCTAACGCCAGAATAACTCTAGTTGTCAGATGACTAAAATGTCTCTTAAAGACAACATTGGGAGGCAACCAGTGACGCGTTCACTCTAGTAATTTACACATCCGTTAGTGTTTCCTGGAAAAGTAATTTTTGTATATTTACAGTTCTAAGAGTCAAGCTGTCACACGTTTCAGTTTGAGCCGGAAAACATGTTGAGTCAACAATGTACGTGTATTTTACCCACACACAGGCGCCGCGCCACCAAGAACATTAGTGGAGGAAAGGGGGGGGGGGACACCTTTATAACTGGGTGGGGGGAGGGGGGTGGAACAGGCTTAATTGCACAACACGCTAGTTTTTTTAAATTAATATTATTATGTTTACTACTACTACTACTGCTGCTACAACAACAACAACTACTACTACGACTGCTACAAAAACAACTACTACTGTTGCTGCTGCTGCTACTACTACGACTGCTGCTGCTGCTACTATTACACCTGCTACTGCTGCTACAACAACAACATCAGCAGCTACTATAACTAAAGTGTGCAGACTGACAAATTACTCTAATAATTATTTCAATTAACATAAAAGTAAACAAATGCCAACAAAAGAGAACACCTATATACGTTTCTTGTGTTATGTGGGGGTGGGGGAAGGGGGGGGGGCTCTGCTGCCTACATATTATAGGGGTGGGGGTGGGGGGGGGGTAGGGTGGACTTTTCAGGGTAGGGCACAAGGTTTTCGGCCCCCAGTTTCCTACGCCCTTGCCCCCACATAATGACCCCCACTATTGGTTGCAGCACACTCACTATAAATAGAGAGTTAATTCAAAGACGAACAGAAATTTGATTCAAGTCAGCCTAAGGAGTTTATGATTAGTTTCTGATGTACCTTTGAGCAAAGCCACCTACCTGATAGGCAGATATAATGTCGCCATAGGTTCCCATTAAGAATAATTCTCTGTACGTATCCTCCACCACCACCTCCTCCTCCCCCTTCTTCTTCTTCTTCTTCTTCTTCTTCTTCTTCTTCTTCTTCTTCTGTGGGTGTGTGTTGGTATGTGCCTGTGTGTATTTGTGTGTTGGCGTAAGTGCCTGTGAATACGTGCGTCTCTGTGTGTAAGGATATTTGTATTGTGTGTCTGTGGGTGTGTATCTATGTATGTGTGTCTGTGTGTGTTTGTTTGTATGTGTGTTCTACTTGTATGTAGCTGTGTGTTTACCTGCGTGTGTGTTTGTATGTGTGTGTCTTTGTTGTGTTTGTGTGTGTGTCTTTGTATGTGCTTGCGTGTGAATGTGTGTCTGCGTGAATGCCTGGGTATATGCGCGTCTCTGTGTGAATATATCTGTGTATGTCTTTGTGTGTGTCTGTGTGTATTTGTCTGCGTGTGTTTGTGTGTATCTCTGTGTGTAGTGTCTCTGGATGTGTCTACATGTGTGTGTGTGTGTGTGTGTGTCTGTGTATATGTATGTCTGCGTATGTGTTTGCGTTTGTGTGTCTGTGGGTGTGTGTCTGCGTGTATCTTTGCGTGTGCCTGTGTGTATAAATGCCTGCGTATGCTTCTGCGTGTGTGTGTCTGTAGTTGTGTGTATGTGTCTGCGTGAGCATCAGCGTGTGTGTGCGTGTGTCTGCGATTGTGTGTGTGTTTGTGTGTCTCCGAGTGTATCTGTGTGTGTTTGTGTTTGCGTGTGTTTCTGCATATGTGTCTGTGTGTGTCTGTCTGTGTGTGTATGCCGGTTTGTGTGTGTGTGTCGCATGTGTGCGTCTGTGTGTGTGTATCTGCGTGTGTGATTGGGTATGTGCGCGTATGTCTGTGTGTGTGTCCGCATTTGTTTCTTTGGGTGTGTCTGTGTGTGTACATCTGTATATTTGTTTGTGTGTGGAATGTGCGTGTCTGTGTGGGTATGTATGTAGGTATGTATGTGGGTGAATGGGATGTGATCATGTGTGTGTGTGAAGGTATGTGGGTGTGTTTAAGTGAGTGGGTGGGTGGGTGTGTGTGAATGCATACATTTTACCACCCATGCTTTTGTTCCTTTTCTTTTTTTTTTTCTTTTTTTTTTTTTTATCTTCATAATATGCATATTATCATATGAATATATCATTCTTATAGATAAAATACAGCTGCAGAGTGAAAGACGGGTGTTTGGAAGTGCCGAATGTAAGACGGGCCTACGTGCCCAATTTGTGACCCCTTAACAAAAAGTTCGTTCGCTCGCTCGTTCGTTCGTTCTTCTTCATATTATTATTATTATGATTATTATTTTATTATTTTTTTAATCTCATCATGACTATTATCACCACCACCATCATCCTAATCATCAACATAAACATCACCATCATCACCATCACCACCATCGTCAACAGCACCATTATTTTTCCGCTTCCTATTCTTCTTCATTAATTTAGTAAAGATTATTTGTGTCTTTGCAGATAATCTGCAGCATTTGCTTCATTTAGTAGTAGTATTATTTGCAACAGCATCAGCAGTAGTAGTAGTAGTAGTAGTAGTAGTAGTAGTAGTAGTAGTAGTAGTAGTAGTAGTAGTAGTAGTAGTAGTAGTAGTAGTAGTAGTAGTAGTAGTAGTAGTAGTAGTGGTGGTGGTGGTGGTGGTGGTAGTTGTAGTAATATTATAACTATAATAATTATTAATAATAGTAGTAGTAGTTGCAGCCCTAGTGGTGGTGATGTAGATGACGATGAGGATGATGACCACAATAATTCGATAGTAATACCAATTCAGCCCAGTTCTCAAGAACTCGTGAGCGACTTCCCACGATTCTCGGAGACATCACTACAAGACCAACTGATACAATGGGCGATACCACATTGATAACGCCCCTCTGGCGAGGTCCTCAGATTACGGCATGGATAATACCTCCTGTCTTCGCTTATCATAATCAACCTTTAACCTTTGATACCATGACCTCCCTTTTATAGTTGTACTATAATCCGGTCAGCCTTGAACTGGGGCCAGTTGACGCAAGTTGTTAACTCTTAGGCGGACTGCGTGTTGAGGTATTAACTCTCGTTATCTAAGTGATACATTTCCCCATTTGTGTTACAGGTACACTGGGTCTATGATGATGATGGCATGCCACAACAGTTATACAGCTACTACTACTACTACTACCACTGCTACTCCTGCTGCTGCTACTACTACTACTACCACAGCTACTATTACTACTGCTACTACTACTACTACTACTACTACTACTACTACTACTACTACTACTACTACTACTACTACTACTACTACTACTACTATACTACTACTACTACTACTACTACTACTACTACTACTACTACTACTACTACAACTACCACTGCTACTGCTGCTGCTGCTACTACTACTACCACTGCTACTACTACTACTGCTACTACTACTACTACTATTACTGCTGCTGCTGCTGCTGCTACTACTAGTACTACTACCACTGCTACTACTGCTGCTGCTACTGCTACTGCTGCTACTACTACTACTACTACTACTACTACTACTACTACTACTACTACTGCTGCTGCTGCTGCTATTACTAATACAACTACTAGTACTACAACTACTACTACTACTACTACTACTACTACTACTACTACTACTACTACTACTACTACTACTACTACTACTACTACTACTACTACTACTACTACTACTACTGTGCTAATGCTGCTTTTACGGCAAACATGACTATGCTGCTGTTATTAATGCCCATGTACTGCTACAATTCAAACATTACTTTGGCTCTAGGTCGACCCAAACTTACATGCGTACCAGGTAAAGTGCTGGAAAGTGAAGGCGACCGGTAAGATGTTGACCACAACATTAATCGAGGACCGAGCTTAGCGTCATATGCCCGATGGGCTACTGGTGTGTAAAGGGACATTTCTTAACTATTACTACTGCTAGTATTTCCACTCTGGAATATAAGAGTGAGATTCACTTATGTTTTTTGGACCTGGAAAAGGCATTTGACAAGGTACCCTGGAACAAGCTCTGGGACTGCTTGGCAGGGAAAAACATCCCAGCACCCCTGATCAGTGCAATACAGAGTTTCTACAAAAAGTGCAGAAATTATGTAAGAACAGCAGACCAAAAGTCAGAAGAATTTAAGACCACCAGCGGTGTTAGACAAGGTGATATTCTCTCACCTTACCTCTTCATTCTTATGATGGATGATGTCATCAAGACCTGTAAGGAGAAGACAAAGAAGTACTCTGTAGGGTACTGGAAGATGAGACCAATCTGTATATCAGAGCTGGCTTTTGCAGACGATGTGGCCCTGATAGCTAAATCAGAGGCACACCTTCAGTACAACTTACTTGTCTGGAAGGAAGAGCTTGAAAAGAAAGGGATGACCATCAGTGTCTCCAAAACTAAAACCATGGTGATCTCAAGAGAGGAGAAGAAACACCAGATCATGATGGGTCAGTATGCGTTGGAACAGGTTAACCAGTTCAAATACCTTGGAGTTGTATTAGACCAAAATGGAGGCATTAAGACTGAGCTGGCTACACGAAAAGCAGCTGCTGGGAGACTCTTCCAGGCCATAAACCGAGGGTTTCTTAGCAAAAGAGAAATTGGCAAGAGGACGAAAATGGCTGTTTACCGCTCTACCTATGTACCAGTCCTGACCTATGGGTGTGAGTCATGGGCAATGACAACAGCTCACAGAAGCCAGCTGCAGGCCTCGGAAATGAGATACCTGAGAAAGGTGGTCCAAGTGACAAGAAGGGACAAAGTCCGCAATCAGACAATACGTCAAGATCTTGATACCCAGCCCTTACTAACCCGAGTGGATCAGTCACAGTTACGATGGTTTGGACATGTGTGCAGAATGGGAGAAAATCGGCCACCATGGCAAGCATGGGAGGCTAAGAACCAGGGAACCAGACCTCCGGGACGACCCAGGGTGCGCTGGGAAGACAACATCCGACAGTCCCTGACTGACAGAGGACTGGAATGGAACAAAGCCAGAAAGAAAACTGCTGATAGAGACGTCTGGCGATCTCTCTGGCAAACCTCTACACCCCAAGGTAGAAGAGGAGCGACTAAGTAAGTAAGTAAGTATTTCCACTACTACTAGTTTATTACTATTACTACTGCTAGTATTTCCACTACTACTAGTTTATTACTATTACTACTGCTAGTATTTCCACTACTACTAGTTATATTACTATTACTACTGCTAGTATTTCCACTACTACTAGTTTATTACTATTACTACTGCTAGTATTTCCACTACTACTAGTTATATTACTATTACTACTGCTAGTATTTCCACTACTACTAGTTATATTACTATTACTACTGCTAGTATTTCCACTACTACTAGTTATATTACTATTACTACTGCTAGTATTTCCACTACTACTAGTTATATTACTATTACTACTGCTAGTATTTTCCACTACTACTAGTTATATTACTATTACTACTGCTAGTATTTCCACTACTACTAGTTATATTACTATTACTACTGCTAGTATTTCCACTACTACTAGTTATATTACTATTACTACTGCTAGTATTTCCACTACTACTAGTTTATTACTATTACTACTGCTAGTATTTCCACTACTACTAGTTATATTACTATTACTACTGCTAGTATTTCCACTACTACTAGTTAATTACTATTACTACTGCTAGTATTTCCACTACTACTAGTTATATTACTATTACTACTGCTAGTATTTCCACTACTACTAGTTTATTACTATTACTACTGCTAGTATTTCCACTACTACTAGTTATATTACTATTACTACTGCTAGTATTTCCACTACTACTAGTTTATTACTATTACTACTGCTAGTATTTCCACTACTACTAGTTTATTACTATTACTACTGCTAGTATTTCCACTACTACTAGTTATATTACTATTACTACTGCTAGTATTTCCACTACTACTAGTTAATTACTATTACTACTGCTAGTATTTCCACTACTACTAGTTATATTACTATTACTACTGCTAGTATTTCCACTACTACTAGTTTATTACTATTACTACTGCTAGTATTTCCACTACTACTAGTTATATTACTATTACTACTGCTAGTATTTCCACTACTACTAGTTATATTACTATTACTACTGCTAGTATTTCCACTACTACTAGTTATATTACTATTACTACTGCTAGTATTTCCACTACTACTAGTTATATTACTATTACTACTGCTAGTATTTCCACTACTACTAGTTATATTACTATTACTACTGCTAGTATTTCCACTACTACTAGTTATATTACTATTACTACTGCTAGTATTTCCACTACTACTAGTTATATTACTATTACTACTGCTAGTATTTCCACTACTACTAGTTATATTACTATTACTACTGCTAGTATTTCCACTACTACTAGTTATATTACTATTACTACTGCTAGTATTTCCACTACTACTAGTTATATTACTATTACTACTGCTAGTATTTCCACTACTACTAGTTATATTACTATTACTACTGCTAGTATTTCCACTACTACTAGTTATATTACTATTACTACTGCTAGTATTTCCACTACTACTAGTTATATTACTATTACTACTGCTAGTATTTCCACTACAACTAGTTATATTACTATTACTACTGCTGTTACTGCTACTATGCTGCTACTAATTATACTAAAGCTTCTACTGCTTCTGCTGCTACGACTGCTACTGTAACAACAACTGCTATTACCAAACCTACAACAGCAACAACAACAGCAACAACAACAACTACTACTACAAATGCTAAAGAGGAGGAGGAGAAGGAGAAGAAGAAGAAGAAGAAGAAGAAGAAGAAGAAGAAGAAGAAGAAGAAGAAGAAGAAGAAGAAGAAGAAGAAGAAGAAGAAGAAGAAGAAGAAGAAGAAGAAGAAAAAGAAGAAGAAGAAGAAGAAGAAGAAGAAGAAGAAAAAAAGAGAAGCAACAAGATAGGAGGAGCTGATGGAGTTGTTGTTCTTTGTTGTTGTAATAGTAGTAGTAGTAGAAGTAGTAGTAGTAGTAGTAGTAGTAGTAGTAGTAGTAGTAGTAGTAGTAGTAGTAGTAGTAGTAGTAGTAGTAGTAGTAGTAGTAGTAGTAGCAGTGGTAGTAGAAGTAGTAGTGGCTGTAGTAGTAGTTGTTGTTGTAGTGGTAGTGGTAGTGGTAGTCTTAGTAGTAGCAGCAGTAGCAGAAGTAGTATAGAAAGAAGAATAAGAAAAAGAAGAAGAAGAAGAAGAAGAAGAAGAAGAAGAAGAAGAAGAAGAAGAAGAAGAAGAAGAAGAAGAAGAAGAAGAAGAAGAAGAAGAAGAAGAAGAAGAAGAAGAAGAAGAAGAAGAAGATGAAGAAGAAGAAGAAGAAGGAGGAGGAGGAGGAGTAGAAGAACAAGAAGGAGAAAGAGAAGAAGAAGAAGAAGAAGAAGAAGAAGAAGAAGAAGACGACGCTTTCCTGTCAGCGGTGTCAGATGAGAAAACAACAGTCCTCTATGAAGGCGTGTGCCCTTGTGATCCACCCAGCGTTGTTTTCCGTGAAAATCCACCTGGTCTGATCTGGAATCTTTCTATGACGATCACGATAATGAAAATAGCGACGACCATCCTCACATCATCAACACAGTGTGGGACTACAACAGTCGGAGACAGGGGATACCCAATCAGATCACACTGTACACAAGAAAGTGTATCTCAGTCTAATCAGGCGTCCGATGTTTCACTACAAATTAAAAGAATCTACAAAATGTCAGTAGAGTAAAAGTATACAGCTCTAGGATTTCACCAACTAGAGAGATAGATGATTGTGTGAGACCGCATGACGTTCTCTTTGCTCGTGGTGATGGCCAGATAAATGTGGCAACATGACAGCAATTGTTTATCGTGTATGTAGCACGCGTAAAACTCAGGCTACGTGATGTGGATTTGTAATCCGATAGATGTGGTACAGATGGGTTTGTGGCTAGGAGCACAAATTGTGGTTCGGGAGGGGGGGGGGGGGGAAAGGGGGGGGGGGGGGGGGGAATTTTAGAACATTGCGTGCGCTGGATGTATGATTATATTGCTGAATGTCGTTTCTTCTTCTTCTTCTTCTTCTTCTTCTTCTTCTTCTTCTTCTTCTTCTTCTTCTTCTTCTTCTTCTTCTTCTTCTTCTTCTTCTTCTTCTTCTTCTTCTTCTTCTTCTTCTTCTTCTTCTTCTTCTTCTTCTTCTTCTTCTTCTTCTTCTTTTTTTTTTCCTTCTTCTTCTTCTTCTTCTTCTTCTTCTTCTTCTTCTTCTTCTTCTTCTTTCTTCTTCTTCTTCTTCTTCTTCTTCTTCTTTCTTCTTCTTCTTCTTCTTCTTCTTCTTCTTCTTCTTCTTCTTCTTCTTCTTCTTCTTCTTCTTCTTCTTCTTCTTCTTCTTCTTCTTCTTCTTCTTCTTCTTCTTCTTCTTCTTCTTCTTCTTCTTCTTCTTCTTTTCTTCTTCCCTTCCTCCTCCTCCTTCTTCTTCTTCTTCTCCTCTTCCTCATCCTTTTTCTCTTCTTCTCCTTCTTCCCCTCCTTCTTCTTCTTCTTCTTCTTCTTCTTTTTCTTCTTCTTCTTCTTCTTCTTCTTCTTCTTCTTCTTCTTCTTCTTCTTCTTCTTCTTCTTCTTCTTCTTTTCTTCTTCTTCTTCTTCTTCTGTCTTCTTCTTCTTCTTCTTCTTCTTCTTCTTCTTCTTCTTCTTCTTCTTCTTCTTCTTCTTCTTCTTCTTCTTCTTCTTTCTTCTTCTTCTTCTTCTTCTTCTTCTTCTTCTTCTTCTTCTTCTTCTTCTTCTTCTTCTTCTTCTTCTTCTTCTTCTTCTTCTTCTTCTTCTTCTTCTTCTTCTTCTTTTTTTTTTTTCTTCTTCTTTCTCCTCCTCCTCCTCTTTAAAAGAGCGGTTGTCACGTCATGTCGTGGTATACAGCTAGGCTGTGGTATCAGCGATTTCAGATTCAACACAGCAACACTGTAATTAGTTTCCGTTTACGACATGCTTGTGACAGGACAGAAAGAATGTTCTTACACTCCCCCTCCCCCGCTAACTATTTTGTGTGGAAACAATACTGTTCTATTTTCCTGCCCGTCGTAAAGAAGGCATGGGATTGGAATCTTCACACCCCCGTGTGGGTTTCGGGGCCCCGTTGTGGGGAAAACAAGAATAGACCCACTGCCTCCTCAAAAACATGTCGTAAGAGTCGACTAATTGGGGAGCTTCCTTTGAAGTCGGAGTGCATCTGCCGGAGAGGCAAGGAACCAACAGTCTGTATTCAAGAGAATGAGATCTGTAAAACTGATGCACACGCAACACTCAGGTTCTGGAGCAGGACTGCAGTTTAGTAGTGGACGAGCAACCAGAATTTTCCGCCAGAGTGTAAAGCTGATGAACGTGAAGAAGAAGAAGAAGAAGAATCTTTACATATAGACATCTTCCAGATAACGTGATCAAGTCTCCTTCTGTCCGGCGCTCTGAAAGCTGTAGTTTCAGGTCACAGCCTTCACCATCATGGGCCTTGGGGCTGATGAAACTACACACCACGTGTTACAGCTGACCGGTAGAGCCCCACGACCCATGATAGAGAAGGCTGTGTTTCGGGTATAGGATCTCTTGTCACTTCGAGAATGTTGAGGTTTTTGAAGCTCCGAAGGGTCGTCGCTCAACTACTCATATCTTGAAGAACGGCCAGCGGTTCTGCGGAGTGAGACATTGAAGTGCAACAAAGTCAGTCCTCTCTTATTTAAGCTTTGTGAAGCCTGAGAGATGACCCGTCGTTGGTTTAGGAGTTCTGAATGCAGTTTCTAATTGCGAGCTAGTGTGTTCCAATCAGCTGCAGGCGTTTTTGGCAGAAGGCAGATCTGCGTTGCTTTCGACAATGGAATCAGCGTCAGCTGTTGAGTAATCAATGGCAAACTCATCATCATCATCATCAACCAGAAGGTCCTTTATAGAATGTGCCTCGTCATGGCACGATTGAAAGTCTCTCTGTCTATAACCTGTTATCCAGCCCTATGTACTTTCATTGCCACTGCATCTTCAATGGCTTGTAACTACGTTCGCTGATGTTGAACTCTGCTTCGTTTTCAGGAAACCGTACCCTCTGTCACATATCACTCCTGTCGCGTGCCTAATGTAAGGATTTCTCCTTCAGAACCAGCAGCACTCAGAGATAATTTTGTTGAGTCGTTTGGCTCGTATTGGTCTAAGGGATTCCCGGTGGCCAATATACGATCAACTTATCTCTGGAGTAGGGCAACTCAAGTATTGGCACTACAAAATATGTCAATATATATATATATATATATTTCTAGGCACACTTGGCTGGACACCCCCACTACTTACTAAAGAAAGCCCCCAGGTTATGATAGTTCATTATCATAACCATGTTAACACATATAATGAAGATACATACACATACAACTGCTAAACACTTAAGAAGGTGACATAGAGAAACCTAAGTCAGCCATGAAAATGAATGCATGTATTTAGTATAATATCTGTACAAAAACAATTGAAGTGAATTCCAGCTATCAGTGAAAGAATTTCAGCACTAATGTCTAAATCCTAAGGAAACTAGGCAGACAGCTGGTCCTGGAGGTGACATCTTCTCATCACTGGACACAGGAAGCTGTGAGGAACACAACATCATGCGAAGCATTAGACTTATCTTCTCTTATCTCTGTCTATGATGCCTCCCTCAGCTCCGGATGATTTGACTGTCTTTGACTCAGGGAATTCTGCTCCACTGGATCAAGTAGCAAGAGTACTTCACTGTACAGCAACTGTACTGGTATCTAGCATGTCTATATCACCAGTAAGGACACACAATGTCTTAGAGCCACATTACTCTGGCACTGGTAGCTGTTTGAGGCACAATCTCCCCCATTTTTGGAGATGTCAGGAACCTTCACAGGTGTTAGCTGGTGGGTAACAAGTTGGTTCTGGTGGTAGGATTGGTTGGTGGATGGATGTTGGTGAGACTGTGAATCTTCTGCCAGCTCTTCAGAAAATATACATCCTGTCAAGAAAATAACTCAACATTAGTCATCATCAAGAGGGTAACATCTTGACAGGAAAGACAGAGCAAGCATAGTCATCAACTCCCATCTGCTGACTCCTCCCTGCTCTCCTGTTTCATTCCTCAGATTGCCTCTCCAGACCAAAAGACATAAGTCTCCTATATTTATCTGTCTGTTTAGTGCAAGAGAAGGCAAGTCAGATATACAGTGGAGATAGATAAAGTGGTCTAACACATATATCATCTCCCCCTATCCCCCTCACTCTGCACACAAACACCAATATTTACTGTCAGCACCTGCATTCACTAGTTTTCCCAACCGCCCCAGCACTCATTGATCTGGGTCAAGCACACACATACTTTGATTAACACAGCCCTGACCCAATTCTGTCCCCATCTCGTATGTACAGATTCTGTAAGTAGTTTAAAACGTACACAATTGTAAGGGAATTAAATGTTTATCAGTATGGGTGGTTTATTGAGGGCATAAGCTATTTAGTCTGTACAGTGGAAGATCTACGTTCGAATCCGCTACTCTAGCGATCAAGAATGGTAGAGCTAAGTGAGATCACACAGCCGATATGGATTTCTCTACATCAGTGACTACTTTACAGACAACATTCTAGGTACTCGTAAACTATAATTAACTTACCCAAGCATATGTAAAACTGAGCCCTTTCCAGATTGCCTTGAAAATTTAAAGTATACAGGCACAGATTAACACATCTGGAGGCTTGAGAAGCTGGCAAGGAGAATGGCGTCAGTTAGACATTTCAGGCGTTGGTACAAAAAGAAGTTCCTTGTATACTGGGGCAAGGAGTAAATCGGTTTCCAAGAAACCTCAATTAACTCCCTAAATATATCCCCAAAAGAAATACATTTAAAAGTGGAGTTTAGTTAAAGTAACCAGAAAAGGCAGACATAATAATGTTGTCCAATACAGGCCTATATATATAGATATAAGGGACTATATATTTCTGGGCGAGTCCAAGTTTGAATTTTGTGCAGATTACAGGTAAGACAGGTTATCAGCCTTACAAACCGATGTGTAATGACTATCATTTCACGACACCCTCCATTACCGCTCTCTCCTGGCTCCCATGGCAATAAACATGGGAAAATTACCCTAGCTTTCCGTATGTGATGCTGTTGATGAGCCGGTTTTCCTTGATGTTCACATCATGCAGTATGTCAGTGTTTTTCTACTTATCATTCTATGGTAGTGTCAGAAATATTTTTTTACAATTTTTCTTTAGCAATTTTCCCTCTCTCCAATGATTGAGTAAGTGTATATGACCCATATTCATATGTTGCCATAGGAAAGATGCATCGTCTCAAAAACTGTAAACCTAAACTTGCTTGCAGGTGCTGCACCATAGGTTCTTCATACTGTTTAGTCTTTGCATTGTTAAAGATAATATTTTTCTAGCTTCTATTGTGCAGTCGCCATTATTGTTTACTATTAAAATGACAAACAATAAACGTAAATTGTGCGTAGTTTAAAAAAAAATTTGAAAAAAAAAAAAAAAAAACATCTGAGGTTGGTATGCGGCGTCTTGTAAGAAGAAGCGTGTTAATAAATAAATGCGAAGACAACAATGGCTTCCAATCGCAAGCTCTAATTGTGGACACGTTTTTAACGCCAGCGGCTGCTGTCGGCCACAATCACTATCGGCATTGGCTGTTATTCCTTTTGCTCCCTACAACACATTACAATATCATCGAAACGGATAGGTGGCAACTTTAAGGACATGCAACTAATTTCTTATTTTTGAAGCAGATATCCCTAAAGCAGTCAGTTGTTGAACATCCCCGTCCATTAGGTTTGTGTAGAACACAAGTCAATCGTTATCGTTTCGGAATGTGGTGCCTGCATTCAAGACCTGACCTACAATACACAACTGATAACAAAGTGTATGAACGGCACTTCAAAAACTCAAACTGCGTGGCAAACTTGAAAGGAACAAATATTTCTGATAGGGACCTTTGTAGACTTTTGAGATAATATTTATCTTTGAAACAAATGTCAAGTCTGGACTTCGAGTGTTCGACAGTTATATCTCAAGCCATCTAGCTTCCATTTAGTCACCTTAAAGATTTGCAAAAGAAGGTCTTTTGCTTCTGTAGGGGCCAAAACAGCGCAGGGGTAAAACACTTGCCTGTCCTCACTAAGGTATGTGGTTTAAAAATATACCAGGTAAATTTTTCTGGTAAACTTTGTGCCCCAAGTAAACTCAACTTAAAATGTGGATCAGGCAATGTCATTAGACTTAAAGATGGCTGCCTAGTGTTGACAAATTTCCCATTGACTGCCTAGGTTAGTTCAACGTTGCTCTCCCCATTTACACACTCTTACACATTAGCTCACTTCTGATTGGTCGACCTTCAGCCTAGCTCACTTCTGATTGGTCAACTTTGAGCCAGACAAACTTGGCACAAGGTTACGGGGGGTGTTCCACAATGCCGTTGATATCGCTTGTTGTATATTTCAGCATGCCAGCGCTTTTAACACTCCAAAACCTTCGACAAACTGGTTCTAACACAAAACCCTTTTAGAGAGTGATCAAACCTATGTCATTGGCATTCTCTTTCTCAGAAAAAAAAAAACCTAAATACAAGACAACCCAGAAAGCAAACCACAGAGCGGCACACCCGCAACCTTCAGTAAAGCAGACCAGCCCAACAAATATGTTAATGGAACGTGAGCTATTTTGTTTGGAGAGACTAACGTCGAAGTAAATGATTGCCTAAAGCTGACATTACCCATTGACTGCCCAGTGTTGACAACATTACCCATTGACTGCCCAGTGTTGACAACATTACCCATTGACTGCCCAGTGTTGACAACATTACCCATTGACTGCCCAGTGTTGACAACATTACGCATTGACTGCCCAGTGTTGACATTAATAATTGACTGCCCAGTGTCGACAACGTGACCCAACTGACTGCCCAGTGTTGACATTAATCATTGACTGCCCATCGTTGACAACGTGACCCAACTGACTGCCCAGTGTTGACAACATTACCCATTGACTGCCCAGTGTTGACAACATTACCCATTGACTGTCCAGTGTTGACAACATTACCCATTGACTGTCCAGTGTTGACAACATTACCCAACTGACTGCCCAGTGTTGACAACATTACCCATTGACTGCCCAGTGTTGACAACATGACCCAACTGACTGCCCAGTGTTGACAACATTATCAATTGACTGTCCTGTGTTGACAACATGAACCAACTGACTGCCCAGTGTTGACAACATTACCCATTGACTGTTGCCTGATTTATAAAAATGCGGATTGGGCAATATACGCCAGGTGTGCGTATATATATATATATAAAAGTCCTTTACAGTGAAATTTCGATTAACCGTCACCGACCGGGTCAGCGCTAGGACGGGCAACCTAAATTTGGTAAAACGTATACACAGTATCGTGATTCCACTGCGAGACTGGGACGACAATGAAAACAATCCTTTAAAAGTGAATAATACAAACATATTTATTTGATGTTACAAGACGAATAATATCAACTTCAATATAAGAGTAGTCATGTACAGAAATGTACTGTAACACTACAAACCTACGCTACTTTAAAATAATCTGCCATCTCCTTCTTTGTCTTTGAGGTTCAAGCTTTCTGCGCGGCCATGTTCTCTATCTTACGCAGAAGATATTGCTTTTGCATTTCAAACCAGTCTATAGACATTTTTGATAACACTGTGCCATCATACAGTACAGTCATTTCCACTTTTAAACAGTCGGGTGTACAAATAATCCGCTGGCAGCTTTAAAGATATCAGTTTGTTGATATTCCCGCATTTTTTGTTTCTTTAAAGACGAGGAAGGGAAACACAAACTGAAGGTTAAACTAGTGGCGGTTAATCAAAGTTTTACTGCATTTGTACATATTTGCTGCTGTAGTGACTTGATCTACTTGGTCTCCTAATTGTGTGCAACGTCTGATCTGTCATCTGCACTATAGTTACACAACATTGCATGCAGACGGGTCACCGAGTTATTAGTGATTGCTTGATCTTTGTCTTCTGTTAGTTCTGCCCCTTTACACTGAAGAATTGCTGCAGTGGTTCAGTTTTGACTGTGATAACCCTCTAGACAAGGCTATTCAACTAAGTTTGAAACTGGAGATCGTCACGGGCTAGAGACCAAGCATAGACAGACAATTAATAAAATACAACAGACACTGATCCGCGGGCCACTTGCTAGGCCTCCGCGGGCCAGATGTGGCACACGGGCCGCCAGTTGAATAGCCCTGTTCTAGACTGGGGCCTTTGAGCTGGGAACTTTAGCGTCCAGTTTTCTGTGAGCATGAGCTTCTTCAGCCCACAATCAACCAAGACTCATTCACTGGACAATATAGGTTTGTATTCAGAGTTCTGCTTGATCCATATTGCTTCCCGATGTTCTACATCAGCACTAGCTGGCTCAGTTGCATTGTTTAACTTCTTGAACGGAGGCTTGAAAAGTAAAAAATCATTGAGCAATTTGCATGAGTCACACAAAAATGGACCGTTCTTGCGGCTTTCGAACAGTGGTATGAGAGTTGTACCGTGGAAAAGATTGAATCCTCACCGCGTATTTTTCTAAGATAGCGCCGACTAGAAGTGACTTTACTGCAGCCAGCGTTGATTGTGGAGACGGCACACAATAAATTAAAAGTCACATCACACATATTTGACTAAGGATCACATTGTGAATCATCATCATCTTCATCCTTTTTGTGCCGTTATACGTCACACAGGGCTCGCATTCTTTCTCCCCGCTCTGCTCTATTGCAAGCAATGCTCTCGATTTCTGACATGGAGTTCAGCCTAGCATCTTTAGCCTCTTGTAATAATGTTCTTTTTAATATTTCTTTTGGACGTCCTATTTTTTCTCTCAGACCATTTGTTTCCAATTTCAGTGCTTGTTTTGTAATTCTTTGCTCATTTCATCTCAGAGTGTGCCTAATATATTTCCACCTTCTTATTGCATGGTCTCGAGACATAGTGTCCGCCTCGAGTGCTGGAGGTCCCGAGTTCAAACCCCGGTGAAGGCTGGGATTTTTTCATGTGAACTTCTAGTTATTTCCCCTGGTCTCTGGGTAGTGAGTTCGGACGCCCGTGTGTATTCTTACGTAAACAATCCCTTGTTGAAAAAAGTAGCCTTACGGCGATGCCCGAGCAAAATTTGGTGTTAAAACGCAGCCCTAAAAATTTCAGGATCCTCGCAGGTGCTACGGAGCCCGTGCACTGGGCTGAGTCACTGATTATTCTTCTGCACTTGCTCTTAGAAGGGCGGTAGGCACATCGTGGTTTGCTTTACAGCTAAGCTGCGATATCTGCACCTTTCGTCTCAACACATCTGATTTCAGCAAACTCCTAATTAGTCGCCTTTTACGACATGTTTAGGAGCAGTAGACCTGTTCTTGTTCCCCTCCCAAACATGATCCACAGAACCGACAAGGAGGAAGGCAGATCTAAATGCCAAGGACATATTGCCGACGTCAATTGATAGAAACAAACGCCCAAGTTCCGTAATCGCTATTCATGCTTACCTCCCTTGTACACGAACTAATACAAGTTTGGTTTAATAATTCAAATCTGGACACATCTCATTTGCCAAACCTTTTTCTTCTCTTTGTGTTTGCACTATCCACAAAAAGTATCAGTTCTTTTCTGTTTAGCGACCGCATCACGCGTGATTTAGGGACATCCCATATTTCAGGGGGTTAAGGTTAGAGTTAATGTTAAATGAATGGCGACTACTAATAACCCTAACCCCCTTATAATATAGGATTTCCCTAAATCACGCGTGATGCGGTCGCTAAACAGAAAACAATGTCATGTTCTCATTGAGTTCTTGAAAGACCAGTTCAGAAATGCAGCACTGACTAAAATAAACAAATGCATTGACGGAAAATAGGAGAAAAGAGCAGTCATGGTTGGGCTGCTAGAATCGAACAGCGGTACACTAAGTTCAACAACCGGCCTTAACTGCACGCTAGGCGGTGCAAAAATGGATTGTAGAGACAACAGAAAATGTCCAGTGGGAAAATAGATAAAAAAACTTGGGAGTGGGTTTTAGTGCGTATAGGTCAATGGTTCTCAGCCTGGGAGAGGACCGGATCAAATCAGTTGAGTTCAGAACCGACATCAGAGCATTCCCATAAATGCTGCGTCCTTATCTTCAGCTGCCAGATGAGAGTTCCAGTTCCCATAGTATCAGTAACAGTCTAACTGTATGTCCGTTTTTCCTTTCCCCTGAGTTAAAGGTAAAGTTAAAGTTAAGGTTTGAGGTAAAGTTAAGGTAACATATAAAGTTAAGGTTAAATGTGAAGTTAAAGGTGCAGTTAAGGTTAAAGGTAAAGTTAAGATTAAAGGTAAAGTTAAGGTTAAAGGTAAAGTTAATGTTAAAGGTAAGGTTAAAGGTAAAGTTAAGGTTAAGTTAAAGTCGAGTGGATCGACTTCATTGCACCGGGTTTTCTCCCATATGGCTCGGCCCTTCTCCGCACAGCGGAGTCTTTTTAACTTAGATATGAACTCACTAAAAACATCTACAAAATATCTAATTCTGAGTGATGAGCGTTGGCCAGATCCCCAGGTCACCCCGGGGCTGCACCTTTTATCACTTTTAAAAGCTGCATGGTTCGATGCATGGTTCCGCCTAAATGTAGAGGTTCGGTTAAATCCCTTGTAAGGCTTGGTTTTTTTTTCACACGAATTTTTACTTCTAGTTTCCCCCGGGTCCTGTTTGGAATCGGCTCCCGTTGAAAATTGTTGCTCCGTAAAAATCCCTTTTTTGTTGGAAATCAAAAAGTATCTAAAACTCCCAAAATTTTTAGACCTCGCCGTGTTACGAGCCTGTGCACTTCTGACTTCTATAAAAATCGACTTAGTTAAAGAAAAACCGAGCACCTACGGGTTACTACCCCTGGACCATGATGTTGACCGTTTTTCAAAACGTGAGATCTATTTTTCTTTATCGCCCCCAATGACTTGAAATATCGTTGTTCAGCCACAGCCTATGACTGTCGATTTTTTTACCCAACCCATGGGCTGTCGATGTGTTCGCTACAACCCTTGGGCTGTCGTGTGTTCCTACAACCTAGGACTGTCGTGTGTTTGCCATAAACCCCCGGACTGTGATGTGTTTAGCCACAAAACCCTGGACGCCGATGTGTTTTAGCCACAACCCAGAACTGTCGATTGTTCAGCCCCCCCGTGGACGTCGATTTTCACTACACCCTGGAATGCCGATGTGTTCAGCCCAACCCAAACGTCGATTGTTCAGCCCCCAGGACTTCGATGTGTTCCTCAACTATGGACTGCCGTGTGTTCAGCCACAACCATGGGCTGTCCCATTTTTAGCCACAAACCCCTGGACTGTCGATTTGGTTCGCCACAGCCTATGATGTCGTGTGTTCAGCCCCAGCCTATAAATGTCGTGTGTTCGCCAAGCCTATAGCTGTCGTGTGTTCAGCCCCAAAACCCTGGCTGTGATGTGTTTCACCACAAACCCATGGGGC
>CAJHNH020001070.1:115000-203033 GCA_905116865.2 Candidula unifasciata | reverse complement strand
TGTGTGTGTACGTGTTTGGTACGTGTTGTGTGTAAAGTGTGTGTGTGTGTGCGTGTGTGTATGTGTACGTGTGTACGTGTGTACGTGTGTGTGTGTGTGTGTGTGTGTGCATATATGTATGTTTGCATTTAAGTGTAAATTTTCAGACTGTTACTACTGTTAGGCATTTTAATTCATTTTTGTGTGTGTAAAATTAATGACAGGATGCTTTTAGAATTTGTCCTAATGCCAATGATATAAACAAATACGTGTACATTTTCCCTGTGACAACCAGCTTTTACGGTTAAAAAAAACACAACAACAACACACACACACAAACCTACACAAACGTACACAAACACACACTCAAGCTCTCAGAAACACACGCACGCACTCATACCCACACAAACAACGCAAAAGTGCAAACCTCCAGCTATCGTGTATGCGCATAGCAAATGTGCATTTTTTTTAAAATCCGGATAAAATCCGGAATCGTGCCACAACCTAATTCCTTTCTGGGCATTCGAGATTTGAGATGGGGCGCGGCTCCGGTTGTGTCAAGAGATCCTTACTCTGTATCTTTCTTGGCATGTGCAGTCCTTGGGGATTTTGCATCCTTTGAGCGATGTCTTAAATTGAAAGAAAACAAAAACATTATGGAAGTGTGATCTTCTTTTAGGGAAAGTAATTATCACGTCGGGGTCTGCATCTCGAGTCTAGCAGACGTCATTTCATTAAAAACTATAAGCTGGCTAGACTGACAAAAAATGCCGTGTAATTTATGGTTTGCAAATCATAAAATAAATTTAACAAGAAGTTTGAAAGTCGATGTTTGGATCTTTATTAACAAATTACCCCGGATGACGTCACAGGACAGTCCAACATTTAAAGGGTGTGAGACTAAGTGTCCCGGCTTTCTGATGCTTTTAAAGGCCCCAAAACATCGATAACTGGCCCTAACCCCAACCCACCTACGTACGTCCTACGAGAAAGTGCAGCCTAGGTCCCACGAGTGCATGCAGCCTAGGTCCCACGACTGCATGCAGCCTATCTGCCACCCCTGAAATATTAGACTGTCCCGTGACCTGTGGATTTCCCCTGCTTGAAGTAGGATATTAATAAAACACCCGTTGTTTAATTAAGAGATTATTCCAATGAATTGTGATAAAGAAGCTCAACGAAGCGTGGAAGCGGAAAATTGTAAACACAGAAAAGTGACCGTCGTTTCGACTGGAACCTTTTTCTACAACACAAACACACGCACGCACACACGTCCGCACACGCACAACAGCATTGTTGCGCAAGTAAAAATTTAGTTGGCTGTTGGAAATCGAAAAGAGTAGCCTAACGGCACTTCCCGGGTACAATTTGGAGTTAAAAATCTACCCAAAGTATTTCAAGATCCTCGCCGGTGCTACATAGCCTGTGCACTGTGCTGAGCTTCGTCGGGCTCAGACTTGAGTTAGAAGAAGTTCGGAGCAAGTATTGATTACTACCCGTGTGTCATGATGTTGATCCGTTGTTCAAACCTCAAACAAAGAAGGGAGAGGATCGAATCTTTAGTCTTTTACTAATTGTGTGGGTGGAAGGAGCTTGTCAAGTAATCAGTCTGTCTTCTTTAAGGGCCGAAAAATAATGTGCCTAATGCAAATAAATAGAGTGATTTATTTAATATAAAACCATGGAATAAATTATCGAGTGGGACAAGCAAAACTAAAAAAAAAATTGATTTCTCAAAGCATGCATCTTTCCCATTGCAAAATACGCATGTGAGACCTAGACACTAAACAAGCTGAATAGCGCATGAATGCTTTTGAAAACAGATGTTAAAGACAGGTTTTAATAATATATTGGTAAAGAAAAAAAAAATGCATCCATACTTCAAGAACTGAATGTTGAAGATTGTTGGCTATTAAAGACGATAAAAACAGAAAATGTTAATATTTTCGTCACTTGAAATGTCACAAAAGTTTAGAGAGAACAAAAATGGAGAGGTACATGCCTGGGAAGAGAGGAAGAGGAAGGCCAAAGAGAAGATGGGTGCAGGAGGTGGCAGATGATCTACAGGTGGGCGTATCGGACGCGGGACATCTTTCTTGTGATCGAGAAGTATTCCGGAGGGGTGTAATGGGTGCAAGGTTCTGCAAAGGACATGCTACTGACTAACTGACTGACTGACTGACTGACTGACTGACACTGTTATATTTGAAATAATACAATATGTATGTAGAAAAGTCAAAGAAAAGGAAGAAATTGACTTAATGTATTATTAGGGAAACTGGTGATTTATCGCTGTTAACATTTGCAGGAGATTTCGGGACACACTGACCCCTAATAAGCATGCCGCAAGTGGCAACAAACTAGGGGTGTTTCTTCGAAGAGACAGTGCATCTGATTAAGAGCTCAAGGGATAACAGTTTTCATACATATAAGCAAAGTGTGTAAAACTAGTGTGCATGGAAAAGTCGAATTCTGGAACTAGACCACAGTCCAGAAGTGGACGAACAACCAGACGTTTGCAACCGGTTAGCTCTAAAAAGGACCCCCCCCCCCCCCCCCCCCCCCAAAAAAAAAAAAAAAAAAATTAGAAGGGAGGTAGGGGTTGACATCACAAAAATCAGATATGGAAAATTGAGGGAAACCCCTTCTAACCTCTAGCCACCTAGCGCTGTTATTTTGGTGCACCTCCAAACCGTTGGAAAATAACGACTGTCCACTGTGAGTTAGTTAGTGTTTCCTCTTGAGGCGCATAGGGCAGAGGTCATAGCTCTCTATGTCTAGCAGTTCCTTGCCATCTGTTTTAAGTCTTGGATGTTCATTACGACCACCACTGAGCCTTCCCTGATGATGGTTCTACGCAGAGTCACCCTTGGTCTTCCCCCCATTTTCTTTTTCCTTCCGGTGTCCAAATGAGGGCTTGGTGGGGAATTCCTCTCTTATCCATTCTGAGTGCATGGCCGATATAGTTCCAGCTGCGCTTTTTTCTTCTTCAAAAATTGGATACATTGTTTTGCTTAGTCTCTTGTCTTGTTTCGTATTGAATCTAAAATCTCTTCAGTGGAGATTTAGAGCCTATCTGCAATAGTAGGCAGTGCAAGTATATATCGCATACATACTACCAGGGGATCTCTTGTACATCCCATAATTACCCGCATGGCTTCATTCTGTATGCGTTCAAGTTTCATCAGCTGATTCTTTGATGTGGTAAGCATGCCAAGTCCATTATACCAACAGGATCACACGCTGGAACATTGTAAACGCATTCTTTGTTTAATGTCCATTGCCGCCATCTTGAGAGCATTGATTCCTTCTGGGCATTTCAGCGCAATTAATCAATGAAAGTAAAAGCCGAGACAATCACCAATCATCAGTTAATTAATGATGGTAATGACCCAGAAGACCACCAACCATCAATAAATCAATCAAGTCAGTAACCCAAAAACATCCACCAACCATCAATAAATCAATCAAGTCACTAACCCAAAAGATCCACCAAATCTCCATAATTCAATCATGTTAATCATTTAAACAATCAACATTAGTCAGTCTGGCTAATAACCCGACTACCCACCCTCCCTTTCCCTCAACCATCAATAACTGAGTCAGGCTAGTAACCCAAAAATCAATTCACCCACCCACCCATCAATCAATAAATCAATCAAGCAATAACACACAAAAATCGAACGTATAATATAAACTCTCAAACTGCAAATGTGTATTTGTAATCGATTAGCACAAACAGCCAAATGAATATTTCTTTTGGTGGCCGTATTTGACATCGAAAATTTTCTCATCTCAGGAACGAATATGCATACAATTTATTCATCATCATCATCATCATCAAGTGCCCTGCCAACTGGCGAAGGCGTTAATGCATCACCACAGGCCACGGTGGTTGGTAGTCAGGATCAGTTCCACTGATTATATTCCTAAATACCGTTGCCTTAAGCCATCCGCCATCAATTCTCTTAGCCTGCCTAGCCACATCTGACAGTGCCTCATACAGACTAATGTAAGGGAACATTTGTCCCATGTCTGCCTGCCTGTCTGTCTGTTACTTTCAGGCTGCTATATGAAGGTTTAACCATGTCAGTCAACTTAGGAGTTGCATCCTGGGTGGCAAACCAACAGAGAAAATCCCCACCTATCCCAGTCAGCCTCACGAGAAGTTGTTATTAAGGAAACTTTACCCATCTAAGTGCTAACCACACCCGACGTTGCTTGACTTCAGTGATCGGTATTTTTATGGAAATCTCACCCTTCAGGGTGGCGGAACTGTTAGAACGCTGAGCTCTCTAGCGGAGACCCGAGTTCAACCCCTCAGTAAGGCTGGGGAGTTTTTTCTTCGGGGGGAGGGGGGGGGGGAGGGATAAAATCCTCACCTGCACATTCGTGGCCACAGCACTAGCCATGCGACCGTGAAACCTCAGGCTCAAAGAAGCCCCTGCGAACACCTCAAAGATGGTTTAGCAAAGCCATTAATTGGCAGTTAATTGGCTTAACCTCCAATAAAGTTGAGGTTAAAGTGGAGAGAACTTAAGTTATTTCACAAGGCTCGATAACTCTTTAGGAAACAATTTGCCGCCTGTCCAGAGCGAGGAACGACGAACGAGCTCAGTAATTCCGGCGATGATCCCTAGGAAAAACTGCACCAGTGAACAGTCTTAAGCTGATTTAAAAACTCACTCTGCAGCGACGGGGAACATTCTCATAAACGTCCAGTCTTTATCTTCAGCAGCAAGCGAGGAGTATGTCCAGTGAGCCAGTAACAGTCTAATAATATAATCGCATCCCCAGACCGCAGTTATCTATCCACGCTCTTGCCTGATTTGTTTGCTCCCCAAAAGTCCTGACTACTTCTAGCTTGACGTGCAGCGATTCAGCGCCCAGTGGTGCTGCCAATCTGTCTGCCTGTTCGTTTCCCAAAACGCTTACATGACGCGGAGAAAATATATAAAAAAGACGCTAACTTCCTGGGACCTCAGGAGTGACACTTGCCACTCTGCATGGAACAATCATGTCTATTCTTTCCTCAGAAAACTTTGTAAGTCTGCTGCATTTACGACGTGTTGTGTACAGCTGATGTAACTGCCTCCACCTCCATTCTAAGACTAGATGTTTTAGTAGCAGATGCTAGGCTTTGTTTATCTAAGCGTCGACCATGTGCTAGCCAGTAAACTCCCATACCCTTCCGCCTCCCAACACAGAACCATCTGTATAGATAATCACATCACTTGGTTAGGGCTTGTCATGAAAAAGTTCTTGAAAATCTGATTTTGCAGTGCCCGCCCGCAATCTCCGCCCAACATGATTCAGACCTTACATAAGTCCGTCCAGTCTCCGCCCAGTCACCGCCCAACATGATTCAGACCTTACATAAGTCCGTCCAGTCTCCGCCCAGTCACCGCCCAACATGATTCAGACCATACATAAGTCCGGCCAGTCTCCGCCCAGTCTCCGCCCAACATGATTTAGACCATACATAAGTCCGGCCAGTCTCCACCCAACATGATTCACACCATATATAAGTCCGGCCAGTCTATGCCCAACATGATTCAGACCATACATAAGTCCGGCCAGTCTCCGCCCAACATGATTCAGACCATACATAAGTCCGGCCAGTCTCCGCCCAACATGATTCAGACCATACATAAGTCCGGCCAGTCTCCGCCCAACATGATTCAGACCATACATAAGTCCGGCCAGTCTCCGCCCAACATGATTCAGACCATACATAAGTCCGGCCAGTCTCCGCCCAACATGATTCAGACCATACATAAGTTCATCCAGTCTCCGCCCAACATGATTCAGACCATACATAAGTCCGGCCAGTCTCCGCCCAACATGATTCAGACCATACATAAGTCCGGCCAGTCTCCGCCCAACATGATTCAGACCATACATAAGCCCGGCCAGTCTCCGCCCAACATGATTCAGACCATACATAAGTCCGGCCAGTCTCCGCCCAACATGATTCAGACCATACATAAGTCCGGCCAGTCTCCGCCCAACATGATTCAGACCATACATAAAGTCCGGCCAGTCTCCGCCCAACATGATTCAGACCATACATAAGTCCGGCCAGTCTCCGCCCAACATGATTCAGACCATACATAAGTCCGGCCAGTCTCCGCCCAACATGATTCAGACCATACATAAGTCCGGCCAGTCTCCGCCCAACATGATTCAGACCATACATAAGTCCGGCCAAGTTCCGCCCAACATGATTCAGACCATACATAAGTCCGGCCAGTCTCCGCCCAACATGATTCAGACCATACATAAGTCCGGCCAGTCTCCGCCCAACATGATTCAGACCATACATAAGTCCGGCCAGTCTCCGCCCAACATGATTCAGACCATACATAAGTCCGGCCAGTCTCCGCCCAACATGATTCAGACCGTACATAAGTCCGGCCAGTCTCCGCCCAACATGATTCAGACCATACATAAGTCCGGCCAGTCTCCGCCCAACATGATTCAGACCATACATAAGTCCGGCCAGTCTCCGCCCAACATGATTCAGACCATACATAAGTCCGGGCCAGTCTCCGCCCAACATGATTCAGACCATACATAAGTCCGGCCAGTCTCCGCCCAACATGATTCAGACCATACATAAGTCCGGCCAGTCTCCGCCCAACATGATTCAGACCATACATAAGTCCGGCCAGTCTCCGCCCAACATGATTCAGACCATACATAAGTCCGGCCAGTCTCCGCCCAACATGATTCAGACCATACATAAGTCCGGCCAAGTTCCGCCCAACATGATTCAGACCATACATAAGTCCGGCCAGTCTCCGCCCAACATGATTCAGACCATACATAAGTCCGGCCAGTCTCCGCCCAACATGATTCAGACCATACATAAGTCCGGCCAGTCTCCGCCCAACATGATTCAGACCATACATAAGTCCGGCCAGTCTCCGCCCAACATGATCAGACCGTACATAAGTCCGGCCAGTCTCCGCCCAACATGATTCAGACCATACATAAGTCCGGCCAGTCTCCGCCCAACATGATTCAGACCATACATAAGTCCGGCCAGTCTCCGCCCAACATGATTCAGACCATACATAAGTCCGGCCAGTCCTCCGCCCAACATGATTCAGACCATACATAAGTCCGGCCAGTCTCCGCCCAACATGATTCAGACCATACATAAGTCCGGCCAGTCTCCGCCTAACATGATTCAGACCATACATAAGTCCGGCCAGTCTCCGCCCAACATGATTCAGACCATACATAAGTCCGGCCAGTCTCCGCCCAACATGATTCAGACCATACATAAGTCCGGCCAGTCTCCGCCCAACATGATTCAGACCATACATAAGTCCGGCCAGTCTCCGCCCAACATGATTCAGACCATACATAAGTCCGGCCAGTCTCCGCCCAACATGATTCAGACCATACATAAGTCCGGCCAGTCTCCGCCCAACATGATTCAGACCATACATAAGTCCGGCCAGTCTCCGCCTAACATGATTCAGACCATATATAAATTAATCTTTCCTCGTTTGTGTATTTCACTTGTGTTTGAAAAAGGCTGCCCGGCCGAAACGTAGTTTTGTTGTTGTTTTATGCACGTTTTCCTCTTTCCCATTTTGTTGAGCTTTTTAGTCAAATTTCTCTGGAATTCAATAAATTAATCAAGTAGCAGAAAGTGTATTGATCGGCACTCATAAAAAGAAGTAGAAAGATAGAAGAACACACTAGACAACATAATAATCGAAAGCTATAGTTACCGTGCCGGGAATTGAACCTGTCACCTCCAGACGGCGTCTGCGCCTCGCCATGAATACAAGTGCACTAAGAACATGGTCAACCAGGCACCCCCTGAAAAAAAGGTGTATTATTGATAGACCATATATAAGTCCGGCCTGTCTGCGCCCAACATGATTAAGACCATACATAATAATAATCACGAAACATAACATTTGTGTTGTTTAAGTTTAAGCCACCACCAAATTAGTATAATCACAACAAAACACCCCCCCCCCCCCTCCCCGCCACACCCCACCTACACAATGATGGCGATAATCATCGAATCATGTAAACATGGGAGTTTATGTCTGAGACACCATCACATCCGTTAAAAACAAATAATACACCCCCCCCCCCCCCCCCCCCCCCCCCAACCCAACTAATCTGCTCCTCGGTAGAAAAATGCTTTTGAAAATATACCAAATCATCACTGACATGCAACAAAACTGCAAAAACATCATATAAATCATGAAAGAAAAGAAGAAACAAACTAAACGACTAACTAACTAACGAATTAACTAACTAAGAAAGATAAAGAAAGAAAAACAAAAGAAGGAAAGCAAGAAAAAAAAAGGAAGAAGATAAAGAAGATGAAGAAGTTAGAAAGAGGAGGAGAATTAGGACGACAAAAAGATGACGAACAGCAACAACTAGAAGAAAAACCAGAAGATCTGGATAAATAAGAAAAACAAGAATCTGGAAAACAGAACAGTCAGTACAAACACTCCACAAACTAGAAGATATACGGAAACAACTTTAGGAAGAAAATCAAAAGTAGCCAGACACGGCAATTATTCTGATGTGACGAGCACCATTGAGCCATCTCGCAGACACAGGAGTCGCCGCTGTCTCCATTTTCACACTTGAAGTTGTAGACCTATAGACTCCATTCCGTTCAGAAATTTCCAGAATATGCCCCAAATGAGATCTATCCTCAGATGAAGTACAGAGGAAATACAGCGCAGTCAATTTTCTTTATGAATATATCAAGTGGTTTTACATCACATTGGAGCACAAAGCCTGGAAATGAAATCAGATTTAGCGAAGGAAATTTAGAGAGAGAGAGAGAGAGAGAGAGAGAGAGAGAGAGAGAGAGAGAGAGAGAGAGAGAGAGAGAGAGAGAAAGAGAGAGAGAGAGAAAAAGAGAAAGAGAGAGGATGTATTTCAATTTGTCGTTTGGCATGGAGGACCATCTCTATCAGTATTGGTAGCAGATCTGTTTGATTAGCAGATTTGGATGGATAGCAGATCTGGATTGATAGCAGATCTGGATTGATAGCAGATCTGGATTGATAGCAGATCTGGATGATTAGCAGATTTGGATGATTAGCAGATCTGGATGGATAGCGAATCTGGATAGATAACGGATCTGGATAATTAGCAGATCTGGATGATTAGCAGATCTGCATTGACAACAGATCTGGATGATTAGCAGATTTGAATAATTAGCAGATCTGGATGATTAGCAGATCTGGATGATTAGCAGATCTGGATTGACAGCAGATCTGGATGATTAGCAGATCTGACTAATTAGCAACCATCAACCTCTATAGAGGAAGCTGCCCTGGTGTAGCGGCTAAGCGTTTCGCTTGCTGACCCGAAGGTTGTGGGTTTATATCCTTACGGAGCCGGACCTTTTTGCAAAAATTACCTTGGCTTCCAGGTCGACCTAGCCCAAAACGGTCAAATCTTGGGAAGTAAAGGCGGCCGGTCGGATATTGACCACATCACACACGGAGTGCCGATCGGTCTATACAATTTATGTCTGGTCTTATATGCCCCGAAATTCCATAACATTTGACTAAACAGCTTGACCAAATCGGGAAGCAGAAAAACGTGCACAAAACAACACAAATAAGGAAACGTTTCGGCCATGCAGCCTTTGTCACACACGACGCGAACTGCACAAAAATAACAACGAGGAGAGGAGATTATACAGATCTCTAAGGGGTGACATGAGCAACGTTTTAAAAATGTGATGTGGAATAAATGAAACAAAATAAAATAAACAATGGCTGAAAAATATAGTCGCAACAAAAAAAGTTATATTTGTAATATTTAATATAATAGTTGGAATAAAAGAAATTCAAATGTTACTGTGTGTACATTATTTGTGTTGTTTTGTGCAGGTGTATCTGCTTCCCCGTTTGGTTAAGCTTTTTAGTCAAATTTGCCAGGAATTCCTTGTATTAGCTTGACTGCAGTAACCCCCATATTTTCACCATTTATGCCCAATGCTCAATGTCGGCGTCTGTGGCTTGGGCGTTACACACGCGCTTTGTAATGCCGAGGTGCCGGGTTCGATCCCAGCTGCGGGCCTTGCGCCTTGCGTTGGTTTCGACAGTGGTATCGAGAAGCCGACCGTCCAGGAGCAATAGCAAACTACTGGACGTGAACTTGCCTAGAAAAACCACAACAGCCAAAAAATGCTGGGATTGGTTCTGGAACGTCCTGTAAAGGATACCAAATACGCCCGAAGGAGGGGAACAGGGTCAGTTCATATCAAACTATTTAAATGGCACCATAGATTAAATTTTTTTTATAAAAACCAAGCATAGGTCAAATAACAAACACAGCAACAATATAAAAACACAGTAGACCGTAAATGCTTTGTCTAGAGTAAACGAACGTTTAAGAAAGAGATTTGATTGGAAGGTACCACTGTGTTACACGTCATTCGCAAAAATAAAATATTTACCAGGCGAAATAGAGAGAAAGAGAGAGAGAGAGAGAGAGAGAGAGAGAGAGAGAGAGAGAGAGAGAGAGAGAGACGCAGAGAGAGACAGAGAGGGAAACACAAGAGGTCTGAAGTTTTGAACAACGGACGAACATCATGGCACACAGGTGTAACCCATTAGTGCTCTGTCTTTCTTCTAACTCAAGTCTGAGTCCTAGGAAGCTCAGCACAGTGCACAGGCTCTGTAGCACCGGTGAGGATCCTGAAATACTTTGGGTAAATTTTTAACTCTAAATTTTGCACGGGCCACTCTTTAGGCCACTCTTTTCGATTTCCAAATGCCAAAGGATTTTTTACGTGCGCAACAATGCACACGGGCGTCCGATTTCACTACCCAGAGACCAGTGGAATAACTAGAAGTCCAAGTCAGCATGAGAAACTCCCAGACCTTACCGGGAATTTAACCCGGAACCTCTAGCACTCGAGGCGGACACCATGCCTCGAAACCACACAGGGCCTAGGGAGGGAGACTTGGCGACCTAGTACAGCAAACCTTTACTTTAGGGACCGAAACAAATTGACACTGAAACCGTCATATTGATTCTCAACCTAAAGGGCAGAGCAATTAAAAACAATGCCAGGCCTTGCAGATGTTCCAGCAAATCGTGGCCCAAGCCACGAAACTAAACTTTGAGTTGATACATTTCTCATAAGTCTACGTGACGTTTCCAAGGATACCGGAGATAAATTATGCAGTGAGTGAAGCAATGAGAGACAGATTAAACAAAATTGGCCGTTTGAAGTATTTCTATAGAATTTATGAAACAAACAAATAAAATAAAAAGAAGCAAAATAGGGTTGCTAAATACAGTCTGCAACGCTCTGTAAAGGATACGCAGCTACCTTATTATCATCTCACTGATAACATTATCGTAAGTATTATCCTTGTGCAGTGACATCAGATACCATTTATATCTTAGAAGCTACAAGCTTCTTCTTGTTCTTGTTCTTGTTCTTGTTCTTGTTCTTGTTCTTCTTCTTCTTCTTCTTCTTCTTCTTCTTCTTCTTCTTCTTCTTCTTCTTCTTCTTCTTCTTCTTCTTCTTCTTTATTTTCTTCTTCTTTTTTTACTATTAGTATTAGAACTTTGCGCTGGCTGCTGAAGGTGGGGACGGAGCGCATATGAAAATGCCCCGAGTGCTGCGATGTCTTTCTTGACTCCGCTGGGCATCAGTGGGAACAAATACATTTACTCCACCTATCAATCTATTATGACAAGACGCCTCTAAAAAAAAAAAAGAAAACTATAAAATCTAAAAGTTCACTCCACTTATTAACGGTTCGAAAAGATCAAAGGAATTACCTCATATTCCGCATCCTGAGCATCTATGGACTAAAGAATATCATTACTTTTGCGTCAGCGATATGTCAAGTATGCTTGCAAAAAAATCATTGCGATCTCACAGGCAATTTTCGAGAAAATGGCTTGCAAGTGTGTTTATCAATTGTTGAACGAACTATAGCTGACGATGTATCAGGGTATTTTCTCCAAGATCTGGATAGAATATATAACGCGCAAGCAAATTCTTGCACTGTCGACTTGACCTTGTAAATAAACAAAACCTCTGCTACAAAAATCGCTGTTTACTTGAAGAAGCCTGAATATATCTCAGCAATTTTTTTCTTCTCCAAATAATTATGAGGGGGCGCTTTTTTCCGAATCAGGTCAGACGATACGTAAAAAGAAGGAAAAAAATATTTTCTGTTCAAAGGGATGACGAATTCATTAACAAAATCGCAACGATTGCAGTATCGCTCGGCAAGATTACATGGTTCGTTAGGAGGAAGTGAATTTAATACGGTATAAACATAAAAACTAGAAAATCACAGCTTTTGAACTTGAATCTTACAGGACTATCATGAATTACAAATAATAATAATAATATTAATAATTAATTAAAAATAAATAATAGATCTTTCTTCCTGTTTGCAGAACTTGTCATAGTAAAGTACCCTTTTCCAAGCCTTTTACGCGCATTGGGTATATAGGGCTAGACCTATATTTTATTTACCTGTAGCACAAGATGGGAGATGTGGTCAGCATCACGCCAGCCGCCTTTACTTCCCAGGATCCATTCTGGAACCCACTTTGGGTCGACCTGAGAGCCAAGGTCATTTTTTTTTAAAGTCCGGCTCCGCCAGGAGGTGAACCTACGACATTCCGATCTGAAGGCCAGTTGTACATCTGGTTATCGACATGGAACTCGTCATTGCATCCGACTAGATAGAAACTGCAGACAACAAAGTCCGGCCGCCATGGAGGCAGAAGTACAGGCCTTGATTTTCGAGAATTCTCTACAAGGGGGAAAAGGGGGGGGGGGGGGCAGCATTGTCGTTTACACGGATGGGCCGGTGGCTCGTCACGCGAGAAGCTCGTGGCCTTTTCAGGCTCGGGTTGGAGTTGGAATTGTGAAGTAGGATTCTGGTGCTTTCACGTTGACTACACGTAGTCTGACTACGAAGGTCATCTACGAAGGTCATGGTAACGACCAAAGCAATAACATGACTGGAGACGCAACACTATTCCCGCGCATGTTTTCTCTGTGACTCAATGTGCTCAGGGAAAAAGAAATGGACTGGGTCCGAAGACACTTTTAAGGAGTCTCTGAGGCGATCGACTCTGACGCATTTCAATTTAAGTTTGTGCCAGGGCATGCAGGCGTGCAGAGAAAGGAGTAGGTTGATAAGCTTGCAAGTAAAGCCACTGGACAGGGCGGATGTGCCATGGAACATGCTGATATACTGAATGCTCTACAAAAAGTAAGACTTTTGCGAGAACTAAGTGATGACTGTGAATCTGCAACCATGAAAACACTGCAAGAACAACACGCTAAAAGGGGCGTGGCCAGACAAGAGCACTACCCAGGAAGCTGAAGAAGAAGAAGAAGAAGAAGAACAACAACAACAACAACAACAACAACAAAACACACTTATGGACTGAATGATTTGATGTGCAATGAGGATAATCTAACTAACTGACTGACTAACTAACTAATTACCTAACTAACTAATTACCTAACTAGCTAACTAGCTAACTAACTAACTAACTAACTAACTAACTAACTAACTAACTAACTAACTAAAGAAAAAGAAAAAGAAGAAGAAGAGAATAAGAAGGGAAAAAAGAAAGAAGAAAAAGAAGAAGAAGAAGAAGAAGAAGAAGAAGAAGAAGAAGAAGAAGAAGAAGAAGAAGAAGAAGAAGAAGAAGAAGAAGAAGAAGAAGAAGAAGAAGAAGAAGAAGAAGAAGAAAAAGAAGAAGAAGAAGAAGAAGAAGAAGAAGAAGAAGAAGAAGAAGAAGAAGAAGAAGAAGAAGAAGAAGAAGAAGAAAAAGAAATTCGACACCGTCTATCTGTTTTCACATCTATGTAAGCCGATCAATGCCCCAAGTAAGCCGAACAATGCCCCATGTAAGATAAACCAATGCCCCTTGTAAGCCGAACAATGTCCCGTGTAATCCGAACAATGCCCTATGTAAGCCGATCAATGCCTCCTGTAAGCCGATCAATGCCTCATGTGAGCTGAACAATGCCCCATGTAAGCCGAACAATGCCCTATGTAAGCCGATCAATGCCCTATGTAAGCCGATCAATGCCTCCTGTAAGCCGATCAATGCCTAATGTGAGCCGAACAATTCCCATGTAAGCCGATCAATGCCCTATGTAAGCCAAACAATGCCCCATGTAAGCCGATCAATGCCCTATGTAAGCCGATCAATGTCCTATGTAAGCCAAACAATGCCCCATGTAAGCCGATCAATGCCCTATGTAAGCCGATCAATGCCCTATGTAAGCCAAACAATGCCCCATGTAAGCCGAACAATTCCCCATGTAAGCCGATCAATGCCCTATGTAAGCCGAACAATTCCCCATGTAAGCCGAACAATGCCTTAAGTAATTACATCTGACACTCTGCCAAAAGACATTGTTAGCTACAGGAAAACAAAATAGGTACATTCTGATTCAACTATCTGGCGTTACTGATGATTACGTCCTAGATAATGGCCTTTGACGTGCATGGTGGTGGAGTTTACCTCAAGCGGCACGGATTCCTGAAAACCAAATACGTACACGTGCACAAGGGGTGGGATTTGGGGAATGGAGGAAGAGAGTGTTTGGGAAGGGCTGGTTTTGGGGGGCAGGGGGGGGGGGGAGCAGAGGATTGATAGACCAACAGACAAATTTACTGAGGAACAAATGGTGTAACAGAACAGAAGAACCGATTAACTGACAAAAAGATTGTTGAAATAGACATATTGATGAAATGGGGGAGACAAAGGTACAAACACACAGCTGTATAATCTAAACAGTGGAAGATTAGTCTATCAATGAATATGCAATTGACAAACATACCAACGGACAGATAGTGAGACAGACCATATCCTGAATAACAGATCTATCAATAAAATTACAGAAGGTCAGATAAACAGACAGATTGACAGAATGACAGATAATTAAATAGACAGAGTGGTATATAAGCAGACAAGCATGACAACAGGAAGACAGACGTGAATACAGACAAAGAACAAACACATTGATAGATAAATAATTTTGAAAGATTATTAGGCAAACGATAAAAGTCGCAGAAAAATATACTGGCAGTGAGACAGACAGACCGATAGACAGACAGGCAGACAGACAGACAGATAGACAAACAGACATACAGACCGATAAACAGACAGACAGAAAACAACAAAACGGATGGATGGGAAAATATGTAAGAGACACAACCAAACAAAAAGCGACTCACGCGCACACACACACACACACACACACACACACACACACACACACACACACATGCATACACACTCATTAAGTCCACTGTGCTGATGCATGGCTGGCAGACCAACAGGTGTATGAGGGAAGTATATTGATAAAGTAACAGAAAATGTATTGATCGGCACTTAAAGAAAGAAGCAGAAAGAAAGAAGAATACACTAGACAACATGAACATCGAAAACTAAGTTACCATGCCGGGAAAGAACCTGTCACCACGAGACGGCGTGTGCGCCTCGCCATGAAAACAAGTGCACTAAGAGCATAGTCAACTAGGAACTCTAGGTCTGGTAGGAAATCTGTTTTGTTCTTTCTATATTGTTTGTTTGAACCCTGTAGCCATCTTGGGTTGAATCTGATCAAGTTCACTTGTTAAATTATACAGATTTTGAACGACAAAACTTCGCGTGTGGGATCCGGGGCCCTATTATAGGGAAAACAAGAATAGACGCACTGCCTACCCAAAAGCAGTCGACTAATTGGGAGCTTCCTTCAAAGTCGGAGTAAATACCTGAGAGGCAAAGAAGCAGCATTCTGCATAAAAATGAGTCAAGTACGTAAAACGGATGCACACGCAACACTCAGGTTCTGGAATTGGACTGCAGTCCAGAAGTGGATGAACAACCATAATTTTCCGGTGGAGTTTACAGCTGGTAAACGCAAAGAAGTAAAGAACTACAAACCTATTTGTTTTCCAAATAGTAAATAGCTGTATACACAATATAGATGAATGATCGTAGACCACGAGGCAGACCAAGAAGTGAATGGAGAGACAGACCTGCAATTACTTGGTGTCACCAACTGGAAAGAGAAGGCCAACCAGAGAGATGAATGGAGGGGGGTTGGTATCTGCAGCAATGAACCTCAAGGGCTCGGAATGCTGAAGAAGAAGGTCAACCAAAAAGATGAATGGAGGGAGTTGGTATCTGCAGCAATGAGCCTCAAGGGCTCAGAATGCTGAAGGCCAACCAGAGAGATGAATGAAGGCGGATAATATCTGCAGCAATGAACCTCAAGGGCTCAGAATGCTGAAGGCCAACCAGAGAGATGAATGAAGGCGGATAATATCTGCAGCAATGAACCTCAAGGGCTCAGAATGCTGAAGGCCAACCAGAGAGATGAATGAAGGCGGATAATATCTGCAGCAATGAACCTCAAGGGCTCAGAATGCTGAAGGCCAACCAGAGAGATGAATGAAGGCGGATACTATCTGCAGCAATGAACCTCAAGGGCTCAGAATGCTGAAGGCCAACCAGAGAGATGAATGAAGGCGGATAATATCTGCAGCAATGAACCTCAAGGGCTCAGAATGCTGAAGGCCAACCAGAGAGATGAATGAAGGCGGATAATATCTGCAGCAATGAACCTCAAGGGCTCAGAATGCTGAAGGCCAACCAGAGAGATGAATGAAGGCGGATAATATCTGCAGCAATGAACCTCAAGGGCAAGAAATGCTGAAGAAGAAGAAGAACAATAGCCGTCGGATAACAATTCATGTGAGTGGATTTAGGGGGGGGGGAGGGAAAGGGGCATTGAAAGGGAAAAGGGGGGGGGGGGGCAATTAATTTGTGCTTAAAAAAGTCATCTAATAATTTCTTGGCTAGAGTGAGTTAAAAAAAAAAAAAACAGTCTAGTATTGACAGGTTTCCTCTTTTTTCTTCGCTTTCATCGGCTGTAAACTATAGTATAAGTTGATTTGGTTCTAGAACTTTAGTTATTCGTGCACGTCCGTTTTACATATCTGATATATTTGTATGCAGACTGTCGGTTCCTCGCCTCCTAGGCAAATGCACTCCAACTTCGAACGAAACACCCTTAAATAGTAGGTTTTTTACGACATTTTTGTTATGGGACAGTGTGCATATTTGTCCCCTCAAAATGATGAACCACTACTCACACGAGGAGGTTTGTCAGGTTTAAAAAAAAAACGAAGAATTCACTGTTGCTTGTGGGGCGGGAAGCGCCCAGGTTACCCTCAAAGAACTGAAAAAGCTGCCCCTGGCGCCTTCGCCTCCACCTCTCCATAGTTTCTCACCTTCACACTCTCCACAGAAACAATCACCCTGCCGCTATTGAGGTCCACATTCAACGCCTACTGAAACCTGAAGACGCGAGACAGTTCCAAAAGCTCTCGCCCTGGCGATTTCTCGTGGCTTGGCGTCAAGAGAACATCGACGCTAGAAAGTACATTCCGTTTTCGTGCAAGGATTACTTCTCCAACTTAGGACACGGATTTCGTTCTTCAAGGATTACTAACAAAGCGCCCGCTTTTGTTTAAGTTTTGATTTGATTGAAATTACTTAAGGGAATTAGGAAATGTTTCAGACTTGGCAAGGTGGAGTAGCTTAGGGCGGTATTTAGATTCGCCTTAGAGGAGATGGGTTTGAACCCAGTGGGTTTACTTCTTGTAATTTGTGTGTCGTGTTCTGTGTACTTTAGATTGTATGTATACAGGGTAAATAGAGAAAATACATTTTAAAAAAAGGGGTGGGGGGGGGGAGGGTGTTCACTCAGCCCCCCCCCCTCCCCCTGCCCTAAACAAAAGTGACCTACGCTTTGTTTAAGTGCACTATTTTATATGTTCGTTGGCAACTTTCCATTTAGGAGTCGCCGTGGCGGAGCGGCTAGACGTTCACGTGCGGATCGGAAGGTCGTGGGTTCGCTCCCTGGCAAAGCCGGACTTTTTTCAAAAATGACCTTGACTCCCAGGTCAACCCAGCTTTCAGTGGGTGCCGGGTGCAGTCCTGGGAAGTAAAGGCGACCGGCGTGATGCTTACCACATCACCCATCTTGTGCCGATTGGTCCATAAAAATATAGGAATAACCCTAAATGCCCTATATGCCCTATACGCCTAAAGTCGTGGGAAAAAGGAACCTTTACTGTACTTACCTACCTTTTAATCTGTTGAGACGATAGTGTTATCTGGAACTATAACGAGGCACCTCGTCTCCATAGCGTAAAGCCTGGGTAGTATTGTAAAGACAACATTTTGCCCATGCACTATGATCCCTCTCTCAACCTGCCTGGTTTACTCTGAAGGAAAGCTAACACACGTGCCGGATCATTAAAGCAAAACTCTTATCTGTCCGCCTGTCGGAGCTTCATTCCTAGACCAGCTGCCAGCCAAGGCTAAGGGCCAGCTAGGCACACAAACACGCACACACACAAATACATGCATACTCACAAACACACACACACACACCCACACACATACCTTTACACTTACAAACACGCACGCACGCACACAAATGCATGCATACTGACAAACACGCACACACACACTCACACACATACACATATATGCATGCATACCCAAAAACACACACATGCATGCATACTCACAAAACACGCACACACACACACACATATGCATGCATACTCACACACACACACACACACACACACACACACACACACACACAAGCACATGTATACTCACAAACACCCAAAACACACACACACACATATGCACGCAGACTCACAAACACGGAAAAAAACACACACACACATATGCATGCACACTCACAAACACGCACACACATATGCATGCATACTCACAAACACGCACACATATACACACATATATATGCATGCATACTCACAAACACACACACATACACATATACATGCATACTCACAAACACGCACACATACACGCACACATACACACATATATATATATGCATGCATACTCACAAACACGTACACATACACACACATATATATATGCATGCATACTCACAAAAATACACACACATATGCATACGCACACATACACACACATATGCGTGCATACTCACAAACACGCACACACACACACATATATGCATGCATACCCACAAACAGGCACACATACACACACATATGCATGCATTTTCACAAACACGCACACACACACACATATATGCATGCATACCCACAAACACGCACACATACACACACATATGCATGCATTTTCACAAACACGCACACACACACATATATGCATGCATACTCACACACACACACATATATATGCATGCATACTCACAAACATACACAGACACACACATATGCATGCGTACTCACAAACATGCACACACAGACACACACGCATGCATATTCACAAACACGCACACACACACAAATGCATATATACTCACAAACACACACACGTATGCATGCATACTCTCAAACACACACACATAAGTGCACGCATACTCACAAACATACACACACACACATATGCAAGCATATTTACAAACACGCACACACACAAATGCATATATACTCACAAACACACACACATATATGCATGCATACTCACAAACATACACACACACATATGCATGCATATTCACAAACACACACACATATATGCATGCATACTCACAAACACGCACACAAACACATATATATGCGTGAAAACCTACAAACACACACACATGTACGCATACCCGCAAACACGCATACCCACACATATATGCATGCAAACCCACAAATACACACACACGCACACACACAAATGCATATATACTCACAAACACACACACATATGCATGAATACTTACAAACACGCACACACACACACACACACACACACACACACACACACAAATGCATATATACTCACAAACACACACACATATGCATGCATACTCACAAACACGCACACACACACACACACACACACACACACACACACACATATGCAGACAAATCCAAAAAAACACATACACACGCATACGCCCTCCTAAACGTAAGTAAAATTTGCCCAGAAAAAAATACAGCCATTAAATGCTAGGGTTGGTTCTGCAACGTCCTATAAAGGATACGCAACTAACTTTTATATGATTTTATAATGTACAGATGCACATGTGCTGTTTTTCTGAAAACTGTGAATTTTTTTGATTTATGTTTGACTTATACTGTGTGTACCTAACAAAATGTATATATATGTATACACAGTAATTGACACACGCATGTATAATGTTTAGAAATCAGTTCACATGTGTAGCGATTAATATTTTTTGTTTTGTTTTTGGATAGCCTTTATCGATTCAATTAAAAAAAAATGTCCAACGGAATTCTAGTGCTGGAGAGGGAAACCAGTTCAACAAGTTCTCTTTACCCAATTAAATGTAAGCATGCTGATTGTTTCACACCGCAAATTGGCCCAATGAAAACCAGATATTTGTTTACAAAGAAGTTCTTCTTCTTCTTCTTCTTCTTCTTCTTCTTCTTCTTCTTCTTCTTCTTCTTCTTCTTCTTCTTCTTCTTCTTCTTCTTCTTCTTCTTCTTCTTCTTCTTCTTCTTCTTCTGCTTCTGCTTCTTCTTCTTCTTCTTCTTCTTCTTCTTCTTCTTCTTCTTCTTCTTCTTCTTCTTCTTCTTCTACTTTTTCAGCATTCCGAGCCCATGACGTTCATTGCTGCAGATATCACCCGCCTCCATTCATTTTTATGTTTGGCCTTCTTTTTTCCAGTTGGTGACACCAAGTGTTTGCAGGTCTGTCTGGACATTATCTCTCCATCGTCTTTTTGGTCTGCCTCGTGGTCTACGACCCTTTATCTCCCTTGTGTATAAAGTTTTTAACTTCTCTTTCATCTGACATTCTTTAAATATGCCTCAACCAATTCAGTCTATTAGCTTTCATGATGCAAGTGATCAGTAGTGATTTAAACTGATTAATAATTTCGTTGTTGCTTTTCACTCTCCATTCCCCGCTGTTTGCATCTTTGACACTTGGTGTGTGATGTGTCAACGTCACAGCGGTCGCCTTTACTTCCCAAGACATAACCTGTTTCGTTTTTTAGACGGGGAGGTCATGTCATTTTTGAAGAACAAAAAACAAAGCAAAGACATCTAACTAGATGAGGATTTAACCTACGACGTTCGGGCACGAAGGCGAGCGAGCTTCTAGCCGCTACACCACTGGAGCTCCGAGGTAACAATAAATGCGGGGATTACCCCCACACACACAAACACACACACACACACAAACACACACACACACACACACACACAAGGCTAAACTTTATTGAGCCACTCTGTGACTGAAAGGCTAGAGAAATCGTTTAACTCTGTCGATTCTAAGTAGTTTTTGGATTAAATTATTCAGTCACAAACAGCTGACGCAATCAGTGGCTTTGACGTCCGGAAGGTACTTCGTAATGCCGGCGTCCCGTGTTCGACCCCCAAGTGCAGGCAATTTAGTAGCAGAGCTGACAGTTTAAAAGCAATTTCAAACTACTGAACGTGAATTTTCATAGAAACTACAACAGCCAAAATATGATAGGGTTGGTTCTGCATCGTCCTGTAAAGGATACGCAACTAAACTTATTTCAGATGCAATAAATACTTTGTTCTGTCCACCAAAGACGTTTCGGAAAGAAGTAGCTCAGCTCATATCTAGCAAGTGAAGGACTCTTTTCCATGCTTTCAGTTGATATGGACACATAGGGCATCTGGTTTTCATTTGGCCCTTTTTTTTCTGCAGTATATCAAAAACAGACACCGCTTCTTATGAAACAATCAGCATGCTTACATTTAATTAACCTATATTTTATAGACTAATCGGTTTGCCACATCACGCCGACCGCCTTGACTTCCCCGGATTTACCTGGTACATATTTTAGGCTGGATCGACTTGGAGGTCAAGGTCATTTTCGGAAAACCTCCGGCTACACCAGGATCTGAACCTACGACCTTCTGATTCACAGGCGAGCGTCTAGCCGCTAGACCACTGTTGAGTACAAAGGGTTAATATAATACTCTGTCCGTGTTAGTGCCATGGCCCCACTGGTGGAGGAGGGTACAAGATTAGTCCCACTGCCTCCCCCACAAGCATGTCGTAGGAGTCGACTAATTATAGGGCTTCCTTTGAAGTAGGAGTGCATCTGCCCGAGCGGTAAGGAACAAGCAGATGCACAAAAATAAAAGCCAGTAAATCGGATGTGCAGGCAAAACTTAGGCCCTGAGACAAAGCCAAAGTCCACATGGACCAACAACCAAGACTTTCCGTCGGAGCCCACACCCGGTGAACAAAGAAGAAGAAGAAGGAGAAGGAAAAGAAGAAGAAGAATAGAATACGCATCTTTTTAAGAAGACAAAAAGAAAATAATGTTTATGCAAAGATTCAGAAGGGGGCTGCGGTGGCGTAGCTGCAAGTCCCTTGCCTGAAGGTTCAAACGTCCAGGGTCGAATTCGAAAGAAGCTAGACTTTTTTTTAGTGACCTTGGATACCAGATCAGCCCAAACTTAAAAGTCAAGTCCTGGGAAGTAAAAGGCGGCCGGTTTGATGCTGACCACATCACTCACCGACTATCGATTATGTCCACAAAATAGAGCTCTTGAGCTATAAATCCAGAATACGCATGAAGGGGTGGAAAAGAATCCCTTTCCTTTTTTACTGATTCAAAACAGTATAGTGGCCTTTTTTGGGTACTAAGTGAGTCCAGCAGTTACATTTCCGTAGTGAGCGATTCATCTTCTACTTTCGTTCGCTTTAAATAGATTATCTATGTCTGCAATTTGTCTCTAGTATAATCTTCACTGTCTTTTGTAATTCAGTCAGCGACCAGTAAAGCTTGGTGTTTCTCTTGGCCAAATGTAGTGCCTTGATATGTTGTATTTGGAAAGTCTTGAAAGATGTGATCTGTTGTCTTAGGTGCCAATCCACATGTGCACATGGCTGATTCGCCACGCCTAAATTGTGTGTATACATGGCTGCGAAGTTGATTGTGTCCTATTCTGGCGCGTAGAAAAATAGCGTGTTCTTGTCTGTCCATAAAATGGTAATCGTCTTGTGTCGGTTTTTTGGCTTTCTGTTTGATTTCATTATTCTCTTATTCTGTAGATAAGAAGCTCTTACGCCAGGTTGTTGAGCGATTGAGAAAAAGACAGTTGTCATGACTTGTAGACTACTGCTAGAGTCACACTGACAAAGGGATTAGAATCTCACCATGTAATGACCCCAACGACAATTGTGAATACTTTGCAGCAAACCTCTATTTGTGAAAACAAAATACTTGTTTATACTTTCCTAGAACAAACTACAAACATTAATTAACTAGTGCCAGCGCATATTACAGGGAATTAAATGGTGTGATAAAATCACTAATGTAGAGATTTAGGAGAGAACTAAACAAGTTCCAGTGGACCAAGAAATAAAAAGAAGGGACGCTGGCGTTGGATTAGACATACTTTGAGAAAACGTAAGAACAATATAACTACAGAGTCTTTGCACTGGAACCCACAGGGGTAAAGAATAAAGAAAGGCCAAAAACACACGAAGAAGGGAGCTAGAATAAAAAGTTAAAAAGATGGGGAGAACCTGGTGAAAGCTGCATGCGAAAGCGAAGGATAGAACGATTTGGCTTTAGTTGTGTTGTGAGGTCCTGTGCTTCATTGGGGGTAAGAAAGGCAGATAAAGAACAAACTAGTTCACTCTTAATGTTTAATTTAGCAAACACAAACAAGGATCACCACCCCCCCCCCCCCCCTTTTCCCCCCGCTATAAAGACAACAACTATTGATATCCAGAAACAACTACAGTAAAACCGTGCTAACGAGAACTAGCTTTAAACGAAAAATCAGTTAACATGAACAGAATGTTTGTACCATCATGGATATACTAAAAGTATTTATTATTAGTTTAACGCTTAGCACAGTTTTTTTGCGCGAACTCTTGGTGTGGTGGTTTTCTGTATTTTTCGTCCACTTCTCGCGTGGCTTGTGTGATGGGTTTTTATTACAGGTTTTAGCAACACTATTTATCCGTCTCTCTCTTGGTGGTCTCCTCGCCTTCCTCTCCTATATTCTGCTATCTAGATGTTTCAGTTCCTTTATTTTCATGTTCAGGTGCTTTTACTCTGCGAATGGGTTACGAGGTTTCTTCCGAAGTCGGAGTGCATCTGCCCCAGAGGCAATGAACAGCCATCTGCACACAAATAGCCTGTAAAATACACACATCTCAGGCTCTGGCATCAAGATAAAGTTCAGTGGACGAACAACCAGGACTTTCCTCCCAAACCTTACAGCCGGTGAACAAGGAAGAAGAAGAATATGATTTTACTCTACATGTAACTGATCACCGATATAAAATCAAACGGCTTGACCACCAAGGTATGAGAACTCCGAGTTGTTTTATGTAATCAGACACTATCTTTCAAAATGAGATAATGTCTTTTTCAGAGATTGCATTCTGTATCAAACGTGTTTCACAAGCGTCAACCATATTCATTCGTCATTGTTTCGCCGGTACAAAAATAGTGCGATTATGTTGCGTCCTGTTTGTGTGAAGTTCGAATTGAGATTAACTGATTAATTTGATTATTTCCTGAAGGCGATTGGGTTGTGCTAGTTGCATTCGCTAGCGCCATGGGGTGTCTTTCCCATGCTTTCGTACAGCACAGTTTAACACTATCGCATGAAAAGATGGAAGTGTACTAAATAGATTAACGTATAGACCGAGCCGTAGCTCAAAACATTTGTAATATAGAGGTGTAAAACACCAAACGCCACACTGTCTTCAACATCCTTGATCCTCATCACAGCTGCCAGCGGCGTCGGCGGCAGCGTTGGCAATACCAGTGGCGGCTGTGGCAACACAATGCTACTGGATACCACCGTCGACTCCAACCAGAGCAGCGTGGACGAGTTCTCCAATGGAGTCAACCCAACAATCGCCGCAGCCCTTACCATCGTCCGGATTTGCCTGACGGTGTGTGGGCTTGTGACGAACACGGTCACGGGTGTGGTGCTGACAAACAGGAAGTTGTGGAGCCCCACCTCCATGCTGCTATTGTCCTTGGTGGCCTATGACGCCGTGTTTCTTCTGGCGTCTATCCCGCCGTGTCTCATGGACGTCACGAAGAACGCCGAGGCGTTCGCCATCTTGCTTGGCGTCTGTTACCCGCTGAGGTACATGGCTCAGACGGGGTCAATCTACACAACAGGTAAGGCTGTTTCCAAACTTACCGACTGACTGATCTATTCACAGACTGGTTGACGGATTCACTGTCCTGCTTACACACTGACTTTCTGCTGACTCAGACACAAACTACTGACAGACACATTGACTGACTCAGACACAAACTACTGACAGACACATTGACTGACTCAGACACAAACTACTGACCGACACATTGACTGACTCAGACACAAACTACTGACCGACACATTGACTGACTCAGACACAAACTACTGACCGACACATTGACTGACTCAGACACAAACTACTGACCGACACATTGACTGACTCAGACACAAACTACTGACCGACACATTGACTGACTCACTCGCTGTCTTTCCTTCCAAGTGGCAGTGCACACATTATGTCACATCTGGAAAACGAACGTGCACGTAAAAGTAAATTTCTAGAACCAGGGCCAAAGTTTAGAAGTGGACGAACAACCAGAATTTTCTGTCAGAGTTTACAACCAGTGAAAGCTAAGAAGAAGAAGAAGAGACATAAACTGAAAAAGAGAGGAAGAAGAAAAAGAGGAAGAACAAGGAGGTGGGGGAGGTGGAGAAGAAGAAGGAGGAGGAGGAGAAGAAGAAGAAGAAGAAGAAGAAGAAGAAGAAGAAGAAGAAGAAGAAGAAGAAGAAGAAGAAGAAGAAGAAGAAGAAGAAGAAGAAGAAGAAGAAGAAGAAGAAGAAGAAGAAGAAGAAGAAGAAGAAAAAGAAGAAGAAGAAGAAGCAAAATGTTTTAATCGATTTATTTTTTGCTTTACTTAATTAGTTTTTTCCCCCTAAAGGGTTGACTCATGGAGTGACTCAGTAAGTGATTGATTGACCGACTCATTCATTTGCTGATTGTCAGAGTAACAGACTTGATCTTGACTGACTTGCTGCCTGATGTGCACACTGACTCATTGACTTACCCATTAATTGGCTTACTAACCGACTTACTGACTCACCGTTGTTTAAAACCTCAAACCAAATGAAATTAATAATTACTGTTTTGGCTTCTCTTCTACAGTTACAGTGACCATAGAGAGATGTTTAATTGTGATACGACCCTTAAGAGCACGATCCTTCTGCACTTTCGGGAAGACCCGTAAAGTCATTCTGGGGGTTTTCCTCTTCTCTCTAATTTTCAACATTCCGCGTTGTTTCTTTTATAAACTGTTCACACAGGCTATGGTAAGCAATGTTGTTGTTGGTGTTGTTGTTGTGGATATTTGTGAATGAACAGAAGAATGATTTAATGAATATTCAAAGAACTAATCCCTGCTGCAACCGTCCGTCCTTTTCCAGTCACACAAAGAAGTTCTCGTTTTAATTATTAGTTTCTATAACATATATCCTATTTCTTTTCCCAACAATGGAATTCAGACAGAATTGGTAACCTTCGACGCTAGGCACGTCCACTGTTTCGAGTCTTGACAAAGTTTTTGCTTCTGCCAGACGGTGGCACTTGCATTTTTGCTTCATATGTAGACTGAAAGGATGTAGTTTCGTCGCCCAGCTACTTAGCTGAGTGTGTGGTGCGACCCTGCTGTGAGCTGCGGATTTCATATGGAATGTTTTTCGACTGTGACCACCGTGGTGTTGTGTTGTGAATTGTAGATTCAGAAAAGGGTGCGTGGCCTGTCGTCAAAATATTGGTAGTGCCCTTATGTGATTAAAATTGATCGCGTGTGCAACTGCTAATTTGTTGGTTACCTCTGCTACCGTCGATGATGAACTGTATTTCTAATGTCGGACTGTTTGTGTTAGCACTTCTGATAGCTACCGTATGCTTTTAATGCGTGTGTATGCTAGCGCATATGCGGAACAGCATTCTGTCATTTTCGCCACAAGGGACTGTGTTGAACATTCTGTGTGTTTTTCGTTGACACAGGAGCGATCCAACTATGGTGTGATCCGTTTTCTATGAAGCTGAAACTAACATAACATAACATAACATAACATAACATTGAGGAAAGTCGACTAGCCCAATAAACTTGTGTATAAAAAGGGACCTACTCCCAATGGTACTCATAATGGTGTCTGGTATCATAGAGTTACACCGATGTCCTCATAATGGTTTCTGATATCATAGAGTTACACCGATGTCCTCATAATGGTGTCTGGTATCATAGAGTTACATCTATGTCCTCATAATGGTTTCTGATATCATAGAAATAGACCGATGTCCTCATAATGGTTTCTGACATCATAGAGTTACACCGATGTCCTCATAATGGGTTCTGACATCATAGAGTTACACCGATGTCCTCATAATGGTTTCTGGTATCCAGTGACAAATTACATTACCATACTGTTAAATGTCCTGTCGGCGTTTGCGGCTTAGGCGTCGAGAACGCGCTTTGCAATGCCGATGAGACGGGTTCGATCCCAACTGCGGGCCTCGCGCCTGGCGTTGGTTTCGACAGTGGTATCAAGAAGGCTGCCTTTCAGAATGCAAAGGCAAACTACTAGACGTACAATTTAAAGAAAGAGAGAGAGTCACTACAGCCAAAAAATTTTGGGATTGATTCAGCAACGGCCTGTAGAGGAAAGGCAACAAACTTCTTCTTCTTCTTCTTCTTCTTCTTCTTCTTCTTCTTCTTCTTCTTCTTCTTCTTCTTCTTCTTCTTCTTCTTCTTCTTCTTCTTCTTCTTCTTCTTCTTCTTCTTCTTCTTCTTCTTCTTCTTCTTCTTCTTCTTCTTCTTCTTCTTCTTCTTCTTCTTCTTCTTCTTCTTCTTCTTCACCTTCCCCTCCTCCTCCTCTTCTTCTTCCAACACAGCATAGATATTCATCTAAGCCTACAAACCATTTGCCATTTCGTGCAGCTCTGTCACTGACCTCTTCAGCTTGTTCACCAAATTCTCTAATTCCCTTCACCCCGGGTGTCTTCAATTTCACTTGATTTCTCTGGCTCTTCGGTTTGGTGTCAGGAACAGTTAATGAAACATCGATCAGGAACTATTTTTTTTTTTTTAAATTACACGTAACTAACAAGATAGCTGATTTATAGTTTAAAGCTGATTTAAGAACCGACATCACTGCATTGCGGGCATGTCCATAACCTCTCTGTCCCACTCTTCAGCAGCCGGCGCAGAGTTGCAATACCAATGATGCCAGTAGCGCTCTAAATATACGTCTTTCTTGCCTTTCTCTTGAGCCTCGACTGTCGACCAGATCGTCTTGTCCCTCTTTGCTGCATCACTCTCACCAGACTGTGATGATCTATCTTCTCCTCTGTTTTGTTTGTTCCCAGACTGTGTTGATCCATCTGCTCCTTTGTTTTGTTCGTCAATGGACAGTGATGATCTATCTTCTCCTCTGTTTTGTTCGTCACCAGACTGTGATGATCCATCTGCTCCTCTGATTTGTTTGTTCCCAAACTGTGTTGATCCATCTGCTCCTTTCTTTTGTTCGTCAATAGACAGTGATGATCTATCTTCTCCTCTGTTTTGTTCGTCACCAGACTGTGATGATCCATCTGCTCCTCTGATTTGTTTGTTCCCAGACTGTGTTGATCCATCTGCTCCTCTGTTTTGTTCCTCACCAGACTGTGATCATCCATCTGCTCCTCTGTTTTGTTCCTCACCAGACTGTGATTATCCATCTGCTTCTCTGTTTTGTTCGTCACTAGACTGTGATTATCCATCTGCTCCTCTGTTTTGTTCCTCACCAGACAGTGATTATCCATCTGTTCCTCTGTTTTGTTCCTCACCAGACTGTGATTATCCATCTGCTCCTCTGTTTTGTTCCTCACCAGACTGTGATTATCCATCTGCTCCTCTGTTTTGTTCCTCACCAGACTGTGATTATCCATCTGCTCCTCTGTTTTGTTCCTCACCAGACTGTGATTATCCATCTGCTCCTCTGTTTTGTTCCTCACCAGACTGTGATTATCCATCTGCTCCTCTGTTTTGTTCCTCACTAGACTGTGATTATCCATCTACAAGGCATTGACCACACCTGCCTTATTATTCAACAGTATTCAACCAAGTTTTTCGGAGCCAGCCAGTCTATCCGCCTGTTCATTTTCCAACACACCGGTATTCCCCGGAGAAAAGATACTGACAATATTAGACCAGGGTGGTTTGTTGAACCTTTAGAAACTCGGAACTTATATATTTCATTGTAAGAACCAGGTTCAGATTCTTGGTAAATTTGGTAATTTTGTTTTGTCCACAATGGAGGGGGGGGGGGGGGGGGTGTGAGGGGGAGGGATACATTCCTAACCTGCACAGTTTGCAACGATAGCGCTCCCCATACGACCCTAAATCCTCAAACTCAAAGAGCTTCTGACCATACTACACAATGTGTATTTTATACAGACAGAAAAGGTAGTGAGAAGCATTACCTCTACGAATAACAAACAGCTAATAGTTCTATCCCCTCGATGCCCCAGTTTGTGTGTGTGTATGCATGTGTGTGTGTGTGTATGCATGTGTGTATATGTGTGTGTGTGCATGTGTGTGTACGTGTGTGTATGTGTGTGTGCGTGCGTGTGTGTGTAGCTTACAGGCATTACAATGAGAGGGTGGGTGGGGGGCGGGGGGAATTTATCTTGTCCCTAGACAGCGTTACGTTCAGTAATTTCCAATGCCGACTCAACAGTCGGCCCGCAATAAAAACTCCATGGAAATGAAAGCAATGCGATCTGCTGTCAAATCTCCGGTGGCTGGGACCGAACTTGGCACTCCGGGATTACTGAGCGCGCTCGCAACATCTAAGCCACAGATGTTGCCTCCGCATTGTTCACTTGCTTCCGAAGGTCCTTGATCAGATTTAGCTTGTCGTAGATAATTTCACCATCCCATGGTGTAGAACCAACTAATCTATCTGACTGTTCGTTTCCTAACACTCCCGCATACCCTAGAGAACATATCTAAAGAATGGCAACCATGCGTGACCACTGAAGCAATGCCTGCCACTCTGTTGGGAGCACGCATGTCTACACCTTTCTGTGAATCGCTTACAATCACATCGTGTGTGTGTCTGTGTGTGTGTGTGTGTAGCTGGTTCTGAAGCCAGCAGAAAGCTATAGTGACTGCCTCTACCTGTATTCTCATATATATATATATATATATATATATATATATATATATATATATATATATATATATATATATATATATATATATATTCCCTTCATTCATTAGCTTCTTTTAGAAACTGTTATTGTGGGATTGTGTATATATTTATATATTGCCTACATCAATTAGTTTCTTTTTGAAAACTGTTATTCTGTGAGCGAGCATATACTTATATTTATATATATTCTCTCCATCCATTAGCTCCTTTCAGAAACTGTTATTCTGTGACCGTGTACTTTCTTCTTCTTTTTTTTTTAAAATATATATCCAGAAACCATGAGTTGTTAGCCCTTTGGCTCGGTACTATGGATATCGCAACCCTGTGGCTTTGATTCCATGATAGATACCGTAAATCTGGGAGAAATGTGGCTTTTCTGCCTACCTCCATTCGTGAACCCGGACCACAAGGGGTTTGTCACCCAGTCGCCACGCAGTCAGCTTTAACCAACTACGCTAGCAAGCCTGGCGTGACCTCGTATATATTTATATTTACACATATTTTCTCTATTCTTTAGCTCCTTTTAGATACTATTATTTTGTGACCTTGTGATAATGAGGCCTCCGTGTTTCTCTATTATTTTAGAAATACAATTATTTCAGCCACATCCAGTTTCTCTCAGTCGTAATGTTGCTAAACAAAATGAAATACCCGTAACTTTTTTAATGAAGTTGGCATCAGTATTAACTTCAGTACTCCCTTGCCAATTTTTATGTTTTTACTATTTTGTGAAAACCGATTTAGAAAATGTGCACTCTATTTTCTTTAACATCAACTTCTCTTTGTTTCTTAAAAAAATAATCATAAAATAACCAACGCTTCAAATGTGATATTTTTCGTTCTTAACTTTCTTGAAATTTTCTGACTTGTGACCTTCATTAAAATGTCACATTGCAATGCGTTGAGATTAAATTTCATCGAAAGCCTGCGGCTGTGACAGCAACCCGTAATGACGATTTCTCGGTCTCCGTTTTATAATGTAAAATATGAATCCTGAAAACGGAACAAATTATTTAAGAAACAATATTTCACCCTAAGCGTTGTGTCTGTTTACAATACAATTCCATATAAATTAACATTTTATCTTCAAATATTTAAATAGGACGAACCATTTAGACATAACTGAAATATAAATAACTTGAATTTATCAAACACATCTTAAAATATAAATTAGGAGAATAAATCAGATATGAAAGTAAATATAAGCGATCATAACTAACTAAAATGTAACTTGAAACATAAACGAATTAAACTGACTGACTGTTTTTCTACCCCACCAGGACATCACACAAGCGATAAACACCCGATGACACAAAGTGCCACCATATGGATGAGGATCGCCGTGGAGAGGTCCCAGAAACCGCGTTCAGACAATTGGCCATATTTATGGCCTGAATATATTGCGGCCCCTGGCAAAAGCCAGAGTGGGGCTTCAAATAACAAAAAAAAAAAAAGTCTTAAAAAGACGAACGAATTAAACTAATTAAATATAATTAGAAACTTAAATTGGGGAATGTTGAAAGTTGAATGTTCATAGCTGAATAAAGAAAGTTAAATGTTGAAAGTTGAATGTTGAAAGTTGAATGTTCATAGTTGAATAAAGAAAGTTAAATGTTGAAGGTTGAATAAAGAAAGTTAAATGTTGAAAGTTGAATAAAGAAAGTTAAATGTTGAAAGTTGAATAAAGAAAGTTAAATGTTGAAAGTTGAATAAAGAAAGTGAAATGTTGAAAGTTAAATGTTGAAGGTTGAATGTTAAAAGTTGAATAAAGAAAGTTAAATGTTGAAAGTTGAATGTTAAAAGTTGAATAAAGAAAATTAAATGTTGAAAGTTGAATGTTAAAAGTTGAATAAAGAAAGTTAAATGTTGAAAGTTGAATGTTAAAAGTTGAATAAAGAAAGTTAAATGTTGAAAGTTGAATGTTAAAAGTTGAATAAAGAATGTTAAATGTTAAAAGTTGAATAAAGAAAGTTAAATGTTGAAAGTTGAATATAAACAGTTAAATGTTGAAAGTTGAATATAAACAGTTAAATGTTGAAGGTTGAATATAAACAGTTAAATGTTGAAAGTTGAATAAAGAAAGTTAAATGTTGAAGGTTGAATATAAACAGTTAAATGTTGAAGGTTGAATATAAACAGTTAAATGTTGAAGGTTGAATATAAACAGTTAAATGTTAAAAGTTGAATAAAGAAAGTTAAATGTTGAAGGTTGAATAAAGAAAGTTAAATGTTGAAAGTTGAATAAAGAAAGTTAAATGTTGAAAGTTGAATAAAGAAAGTTAAATGTTGAAAGTTGAATAAAGAAAGTGAAATGTTGAAAGTTGAATGTTAAAAGTTGAATAAAGAAAGTTAAATGTTGAAGGTTGAATGTTAAAAGTTGAATAAAGAAAGTTAAATGTTGAAGGTTGAATGTTAAAAGTTGAATAAAGAAAGTGAAATGTTGAAAGTTAAATGTTGAAGGTTGAATGTTAAAAGTTGAATAAAGAAAGTTAAATGTTGAAAGTTGAATGTTAAAAGTTGAATAAAGAAAGTTAAATGTTGAAAGTTGAATGTTAAAAGTTGAATAAAGAAAGTTAAATGTTGAAAGTTGAATGTTAAAAGTTGAATAAAGAAAGTTAAATGTTGAAAGTTGAATGTTAAAAGTTGAATAAAGAAAGTTAAATGTTGAAGGTTGAATGTTAAAAGTTGAATAAAGAAAGTGAAATGTTGAAAGTTAAATGTTGAAGGTTGAATGTTAAAAGTTGAATAAAGAAAGTTAAATGTTGAAAGTTGAATGTTAAAAGTTGAATAAAGAAAGTTAAATGTTGAAAGTTGAATGTTAAAAGTTGAATAAAGAAAGTTAAATGTTGAAAGTTGAATGTTAAAAGTTGAATAAAGAAAGTTAAATGTTGAAAGATGAATGTTAAAAGTTGAATGAAGAAAGTTAAATGTTAAAAGTTGAATAAAGAAAGTTAAATGTTGAAAGTTGAATATAAACAGTTAAATGTTGAAAGTTGAATATAAACAGTTAAATGTTGAAGGTTGAATATAAACAGTTAAATGTTGAAAGTTAAATGTTGAAGGTTGAATATAAACAGTTAAATGTTGAAGGTTGAATCTAAACAGTTAAATGTTGAAAGTTAAATGTTGAAGGTTGAATATAAACAGTTAAATGTTGAAAGTTAAATGTTGAAGGTTGAATAAAGAAAGTTAAATGTTGAAAGTTGAATGTTCATAGTTGAATAATAAAAGTTAAATGTTGAAGGTTGAATAAAGAAAGTTAAATGTTGAAAGTTGAATGTTCATAGTTGAATAAAGAAAGTTAAATGTTGAAGGTTGAATAAAGAAAGTTAAATGTTGAAAGTTAAATGTTGAAGGTTGAAAATAAAAAGTTAAATGTTGAAAGTTGAATGTTGAATTTAGAATCGACATCACAGACACTTCAATAAGCGCGTCGTCTTTATCTTCAGCAGCAAACGATGCGATTCAATTCCAATGGTACCAGTACCTATCTGATTGTATATATTGTCACCAGGTCACACACGTACAAACAGGAAACCAGTCAGAAGAAGGAACTAATTAAACATAAGGAAAAACAAACTGAGGGACCTAATTAGACTTAAGAAGGCAAATAGAAAAGGGAAACTTATTAGACATCAACAGATATATAAATACGGAAAACTTTTCAGACATAAACAGAAACAAAAATAAGGGGACTTTATAGGCTTCAGTACAAACATAAATAAGGTGAAATAAAATAGACTTGAGCTGATACACAAGAATCGACTGTGTCATTTTTGCAGGGAAACAGCTAGCGGGTGTCTCGTGCGACCGTGTCATTCAGTCTTTGCGTCTGCTAGGTGCATTCTCTTATGTTTGGTGCGTCGTTAATTTAAAATAAGCCTTAAATAGATTTCACAGTTCTTTCTTCTTTCTTGTGTCGAACTGCCTGTGTTAGCTCTGTGGCTAAGTCGATGCGAACTTTCGTAATGCCGCATGTTTAATTAATAACTTTCCGTCTTTTTCAGGATGAAATTTTTCCTTTTTTGAAGCTCTGCTCTTGCTCTTGCCAGGGGCCACAATATAGCCTGGCCATAAATATGGCCTAAAGTCGGAACGCGGTTTCTGGGACCTCTCCACGGTGATCCTCATCCACATGGTGGCATATTGTGTCATCGGGTGTTTATCGCTTGTGTGATGTCCTGGTGGGGTAGAAAGTCAATCAATCAATCGTAACGCCGCTACATTCCGTAAAACCCCAGCTGCGGGCCATGAGTCTTGCGTTGGTTTCGACAGTGGGATCAGAGGGCCGACCGTCCAGGGAGCAATGGCAAACTACTGGACGTAAACTTGCCTAGAGAAACCACACAACAACCAGAGGCTGCTGCGGCTGGTTCTGCAACGTTCTGTAAAGAATACGCAACTACCCTACTGCCTATGCCGTCATGTGCTTCACATTGGCTGGCTGGTAGCCGACTTCGTCGCCAGTCGGTACAGTATTTACGTCTGTTAGGGTAATATAATCTTTGTCATCCCCTTGTGGGATACAATTTTTCGTTATTTAAAGCTCTAACCTGGCTTTTGCCAGGGGCCGCAGTATAACCTAACAGATTAACGTGGTTTCTGGGACCTCTCCACGGATGATCCCCATCTATATGGTGACACTTTGTGTCACCGGGTGTTTATCGCTTGTGTGATGTTCTGGTGGGGTAGAATTTACTGGACCGGGAGCCGAAACTAGATTTTACAAAACTTTCTTGTTTTTTGTGCCCTACTGCGGCCGAGCGGCTAGACGCTCGCATGCGGATAGGAAGGTCGTGGGTTCGCTCCCTCGCAGAGACGGACTGTTTTCAAAAAATGACCTCGGCTCCCAGGTCGACCCAGCTTTCAGTGGGTACCAGCTGCAGTCCCGAGAGGTAAAGGCGGCCAGTGTGATGCTGACCAAATAACCCACCTAGTGCCCATATGTCTGTACAAATATGGGTTTCTCTTCCCATACGCGCGATGCTCTGTGAGGCGTGAAAATGGATCTCTACTGTTTTTGTTGTTGTTGTTGTTTTTGTTGTTGTTGTATGTTACCATGCAGGGAATCAAACCTGTCAACTCAGGCTGACGACGACGCTTAGCTAAAGAAGCCAGTGTACTAACTCTCATGACCACTTGACGCCGCTTAAAAAAAAGCCATCTAAGTCATGTGTATCCTGCAGCTCGAATCCACAACTTCGGAAGACGGATATAATTTATCTCAAACCATTGAAATAGCACTACAGGTTACATTATATTACCTAAGCAAAGTTACGAAGCTTATTTTTTATGTCATTTTGCACTTTTGTAGTCTCATTTTATCCCTCTATCCATCTCTTCTTCTTTTTTCTTTGTGTCGGCTTTCTGCCTTGTAGCCAGCTGTTCTCGTGTCATACACACACTCTCAACAGGAACATATCTCGCGACACAATCTCCATTGCAATCTTCAGCTACTAGCTAACTGAGCACAGCGGGAAACATATCATGAGACGCACTGACGGACAAACAAAGTGGCGCTAAACTAGACCAGCAAGACTGACCCGAACATGCAGGGATAGTCAACATAACAGATCTAAACATGCAGACATGGACAACATAACAGATCTAAACATGCAGACATGGACGACATAACAGATCTAAACATGCAGACATGGACAACATAACAGATCTAAACATGCAGACATGGACAACATAACAGATCTAAACATGCAGACATGGACAACATAACAGATCTAAACATGCAGAAATGGACAACATAACAGATCTAAACATGCAGACATGGACAACATAACAGATCTAAACATGGACAACATAACAGATCTAAACATGCAGAAATGGACAACATAACAGATCTAAACATGCAGAAATGGTCAACTTAACAGATCTAAACATGCAGAAATGGTCAACATAACAGATCTAAACACGCAGAAATGGACAACATAACAGATCTAAACACGCAGAAATGGACAACATAACAGATCTATACATGCAGAAATGGACAACATAACAGATCTGAACATGCAGAAATGAACAACATAACAGATCTAAACATGTAGAAATGGACAACATAACAGATCGAAACATGTATAAATGGACAACATAACAGATCTAAACATGCAGAAATAGACAACATAACAGATCTAAACATGCAGAAATAGACAACATAACAGATCTAAAGATGCAGAAATGGACAACATAACAGACCTAAAAAGGCAGTGTTGAACAACATAACACACAACTAGGGACACTAAACAATGAGCCAGATCAGAACAAGCGCAGTCGCGGCTGATTAAGTTTGGCCAATTAACACCAGACCACATTTACAATCAAACCTGTTCTCGACAGGTTGTACACTCTCTCAGACTGTTGTTTGTTAATTTATTTATGTTGTCTTTCCACTTGTGTCGTTGTCTACATCTTGCTTTCGTGTCCTATTCCTCCATAATGGTTTATGTAAGAATGTTAAGTCCTAATTATGGCTAAAATGTTTCAGTCATAGAAGAAAGAAGTGTCTGATTGGAGTCCATCTTCGATATTGTAAATATTGAACATGATGGAACAATCGGGAGGAATCGACTGTGACTACGGTGTGACATCAAAGACACAATATGATGATGAGATGATAATAATGAGAAGGAGGAGGAGGAGAATGACTACGACGATAATGATAATGAATAGAAAATTTATCTGTGTTTCCCTTACATAATGTTGTTGAATCAACACAAGTAAATTATTTTTTTTTCCACCTAAATCTTCAACATTTTGGTGGCATTAGTGAATTTTAAGCTCCGTAAGTGTTCAGGAGAGAAGGCCTCTTAAGCTTTTAGCCCTCCGACCTCGCCAGCCGCGTTGCGGACACCGCCGGTGAGTGGATAGGGATGAAGTGGCTGCTTCATGGTGCTGATCTTCCTTGGACTCAGACTTAAGTCAAATGAAGAACCGAGCACTTATGGGTTACCACCCATGTGCCATGATGTTGATCCGTTGTTCAAACCCCAAACAAGCTCAGTAATTTGCCATTGCCCCTGAAAGGTCAGTGCTCTATACCATTTTCAAAATCAACTGAAAGCTAACTGTTGTCAACTGGCCTGCACCCGACTTGATTTGTCAGAATTACGAAGCGTGTTCACAACGCTCACCAGTCAATGCTAAGAAGACTGGGAAACCTAATGTATATGGGATTGTGGAGCGACGTAGCGTGACAAGCACACGTACAATTCCAAGACTTGGTGGCGCCATGCTGAGCGCCCAAAAACTTTAATAAGAGACTGATGCACTTTTAAATATTGGAATTTTTTAAAGAGATTGCTGCAACTCAAATCTCAGGAGATTCGTTATTTGTTATTATAGTTAAGAGAAACGATGTTAATACCCACGAACGAAAAAGCCACTGTCTCTCTTGGCAGAGATAGTAAAGTGTGAATCATAATTAAGTCATTAGAAATATAGTTTGTATGCTCGTCTGAAATATTATTCAAACCAGAAAAGAACTTCTGCAATAATTGTGTTAAAAGGTTTTTTTTTCTTTCTTTCTTTTAACAGGTGGTAATTACTGTCACTGACCAATTATTCGTGTCGCTTTTTGTGTGTTAGTTTTCTTCTTTGTTAACGGACTATAAGCTCCGGCTGAAGGTTTTTATTTGTTCGTCCATTAATTTCGGATTTTTGCCATTGATTTATTGATTTGATTCAAGAACCGACATCGCAGCACTCGATGCATTCCCATAAGCGCTCCGTCCCTATCTTCAGCAGCCAGCGAAGAGTTCCGATACTAATGGTGCTAGTAGCTTTCTGAATAAACGTCCGTCTTGCTTTTCCTCTGAGCCTCGAGCATCTACCAGAACCGCTCGTCACTTCCCCCTGCATCAATCTCACCCGACTGTGGTGATCCATCTGCTCCTCTGCATTGTACACATTCTCCCACAAGGCACTAACCACGTCTGCCTTATCATGTATCAGTATTCCACCAAGTTGTACAGAGCCTGTTCATTTCCCAATAGGATTTTTGCCAGGGCCTGCGTTTTGCATGTACATCCGTTTTATCGGCTAATGTGTGTCAAAGAAAGTTCCCATTTAGAAGACACCTGCTACGTGCTTGCTGGGAAGGGCAGTGTGTCTGTTCTTGTTTTCCCTACAATTGGGCCCCAGAAACTACAAGAGAAATTGTTAATGTTGAAATTCTCCTTCATCATTATCATAATTATCGTCATCATCATCAACATCATCATCTTCATCATGTTTCAGACAGTAAAAGACAAATCAGGTGTTAAATGACATATATTTTGTTAAAAGACTTAAACGTTGCCAACAGATAAATAAGATATTTTGTGACATACCAGATACTTAATAACATATCAGATACTTAATGACATATCAGATACTTAATGACATATCTGATACCTAACGAAATATCAGATACTTAATGCCCATATCAGATACTTAATGAAATATCGGATACTTAATGACATATCAGATACCTAATGAAATATCAGATACTTAATGACATATCAGATACTTAATGAAATATCAGATACTTAATGACATATTAGATACTTAATGACATATCACATACCTAATGAAATATCAGAATCCTAATGACATATCAGATACGTAATGATATATTAGATATTTAATGACATATCATATACTTAATAACACATACTATACCTAATTACATATAAGATACTTAATAAGGTATCATATATTAGTAATATATTTGATACTTAATGACGTATAAGATACCTAATGACATATCGGACAATGACATATAAAATGCCTTATGACATATCAGACGTTAAAATTCGTACCAGACACTAACTGATATTCAAGCGATGAAGAACGTATCAGACGCTGCAGGACATAGCAATCGCTAAAAAAACATATCAAACACTGCAGGACATAGCAATCGTTAAAAAAAACATATCAAACTCTGCAGGACATAGCAATCGTTAAAAAATTCATATTAAACGCTGCAGGATACAGCAGTCGTTAAAAAAATGTATTTCAGACGCTGCAGGACATAGCTATCGCAAAAAACATATCAGACGCTGCAGGACATAGCAATCGCTATAAAACACATCAAACGTTGCAGGATATAGCAATCACGAAAGGACATATCAGAAGTTGTGTGAAAAAAATGTATACTCTAAAAAGCACCTCAGACGCTAAAGGATATACTGGACGCTAGAGTGTAGTCGCTGAAAGACATATAACACGCTAAAGAGTATTTCAGACACAGAAGAATATACTGAACAAATTGTAAAACTATGTTTTCATTTTCTCTTTGCAGAATTCAAATTTTGCCGGAAATAGCACGTGGCTACATGCATTTTCAGCCAACCAATCATCGAATGTCATTCCAGAACTCTCTAACACATCAGACCAATCAGGATTCAGCAATCATAGTTCTCAACCAGTCAGCAACCAGAACGCGGATTGGGCGTATTATGCGTGGTTATATTTGAGAGTGTATGAATTGTATGTCAGCAGCGCCTTCTTCTACTTCCTGCCTTATACGCTTATTCTCATCCTCAACATGCAGCTGCTGTTGGCGATAAAGAAAAGAAGAAAAGAAACGAGACGAATCAGCGTGAAGAATGAACATCAGGTATGTTTCCGGTCCCGATGAGACATGACCACGTGTTCTTCCGCCATTTTGTTTAAAGGAGAAAAATATTTGTTTAAAGGAGAAAAATATCTTCAGTTAGTTTCTCCCATGGTCGACTGTATTTATAGGCCAACTAGGTCAACAGGGATTCCCGTACTTGTTCAAGTCGAGAGGCTGATCTTTGTTCACAATTTTTATTGAGGAGATTATAGAGAAGACGGTTGTTTCTCTAAATTAGGACGTTCTCTACCTTTGATCATCCGCACCTGCGACCACAATACAAATAAATAATTAAACAAACACAGAGATAACTAAATAAAGATAAAAACATTAGTAGGTTCAAAAAAGTTTCCCGATTACATATTATGTTTCCCCATTATGCACTATACTGAGGTTGATTTTTAATTTGTATGTACAATTTGTTTAACTTTTTTGAAAAATAATAGTGATGAAAAATATCAATTCGACTTACGAATAGTTTGATTTACTTTACGTACTGTTCGGAACGGACCTTGGTCATAAGAAGAAGAGAGTTTGTTTTTACATGAAACATGACATCCAATATTCTGCCAACTTCTTCAGACTGTTGACCACACTGAGGGGTGCGGGGTCGGAGGGGGGATACGAGCCCTAATCTCTCATTGTTCATTTTTTATTTAGATTATCTTCATCGTAGATGAGACATGACCACAAGTGTTCCGATCTCCTAATGAGTATTCTGCTAGTCTTTTTATGCTAACAACTCCAATTCTGTTCTGGTTGATGTAACGACGGGTGGCACCCGCATGGTTTTCTTGTCCCACGGGAATTCAGTACAAGTGTTCCTGTAGTTGTCGCTTCTGTAGCTGTACTAGAAGCAAAGCTTAAAGGGAATGTTGTAAAGGAAGGGTGAAGACACTATGCAGGAAATTATAAAAATCAACTCCTTGAACCTGTCTCTACTCTAAGCCCACAAGAGCTCCAACAAGTATTGTCGTGGTTAGTGGGAGTAAATCCCACACTCAAGCTGCCTCAGTAACAAGAAAAAAAAAAAAGAAGAGACAAAGTTTGTTCGGTGTGATCTAAGACCAAAACGTTTTAGCCCTGACAGTATATGTTGTGTTTGAAGACTAATCAGCAATAACAGTAAAACTAGGCTCACTTATCACAACTCATAATCCGAATCAGATACTAATTTTCACATTAAACATCTGTTTATTTTACGAGCACTTAACACACGTGGCTCAAAAATAACAGTATACTAGCAACCCTCCATGTGCTCGACCTGACCATTTTCTACTCACTGACAAAGAAATATGACAATTAACGCATATATTCAGGGGGAAAAATACAGCACTGATGGCAATATACCGAAACATATTAACATGTACGTTAAGCTTCAACATACTACCAGATCAGTAAATCCCCCATAGCAACCTGCAGTCACACTATCTCCGATCGAGAATACACACTGTTATCTAGGTCTAACTCACACAGTTCGTATTGTTTTAATTGCAGGTAAACTACACTAAACCAACCGACCTTGAAGACGGTCTGACTTTGATCGTTCTTGGCATCACAGTGTGCTTCTTCTTCTGCTGCCTCACCCCAGCCATCTACAACGTGACGCAAATAGCCGAGGTGTCAAACACAGAACTGTCCCAACATCTACTGACCGCCAGTGACACCATGCTGTGTATCAACGCTAGTATGGACTTTTTCTTCTACTGTCTCCTGGGCAGGAAGTTCAGGAACATATTCCTTCATCTGTTCTGTCGGCGGCCGTATCTAAGGAGCACTTACAGTATGTCGAGTAGCCATTGCAAGGCTGGGCATAGTATAAGTGAGACGTTGTATCATTCGGTGTAGGGGTTAGCAATTAGGGGTGAGATGCTGTGGTAAGAGATTAAGGGTGGGGATCTGTGGGTGAAAGCTTGGTTTGAGTGATTGGCGGTGACAGAATGGAGGTGAGAGATTGGATTGAGTGATTGGTTGGGAGAGACTTGAGGTGAAAGATTGGTGCTAGTGATTAACGGCGAACGAATGAAGGTGAGAGATTGGTGTGAGTGATTGGCGGGGAGAGAATGGAGGTGAGAGATTGACGTGAGTGATTGGTGAGGAGAGAAGTAAGGTGATATATTGCGTGAATTACTGATGGTGAGAGAATGGAGTTGAGAGATTAATGTGAGTGATTGAAAATGAGACATTGGTGTGAGTGACTTGGCTGTGATTTAGTATTTGGAGTGACGGGTTTGGATGAGTGTTTGTAGTGGAGATATTAGAAGTGACTGGCCGGAGGGGAGTGACTGAAGATGAGTAGTGGGAGGTGGGTGATTTGAGGGTTAGTGACTTGGGGTCAATGATTGGTTGGAGTGATTATTGATAGTAAATGGGGATGAGTGACAAAGGTGATCGATAACAGTGAGTGATTGCTTTTATAGATATGACTGAAGTGACCTATTGAATAATTAGGGTTTAGTCATGTGACTAACTGGGGTAAGTTATCCAAATAAGTGTTTGAGGTTGTATGTATGTAGGTATGCCTGTATCATGTTTAAATTAAATGATATACAACATGCAGTTATTACAAACGTTCTTTATATAATTTGTAATAGTCCATTCCAATTATTAAACAGTGTCTTCTGCTAGTTAACAGACATGAGTTTGTAGTTGATTGACAGTCGTGATGTGTGCAGATTTATAACATCTTCTCCTTCTCTACGATCACACAGGTAAACTCCAGTAGAAAGTTCTGGCTGTTCATCTCTCTCTCTCTCTCTCTCTCTCTCTCTCTCTCTCTCTCTCTCTCTCTCTCTCTCTCTCTCTCTCTCTCTCTCTCTCTCTCTCTCTCTGGGACTTACGTTCTGTTCCAGAACTTGAGTTTAGCGTGTACATCCGTTTTACTGGCCTTATTTGTTGCAGTTGGTTGTTCCTTGCCGCTGGGGCAAATGAACTCCGACTTTGAAGAAAGTCTTCAATTAGTCGACTGCTTCTGTCACATGACAAGCCTGTCTAGTGTCTTTCATAGGGGTTCCCCTAGTAAACAAAAACACTCTGCAGTGACCTAATGATGATGGCTCGCACAGGTATATAAGCTACTCCCTTCAGGAGTGAGGCGATTCAAATTATATTTCCCACTCCAAAAATAACTATACCTCCTCACCACTTAGAACCCCCCCCCCCCCCCCCCCCCCCCCAACCCCACACCTACTAGAAAAGCAAACCTATCATAGCCAAAATATAACACGGTAATGAATCTTACCAAAGAACACCACAATCACACACACAATCTAATCTATAAGAACTGGAAACGTTTGGACACTGACAAAAATGAATCCAGAATAAAACTGCATCATCTAATAAGTACAGCAAAGGTAAAGACTATAAAAAGTAAATGAGGGCAGAGTACAAATCAAGGAAACTATTGAACTCATAACTGTACTCTTCCAGAAAGTCTCCTTGGTTGCCTATTACACCAGGTTTCATCACTGCAAGACCTTATTGTGACAATAGTAAAAGTGGGCACTAGTGTCTTGGGTGACTCCAGTTCCGGGGTATCCCTTGATAGTTATCTGGGAAGGACTTCATCCTCTCCACAATTCATAGGCTGGACTACGCTAGCAGCAGCCCTGGCAATGAGTTAGGCATCAGTTCTAAGGTTGCTGTCATACAGTAGGGTATTCAATGGACGGACATTTGAACCCAACCAGTAATACACTAGTCTCAGGCGGCAGAATATTTGATTCAAGTCATATAGTATTGCTTTCGGAAAACAGACATTTGAACTTGATTTCATTATTTAGTTGGATACTGAGCTCATGTTTTAAATGAGATTTCCATGTACGACTTCACACATGCCATAGGTATGGTCTGGCGAATGCCAAAGGATTTTGAACACTCCATCTTGGAAGCCACCAACCCCGACAACCTATATCAGTTTAGTTTATGCTTATATAGGTCATTTTTTGTAGTGCACGACAAAAACGTGCGGCAGGAGTCTTGCACGAGGATCTGTAAAACCAACACAGAGCCTGCTGACGCCCAGTGTGAGGTGCAAAGTATGTCCATGTACTAATCACTACGACCTTAACATTTCCTAACGCCTGTGGCTGAAATCACTGCGACATCTTGGCTGGCCTCGGGTTTAAGCTTCAATGGTCATCGTTAGGTCGTGTTTGACAACTACACACACACGAGTTAAGCTCTGTTCTGCTCACACATAGTTTACGAATTTAGGGTCTCAATGATCATAATTTGAATGCATAATACCCTCTCTCAGCTGTGCGATCAGCGAACTAGGAGATCTCCATCGGGCTACCTGAATTAGAAACCTCGTATTTGCTACAGGGAAGTCGCTGTAGTGCAGCAGCTAGATACTCCACGTTGGATCGGATGGTCGTGGGTTCGGTTCGTGACGAAGCCGAACTTTTTTGTGACCCTGGCTGCCAGTTCGACCCAGCCTTGAGTGGGTACCACGTGCAATCCTGGGAAGTAAATGCAGTCGGCGTGATGATGATCATATCACAAACGAAGCGGTGATTGGTCTATACAATTTAGATCTAGCCCTATATGGAAACTACGCCCCAAGGCGTGAAGACGGTCCTTTTCTTTACTGTTATTTTACATTTCCTCCAAGTAATGAAATACAGAAAGCAAGAAAAAAAAAGAAAGAAATAAGAAAGTCAGAAAGAAAGAAGGAAAGAAAGAAAGAAGGAAAGACTGCACTGAATTTCACACATTAAGGCAAACCTTTTGGCCAGAAAAAACTACAGTGGAACGTAAACTCTATGGACCACTGAATGAACTAACAAAGACAGTGAAATTTATACAAGAGACAAAATTGCTGATTTGGACAACTTATTTCAGGCGAACAAAACAAGAAGAAGAAGAAGAAGAAAAGAGAGAGAAACAAACAAACAAACAAACAAAAAGGACGAAAAGGAAGAAGAAAAAGAAGAAAAAGAAGAAAAAGAAGAAGAAGAAGAAGAAGAAGAAGAAGAAGAAAAAAGAAGGAGAAGAAGAAGAAAAGAAGAAGAAGAAGAAGGAAGAAGAAGAGGAAGAAGAAGATGAAGAAGAAGAAGAAAAAGAAGAAGAAGAAGAAGAAGAAGAAGAAGATAGAAGAAGAAGAAGAAGAAAGAAGAAGAAAGAAGAAGAAGAAGAAGAAGAAGAAGAAGAAGAAGAAGAAGAAGAAGAAGAAGAAGAAGAAGAAGAAGAAGAAGAAGAAGAAGAAGAAGAAGAAGAAGAAGAAGAAGAAGAAGAAGAAGAAGAAGAAGAAGAAGAAGAAGAAGAAGAAGAAGAAGAAGAAGAAGAAGAAGAACAAGAACAAGAACAAGAACAAGAACAAGAAGAAGAAGAAGAAGAAGAAGAAGAAGAGAAAATCGCATAGAAAAACCATCTAACAGCTTACAGACGTTCGTGTGTTTGCATCGCCCTTTGAAGGATACGCAACAAACTGACTTCAAAACTTGTTTTCACATTCTTGCATTCCACATTTCTCTCTCAACTTGTCCACCATTTCTTCCTGCCTGTCAGTAAAAGAGGCCCAACCTTTGTCTCTGTGTTTGTACAGAGAAAAGCCCAAACTTGCAGAATGTTAGGAAGTTAATGGATGTGGAGGCTGTCAGTTGTGTCGCTTTTAATGATACTCATTTTTGCAGATAGATGTTGAGATGTTGAGAGGAAGGAGGAGGATACAGAGAAAATGTGCGAGGGGGGCGTGGGAAGAGGGGGAAGGAGGGTAGGGGGGGGGGGAGGTATTCTGGTTCTTAAGTGCGTCAGCGTATTTATGTTAGTGAGATTTCATTTCTTTGTTATCAATATATTGTTGCTTGATGGTTTATTGTTGTTGTTGTTGTTGTTGTTTTGTTGTTGTTGTTGTTCTTCTTGTTCTTCCTCTTCTTCTTCTTCTTCTTCTTGTTCTTGTTCTTGTTCTTCTTGTTCTTGTTCTTCTTCTTCTTCTTCTTCTTCTTCTTCTTCTTCTTCTTCTTCTTCTTCTTCTTCTTCTTCTTCTTCTTCTTCTTCTTCTTCTTCTTCTTCTTCTTCTTCTTCTTCTTCTTCTTCTTCTTCTTCTTCTTCTTCTTCTTCTTCTTCTTCTTCTTCTTCTTCTTCTTCTTCTTGTTCTTCTTCTTCTTCTTCTTCTTCTTTTCTGCATTATCAACATCTTCTTCTTATTCCTCATCTTTTTCTTTTTCTTTTTCTTCTTCTTCTTCTTCTTCTTCTTCTTCTTCTTCTTCTTCTTCTTCTTCTTCTTCTTCTTCTTCTTCTTCTTCTTCTTCTTCTTCTTCTTCTTCTTCTTCTTCTTCTTCTTCTTCTTCTTCTTCCTTTTTCTTTTTCTTTTTCTTTTTCTTCTTTTTCTTCTTCTTCTTCTTCTTCTTCTTCTTCTTCTCTTCTTCTTCTTCTTCTTCTTCTTCTTCTTCTTCTTCTTCTTCTTCTTCTTCTTCTTCTTCTTCTTCTTCTTCTTCTTCTTCTTCTTCTTCTTCTTCTTCTTCTTCTTCTTCTTCTTCTTCTTCTTCTTCTTCTTCTTCGTCTTCTTCTTCTTCTTCTCCTTCTTCTTCTTCTTCTTCTTTTACATTTCATCTTCCTCTTCATGACCCTCTTCTGTGTTAGTTTTTTTGTTGTTTTTTTGTTTTTGTTTTAATCTTTATTTCTTTACTGACATTGTTAACATTTGACGTATATTTCACCCGCCCGAAAATGTTTACAACGAAATCTTAAGTTTCCCTTCTTTCTAGGAAATCCCAGACATCAGAAATTAACATTGGAATAAGTAGCGATGCAAGCAATTAAACAGACAGCTATTGAAAAGTGTTTAAATACACAACTCAGTCTTGCGTCCAAACAACAGAGGTAACATTTTTGCTGCGGGCCTAGGAAACGGGAAGACATGTCAAAGAGCGGCCATCATAGATATGCAAAGACATCGTGTGTTTCTGATATTTCTTTCATAGCAGTATTTATTAGTCATTCTACTAGTTATCATCATCATAACCAATACCAGTGTCACCATCGTCATCATCATTAGCTTCTTCAGCATCAGCATCGTCAACATTAGCATCATCAACATCAGCATCATCAACATTAGCATCATCAACATTAGCATCATCAACATTAGCATCATCAACATTAGCATCATCAACATCATCATCATCAACATCGTCATCATCAACATCATCATCAGCAACATTATCATCATCAACATCTTCATCAGCAACATCATCATCATCAACATCATCATCAGCAACATCATCATCATCAACATTAGTATCACCGTCACGGACACCAGCGTCGTCATATCATCATCCTCATCGTCTTAATTTGTTTCCCTTCTCTCCCCCTCCTCCCCACATCATCATCAGCATCATCTCATTATGATCATCGTAGTAGTCGTCATCCTTAGTCTTCGCGTTAACCAGACGTAAAATTCTGCTGAAATTCCTGGTTGTTTGTCCTGGTTCTGGACTGGGGTCATTTTTCATGGACTTGAATTTTGTGTTCCAATCCATTTTATGGTTCTGATTTATTTGTGTGCAGACTGTTGGTTTCTTTCCTTTCAAGCAGATGCACTCTGCATTAAAAAAAACACCCATTCTTAATCGCTTTTTATGACGTTCTCTTTAGGGAAGAGTTGGTCATTCTTCAAAGTTGGTCATTCTCTCCCTCCCTCCCCCTTCCCATAGGGAATTATAAATTATTATTATGCAATAAAGTCCCCATGGCGTTGGCCGCTAGACGCCCGCCTGCGAATCATAAGGTCTTGGGTTCGCGTCCTTACGGAGCCAGAATTTGCTTTGTGTTTTTAAAATTAAAAGACCTTGACTCCCAGGTCGACACAGCCTTGAGTGCAGTCATGGGAAGTAAAGGTGGCCGGCGTGACCACATCACCTACCAAGTGCCGATGTGACTCTAAAAATATAGGTCTAGAATAAAAGGAGCGGAAAAGGATTTTTTTTTAAATCAAGCATCTAAATAGTTGATATCCCAAAAACCAAGTGCAACCGTTAGGTTACATTAGGGCCCCTGATTGCAACTGGGGTGGGTCTTTAAAATAAAGAAACAATTTCCTCCCGTATCGGAAAAACAGTACTAGACTGACTGACTGACCTTTTACCCCACCAGGGCATTACACAAGCGATAAACACCCGGTGACACAAAGTGCCATCATGTGGATGAGGATCACCCGTGAAGAGGTCCCGGAAATCCCTTTCAGCCGTTAGGCCATATCTATTCCCTGGCTATATTCAGGGCCCCCGGCAGAAGCCAGGGTGGGGCTTCAAATAACGGAAAATTGTATCTCACATGGGGATGACTGAAAATATGTTTAAACAATTCTAGTAAGCAGATAAACCCAATTTGATTAAAAGTATTTTTAGGAAATTGGGACATAATTTTGCAAACGATGTAATTTTTCCGAGGTTAACAAACAAATAAAAAAAAAAAAAAAAATAATAGATGTCCCCAAAGAATTTAATTTCCGCTAAAAATGTTGAGAAAAAATTTAAACACACGTTGCACTTTGAGGGTTTCATGAACAAACAAACGAGGAGATATTCGCAAACAAATTGGAACATAGCTTGTTAGGTAGATCAGATGCAGAGATGCAGAGAACGGATAAATTACATCCTCTTGGTCACCCCCACCCCCCCCCCCCCCCCCCCCCCCCCCCCCCCCTAACCGCCCCGAGTGCATTTTCCTTAACAAAAACCTGAGTTCGTTTTGAATGTGAGCACTGATGCAGTCAGTCTGGGTATGGGAGCTAATTCACTTGTAATAGCATGCGAAGGCTACTCCTTATGAAACTTTGGGTGGGTGGGTAGGGGGGGGGGGTTACTCTGCAACACCCTCTGCGGTACTTTAATTTTAATTTACCCCAAACAAAACCTGGCAGCTATGATTAGTGCAACTATATCTAGGGTGGCACTAGTATTTAGCACGGGAAGTTCGGGGAAAAAAAAGGGGGAGGGGGTGCTTGGTCTCGAGGCATGGTGTCCGCCTCGAGTGCTAGAGTTTAGAGATTCAGTTCCCGGTAAGGGCTGGGATCTTTTTCACGTGGACTTCAACTGCTAGTAATTTTCCCTGGTCTCTGGGTAGTGAGATCAGACGCCCGTGTGCATTGTTGTGCACTTTAAAAACCACTTCGCAGTTGGGAATCGAAAAGAGTAGCCAAACGGCGCTGCCCCGGCAAAGTTGAAGTTACTAATCTACCTTAAAGTATTTCAGGATCCTCGCCGGTGCTACAGAGTCTGTGCACTGTGCTGAGCTTCTAAGGACTCCGGCTAGAGTTAGAAGGAAGAACGGAGCACTTATGGATTACTACCCGTGTGCCATGATGTTGATGCGTTGTTCAAACTTTAAGCACGGGTTAGCGTTAGTGTTTAGCGTTTAGGGCTTTTTCTTCTTCTTCTTCTTCTGGCTTTCTATCCCCCAATGGAGCATAGGCCCTCAACCAACTCACGCCAAGTCGTTCTATCCTTCGCCATTGCATGGAGCTCTCCCCATGTCCTCCCAATCTTTCTAACCTGGTTCTCCAGCTCTCTTCTCTATGTGTTTTTTGCCTTCCTTTATTTCTATGCCCCTGTGGGTTCCAATGCAAAGACATTCTAGTTATGCTGTTCTCCTGTTTTCTCAGTGTGTGCCCTATCCAACGCCAGCGTTTTTCCTCACTTCCTGATCCACTGGAGCCTGTTTAGTTCTCTCCCAAAGTTCTACATTAGTTATTCTATCATACCATTTTATTCCCTCTATTCTGAGCAGGCCCCAGTTATTGAATGTCTGTAATTTATTAGTAATTGCCTTGAATATAGGCCGTGAATCTTCTTCTTCTTCTTCTTTTTCTTCTTCTTCGAAATTTCATCTTTTACCGCTTCGATTGAGATGGGGATACAAGGTCCAGCCTCGTGCTCTTCTCGCTGCTTTGACCATGGACACATGGTGGTGCTGTAGAATTTCTCTGATATTATCTTCCCATATTTTTCTTGGTCTACCTCTTACCTCGTATGATGTAGCATCAGAAGGCATTCTCTCCCAGTGGACACCACTTGATGTGCTCTCTCCTTACGCAATTGAAATAAACAATGAAACATTTTCACGGGCATGGTCAGGGTGGGACGAATAACAATAAAATTGTATAACTATCATTGTATTTATTAATCCACAGCTTTGAGGAAGATTCCAATCTGGGTCCGCCGTAAAATAGGCCAGTATTCTTAACCGTACCGACAGCGCAGCTGGAGACCATACAGTAATCCCCCATCCCCTGCCCCCCTCTTTAAAAAACTCCCCACCCACAATTTTAAATTTCCCCAAACAACACCTCGGCTGTAGTCGGCGTCTCTGAAATAACCCAACAGATAAGCGGGGTTTCTAGGACTTGTTCTCGGAAGATCCTCATCCGAATAGTGGCACTTTGTGTCACCAGATGTTTATTGGTCAGTGTGATGTACTGATGAGGTTAAACGTCAATCAGTCACTGGGCAGTTTCAAATTTCCGTCGCCTTGTGATAGTGAATTTCTGGAAATCCCTTTTTAAAAATCTAGCAAGGGAGACAAATGTTTAAATACTAGTTGGCCCAGTCGAGGCGATTAGCGTTCCTTTTAAAAAAAAAATACATTTAAATAAACATGATTCATAGTACCAATTTTCGGGAAAGGGGTGGGGCGGGGGAGGAGTGGGGTGGGGAGGGAAGACAAGATCCACTGTCATTTGAAAATCTTGTCGTCAAATGCAACTAATTCGAAATATGCTGAAATCGGATAATTTGGGCCGAAAGGGGCAGATATTGCAGCATAGCTGTAGACAACAACACATGGGGCAAAACGCCATCTTGAGGGAGGACGCCAAAAAAGAAGAAGACGAAGAAGAAGAAGAAGAAGAAGAAGAAGAAGAAGAAGAAGAAGAAGAAGAAGAAGAAGAAGCAGCAGCAGCAGCAGCAGCAGCAGCAGCAGCAGCAGCAGCAGCAGCAGCAGCAGAAGAAGAAGAAGAAGAAGAAGAAGAAGAAGAAGAAGAGAAGAAGAAGAAGAAGAAGAAGAAGAAGAAGAAGAAGAAGAAGAAGAAGAAGAAGAAGAAGAAGAAGAAGAAGAAGAAGAAGAAGAAGAAGATGATGATGATAAAGAAGAAAAAGACAAAAAAGAAGATCATTGCAGCGTACCTTTCATGTGGAGAAGACACCTGAGTTATTGCTATTTAGAATGGCTTGTAAAATGTAAACAATTACTGGAAACAAGATCTTCTGTACATGGGTGGGAGGTGGCTCAAGTGATTCCCTCCCCTTAACCCGAGGGTCTCATTCTGCAAAAATTTGTGCACTTATACATTTTTGTGTCGGCTCTGTGGCTAAGTCGATGCGAACGCTTCGTAAGGCCGGGATACCGGGTTCGATACCAGCTGCGGGCCACGCGTCTTGCGTTGGTTTAGACAGTGGTATCAAGAAAGCCGACCGTTCAGGGCAATGGCAAACTACTGAACGTAAATTGTTAAGAGAAACCACAAAACAGCCAGGTGCTGTTAAGGTTGGTTCTGCAACGTCCTGTAAAGGATACGCAACTAACCTGATACATTTTTGTACAGTGAAACACGGGGAAGCGCTGATTGAATTGATGGATCGACAACACTAAAGACATTCTACGCCTTCATAGCATGACAATAGCCAGTGGCAGCCAGCGTGCACTGGATCGTAAATTATTCCTCCCCACGTCGCTCAACAGCAGAAGTGGTTTATGATGATGATGATGATAATGAGACACAGGGAAACAAAATAAAGGGAAAAAAAAAGGGGGGGGGGGGGGGTCACCTAGCTTCCATGGTTCGTGATAAGAGGCATGCTACACATTTAAAAAATCTCCACATACAACAATTACGATTGTTACATTTATGAGAATTCCACTGTTTAAATTTGAAAACACACGATTTATCCTTATCATACAAGGTGGCGTCGTGCGGAATACGTCACACAGGGAACAAACACACTAGATATGGCTTTTATCTAGGTCAGACACTGAAGCTTTGGAAAAAAGCATCACATGATTTGTGTACAGTTCACGTGACTCACGGAATATCATGCATACATATAAACAAACACGCTGACTGTAGTTCTCATCTGCCGTGCTTAAACTTTACGCACACCTGCGATATTTGTGTGGCTTTTGTTCATCTGATTCGACAATCTTTGGATTTAGAATAGTGCTGGGGATTTTCTGCTTATGAGTTGACATTCAGACGATTATACAAAATTATACGGTAAGCATACATGTAGATAAGTAATGTTTACAATGTAATGTATAATTCTAATTTCATGTTATACTGTAAGAAATATTTTCCTTTTATGTGGAACGTAAGAGTAGACATAGACAGACAGACAGAGGGGTAGACGGATGACAAGACTCACAGACAAGTAGATGGTGTGAAAAAATATTGGTACAAACAAGCTTGTCAAAATGCAGGCTGGGACAAGACAGTTAAACATATAGGCCTATGCATATATTTAGGGACAGACCAACAGACGACGGACAGAGGACGGACGGACAGACCGACTGACCGACAGACAGGTAGTAAGAGAGATGGATAGATAGTCAGATAGACAGACAGACAAACGTACAGACGAAAAAACAGACAGACAGACAGACAAACAGACAGATAGGATAGATAGATAGATAGATAGATAGATAGATAGATAGATAGATAGATAGATAGATAGATAGATAGATAGATAGATAGATAGATAGATAGATAGATAGATAGATAGATAGATAGATAGATAGATAGATAGATAGATAGATAGATAGACGGACGGACGGACGGACGGACGGACGGACGGACGGACGGACGGACGGACGGACGGACGGACGGACGGATGGACGGACGGACGGACGGACGGACGGATGGACGGATGGACGGATGGACGGATGGATGGATGGATGGATGGATGGATGGATAAGTGAATGGATGGACGGAAAGACGGATTTGCGGAGCGAGGGAACGATGGAGGTACAGCTAGATATAAAAGCAGACATACGGAAACAGACAGGGGAGTAAACGGACGGGGGGACATACGGATAGACAGACCAAATTAGGCGTGCGATAGAAACATAACACTGTTACAAAAAACCGCACGCCCCGACATTGTCATCTCAAGATAATAATTATGTTAAACACTCGACACACCGCCAATGGCCTGGCCGAGTACAGATTAACAAATAGTGGACTCAATTCAAGTGTGTTTATGTGTCATTGATAATGGCTGTTGATTCTGAAAGTGGCTAGACTATATAATTTAACACAGTCATTTATCTCTTTAATTTCTGGACTTCAGTTTAAAATCTTAAAAGTGTGACATAAATTACAATTTAACTGGATTCTGGATCTTCAATCGCCGATATATTTATACAGGTTTTATCCTCTCATGATAGAACGGGGGAAAGAAACACATATTGCAACTACTCCTCTTTGGTGCATGCCAAAAGTGTGGCGGCCATCTTTAAAGTGTAACTATTACTTCATTTTGTTGGACTGCACCATGTTGGCATGTGTTTCATACTCTTCCCATGTTAACAATAGTATCGGCAGACTATAATACGTTTGAGGTTTGAACAACGGATCAACATCATGGCACACGGGTAGTAACCCATAAGTGCTCCGTTCTTCTTCTAATTTAAGTTGTCCGAGGAAGCTTAGCACAGGCGAGGATCCTGATATACTTTAGGTAGATTTTTAAATTTTGCCCATTAGTGCTCAGTCTTATGTTTAGCGGCAAAAGAAGAGTTTCAATTTTGATGGTACAAGTAATCGTCTGACTTTATATCCGACTCATCCTTCCACTGACCCCTGAGTGTTGAGCGTCGGCCTGATCTCTTGGTAACTCCTTCCAGCGCCAGTCTCCTTAAATTGTAAGATCTGTCTACTCGTTCACAAAGGGTCCTCACAATATGTACCGTATCATACATCAGTTCATCACCAAGTGGTAGCCATCTATCTGCCTTCTCACTTCCCAACACACCGGCATCACCTTGAGAATCTATCCAAAGGATGCTATCTACTCAAGACCTCTGAAGAGTGTCTTATAGGAGAAACTACAAGAAAACTAGGATTTGCTGATGATATTGATATCGTTTGAGAAAATGAACTAGAGACTGTAAAAACACTGACTCTCTTGAAAGAAGCAGTCCCTAATGGGACTAGATATAAATCAAGATAAGACACAAAACATGATAATAACTAGTCAGGGAAAGGATTAAAAACTCTGGCCACATACAAGTCGATAAAAAAAAAATCAAACGAACGGAAACATATAAGTACTTGGGTGCAAACTTCAACTGCTCCTACATGATAAGAAAAGAAATACAATCTAGATTACAATCTGGAAAAAAGTATACTATGCCCTTGAACATCAGCTAAAATCTGAGTGTCTTGTCTCTCAACACCAAAATCAAAATATATAAAACGTTGATGAGACCGGTTGTCTTACATGGTTCTAAAACTTAGAACACAACAAAACGAGATGGAACCTCATTACAGGTTTTCGAAAACAGAGTCAACCGACCAGTCTTTGGATCCATTAAATATGCAGACAGAGCGGAATTGAGAGTGAGAAGCAACGACGTAATTTATAACCTGTTTAAATCACCACTGATCTCTGGCCTCACGAGAGCTAATAGAATAAAATGGCTTAAGCATATTGGGAGAATGTATACACAAGGGAGTTAAATGGTCGTAGACCACGAGGCAGACCAAGAAGACTGTGGAGAGATAACGTCCAGACAGACCTGTGAACACTTGGTGTCACCAACTGGAAAGAGAAGGCCAGCCAGAGAGATGAGTGGGGGCTGGTGATATATGTAGCAATGAACTTAAAGAGCTCGAACCCTGAAGAAGAAGAAGTATAAATGTTATATTTAATTTATGTGTCCTTGTTTGATAAATAATTGTATATTATCTAACGTATTAACTGTTTATATTTGATTGAAGGTGAAGTAACAAGGACCACTCGTTTCGTACACACTTCGTGCAGCAACCAACAGCTGAAACTATGGGAGCAGGCGAAGGTCTTGGAGAAGGATCTGGACGAGGCAAGCTTTGTCCAGGGATCATCTGGTCCTTTATCTGGCTCATCATCCTTATCTTCCTTGGCTGGCCCATCGGGTTCCTCATCGCCTGGCTCTACGTGCTGCTGATTCCCTTCAGCGCCTGCATTGATCCCATCAAGGGAGTCTGCGAGGCCATCCTGAAGCTTGTCCAACTGCCTCTGACCTGTGCCGAGGGGATCGTGAATATGAAGCCACTTTGTTAGGCTGAGATCATGACATCTGGTGCTCGCGGACAGAAAGGGGTGATAATTTAGGAACGTTGTATACAATTTATATTACCTGGCATGTTTCTCTGTTCTCTGTTTACAAGGCTTTTAGACTGTAGTGTAGTCGCAGAGGTTGACGTCCTTTGGATTTTCTCTCCAAGGTAATGTCGGTGATTTGGGAAATGAACAGCCAGACAGATTGGCTGGCTTTGCATATTTTCACTCCCACCCCCCCCCCCCCCCCACCATCCTTTTCCCATCAAAGGGTGGGAGTACCTCGCAGTGTCAGGGAAGGAAACCTGTCTGGAATGGGCCCATTCTGTTGGCTCTGTGAGAAAGGGGGTGTGGGGGTAAGGGCAAGTGTAAATATATAGCTCTAGTTAGTCTAGGGCACAATAGAACCCGTGTGTAGTATGATAATTATGCACTAATCCAGAAGAGAAAGAATCATAACTCTATATCCGCCTCGATGTCTGAAGAAGTACAAAATAAAACGAAGACGCTTTAAGAAGGATAAGAGTAAATTTATGGGCGTTATGATCTCCTTGCTTACGCAGCTTGAGGCTTTTGAACAATTAGAGTAATTTGTGGCAAGGTAACAATGAGATGTTACAAGAGATGTTAATATATAGTTAAATTATAGCACTAGGATATGTGTTGGCTAAGTTTAATGATAACAAATGGCTTCATTTTTTTTTTTTCATAATAAGAGAGTAAATCATGACGATATAATTATAGTATACAAATAGACAAGACTATATTGTGCGTATATCATCATCATCATGGGCCATGTCGAAAAGTGCAGGCTATGACATTTCACCACCTCACACGAACACCAGAATAACCGATCAGGTCAATGTTTGCTCAATTCGTATGGTTAAGTCATCCAGGTAGATATCTCTTTGACTTCCCCTTGCTATCTTTCTATCAATCTTTCCAGATGTTACTAAGTCCCCAAGTCCATTCCTTCTCGTAATATGTGTCAAAAGATACCGACTTTATTACGTCAGTTTTCTGATCTGTTTATCACTTTCATTTGTCTCGATTTATCACTTTGATTTGTCTCGATTTATCACTTTCATATGTCTCAATGTATCACTTTCTTTTGTCTCTTTTTATCACTTACATTTGTCTCGATTTGTCACTTTCATATTACTCGATTTATCACTTTCTTTTGTCTCTACTTATCACTTTCATTCGTCACGATTGGTCAGTTTCATTTGTCTCGATTTATCATTTTCATTTTCTCTATTTATCACTTTCACTTGTCTCAAATTAATAAATTTCATTTGTCTCAATTTGTCACTTTTATATGTCTCGATTTATCACTTTCATTTGTCTCGATTTGTCACTTTTATGTCTCGATTTATCACTTTCATTTGTCTCGATTTGTCACTTTCATTGTCTCGATTTATCACTTTCATTTGTTTCAATGAGTGGACTGCTTGGTCTCGAGGTATGGAGTCCGCCTCGAGTGCTAGAAGTTCCGGGTTAAATCTCCGGTAATTGCTGAAATTTTTTCACGTGGTCTTTGACTTCTAGTCATCATCCTCATCGTCATAAACCACCTCTGCCGTTAAGCGCCGTGGGGAGGAATAATTTGCAATCCAGTGCACGTTGGCTGCCACTGGCTGTTGTCATGCCGTGAAGGCGTAGAGTGTCTTTAATGCTGTCGATCCATAATTTTCGCAGTCGTCCTCTTGCTCTTGTAGCTGACCTTCTGAGATATAGTGCTTGTGATGGTATTTGATCTTGTTGCATTCTAACAAGATGGCCAAACCACTTGATCTGCTGTTTCTCGATGAATCTAGTACAATGTATCGTTTCCACAATTTGCCTGATAGTTTCTTTATTCACTCGATCTCGGATGGGGGTAGAACAAGCACTGATCGTCAGCAAATAGTAGTTTGTTTAATGTGGGTGAATCGATAACTTCTCCTGATGTGTGTACTTCGTCATGATTATAAAGGTCTATGTTGTCTGTATCAGAACTTGCTTCTTTAGATATTCTGTCTATATAAATGTTAAATAAAAGTAGTGAGAGCATACATCCCTGTCTCACACCTGTGTTGACTGTGAACATATCTGATATGCCTTCTTGTGTTCTTATTGCACTTTGGCTTGTGTGGTACATGGCTATGATGTTCTCTAGTAGTTGTCCTTGTACCCCGTAGTTCTCGTTTGACTTATAGAAATTCCTGTATGTTTAAGTTTTTTTCTATTTTATTTTTTTTAATTATTGTACTATCTCACACATGCATTTTCTCTTGTTATTACAAGTATTTGTTATTTATTTTGTTATATTGCTATTACTTTGCAACGGGGGAGCCGCTGTTGTGTAGCAGCTAGACGCACGCCTGCAGATACGAAAGTTGTGGGTTTAAATCCAGAGGGTGCTGAACTTTGTTCAGACATGACCTCCTCTTCCAGGTGGACCCAGCCTTAAATAGGTACCAGGTCAAAGTCATGGAAAGAAAAGGCGGCCAGCATGATACTGACCGCATCAGCCACCAAGTGCCGGTTGGTGTATAAAATATAAGCCTAGCCTTATATGCCCAAAACGTATCCTATGCAATAAATCATTTTCAATAAATATCAAAACTCCAGTAATGAAATGTTATGTCGAGCCTGTTCTGTTGTATTGCAATGAATCTTGGAATGTAAGCAAGCAAATTAAGAAGAGTTTGGAAGCAACTGAGATGTGGTTCTTGAGAATAATGTTGCGAATACCTTATACCGAATACCCCAATACCATGTTTCCCAGAATTTCTATTAGTACTTGCATCCTCCATGTACGGTTTGCACACATCTTTACATCGCAGTAGAGGCTTGCCTCGACAGATTCAGCACTACATCTCTAGCCCCACACCATCATCCTGACCTGTCGCTTATTTGTCGCTTATATCTCGCAGTCTATTACTCCATTCTTTTCTATCTTGTTCAATCCTTTCATTATCGATGATTGAATCCAGTCAAGTGCTTTTGAAATATTCGTACTTCAGACTCACAACTGAAGTCAGGGGATACAACTTTTAAAATCGTTTCTATGGTTGTTAAACGAGATAATTGTGTCCCTTGGTTCAACAATTATGACGACATTTTTCTACATATCTATATGTCTGTCTGTTTGTCTGCAGCATTCGTTTTAGCCCCCAGTGTTCCAAGAAATATATCTACAAAGAAAATCACATTATATTCGGTTAAACAGGTACGTTTATGCAGAAAATCACAGAAAGAATTGTCTCAGCATATTGCTTTTTATTTAACTAATTACAACCCAACATGGCATCACAAACAAGGGGATTTGAATACGGAATCTAGGACAGTCAAAGAAACATAAACTACAGAAAATAACGATGTGGAGGCGTACAATATAGATAATTATAAAGATATAAAGAAGATTAGGAGATGAAGATAAGGAGGACAGGAAGAAGTATTAGTTGAAGAGGAGGAGGAGAAGAAGGTGAAGAAGAAGGAGTAGGAGGAAAAGAAGAAGAGGAGGAGAAAGAAAAAGAAGAAGAAGAAGGAAAAGGGAAAAGAGAAGGAGGATCAGGAGGAGGAGGAGAAGAAAAAGAAGAAGAAGAAAGAGAAGAAGAAGAATAAGAAGAAGAAGAAGAAGAAGAAGAACAAGAACAAGAACAAGAACAAGAAGAAGAAGAAGAAAGAAGAAGAAGAAAAAGAAGAAGAAGAAGAAAAAAAAGAAGGAGAAGAAAAACCTCAAAAACAGCTACAATAACAACAAAAACAAGAGATTTCACATACTAATAATATTTCAATCAATCAGGTGCCGTCTCCACAATGAAGGTTGGCTGCAATGGATCTCCAACAAGCCCTGTCTCTTGCCCTTAATGTACACTCACTCATACTGCTGTTCGTCCATCTCTTGATGTTATCCTCCCACTTGTAATGCTGTCTGCCTTTTGCTCGCCTACCTTGAACCTTTTCCTCTAGGATGATCTTTACAATACTGTTATGTCTTTTAATGTAGCCAAAATATTTCACTTGTCTCTTATTTTTCACCTAGCAACTCTTTTTTCATTCCCAATTTCCTCAGTACCTCTGTATTTGATAGCTTTTGTTTCCATGAAATACGACCTAATCTTCTGTATATCCACATCTCCAAAGAATTGATACGATTTTCCAGTTGTTTGTTCATTTTCCATGTCTCTGTGCCATACAGTAAGGTTGCGAATACATAACATTTGACAATTCTCATTTTTAATGAATTGCTTATTTCTCTTGATGTCAGTAACTTTTGCATGTTGTTGAAAATGTTTTTGGCCATCCCTATTCTTTTCTTGACTTCTGTTTCACTTCTGCCGTCACATGTTATTACTTGTCCAAGATATAAGAAATGTTTAACTTGTTCCAATTTCACCCCGTTCACTGTGATATTCATTGTTAGCTGATTATTTTCTTTGCTAAATATCATGGTTTTTGTCTTTTTCAAATTTATATCTAATTCAAATTCTGCACTCCTTCTGTTTACTTGCTCCACTAGGTCTTGCAACTCATGCTCACTCTCTGCTAGCAACATATAATAACAATAATATTTAATGCAATAATAATAACAATAATGCAACAATAATATTTAAACGCCTTTAAACACGTCACTTCAGAAATGTTTGTATATATCTCCTTCTAAATGTACACGAATATTTGGTAACAGTAGCATTAGGGATAACAGCATCAACTGGAATAATAACCAATCACGGGGAAGTCAGTTAACAAGATAATGGGTAAAATCACAAAGAGTGAGAAATTGCTTCAGTTTTCCTGGAATTGGCAACAGTTGAATGTTACCAATAATTGACTTATCCCCTGATGACACGTTCATTGCAGACCTAATAGATACTCTACAGAATTCCGCCAACGACGGAGGGCTAGCTTCTCGCTCTCTGAGCCACTTGACCACTGCTTGTCTGTCCCTATGCAAACAGGAACCCATTCCTGAGAACCTCGTGAAAACCTTAGAGTACATGGAGATCTGTTTGGCGCAGTAGGTAACCTCGTCAGGGGTTGGAATGTAGCCTAGAAGGACTAGCAGTTTCACCAGCATTGGTTCGCTGCATCCGAAAGCGTCTTGAAGGAGTCCTCTCCCCCAACGGCCGAATTTGTCGATCCTGCAGCCGTTAAACAGAAGCAAGGATGCGATGAAACTGTGGTCACATGACATGGCAGCTGTCAGAGGCGTCCAATGGCCATCGCTTAAGGAAAGTGAACACCCGGCTTCGATCAGCATCTTCCAGATTGTTTCCAGGTTGGGGTAAGAACTGCTCTTAGAGGCGATTTTATAGTAGAAGAAAGCTGTAAGAAAAGGCGTCATATTATTTTGGGTTAAGGCGTCCAGATCAGCATTGTGGTTTATCAAGGCTCGTAGAATGTTATCGTTGCCTGTTCTGGCTGCTTCGTGCGTTGGGGTCCAGAGAAGACTATTTGAAGCGTTAACATCGGCTCCAAACTCACACATCAAGATAGCTACAGTTTCCAGGTTCATACGCACAGCCCGATGCAGTGCTGTATTCCCTGACCCATCCTTGATATTCACATCGCTCCCAAGCGTAACAAACAACGATGCAATGTCTTCTCTCCTACAGTTGCAAGCTACATGAAGAGCAGTCTGTCCTCGTGAATCAGGAACATTCAGTAATGACGGAACACCCATAGAAGTAATCGCAAAATTTGCAGAGTTGAGAATCCTATGGATTATTTTGACGTAGTTATATTCAGTTGCCCAGTGGAGGGCAGTTCGTCCATTTTCGTCAACGGCAAACCGACATCTTGGATCGTCGTGAAGAAACTGACTGACCAAGTCTTCTCGGTTGCTCTTTGTTGCTCTGATGATGCCCGGGACGAGAACATATGGCTCGATGTTTTCTGTTGGCGAGTTACCAGAGGAGAGACTCGGCGTCCCTTCGATGGTTGTTGGGTCTTTCATTGTGATGCTATCATCTCACTGTTGTTATTGGCTTATGGTGGTATCTGGCAATGGAACGAAAGAGACATTAAGCTCAATGAAAGCGTAAGGTAATGCAGAGTTAACACTTGTTTACGTCAGTACTGGTGTGTGTAGCGGAAACATGGAAAAACACTAAGGCTATTAATAATGAACTACAAACATTCTATACCTGGTGCCTGCGCAGAATAGAAGGAATTAATTGGTATGATAGAATCACTAATGTAGAGTTTTGTGAGAGACCTAAAGAGATGACGAAAAGACGCTGGCGTTGGATAGGACACACTTTGAGAAAACCTTAGAGCAATATAACTAGTATGTCTTTGATTTGGAATCCACAGGGGTATAGAAATAGAGGAAGACCCAAAAAACATGGAGAAGGGAGCTGGAGAATGAAGTTAAAAAGATGGAAAGGACATGGGGAGAGCTGCATGCGATAGCTAGGGATAGAACGACTTGGCGTGAGCTGGTTGACTGCCTATGCTCCACTGGGGTTAGAAAGGCAGACGAAGAGTGTTTATTTATTTATTTATCTATTTATTTATTTATTTATTTATTTATTTATTTATTTATGTCGGCGTCTGTGGCTTAGGCCTTGCGAAAGCGCTCCGTATTTCCGAGATGCTAATTTCGATCCCAGCTACAGGCGATTTAACAGCAGACCGATCTGCGTTGGTTTTGATAGCGGTATCGAGATCCGACGGTTCAAAGAGAGTAATGATAAACTACAGCCTGTCAAATCACAAACAGCCAAAGGTGTGATGATGTTGTTTCTGCGACATCCTGTCAGATATTCACAATTAAACATTTCTTTTCTAGTTACTGATTCATAAGAGTAACCAAGGTTTGAAGTCTGAGGTTTTGAACAATGGATCAACACCATAGCACACGGGTAGTTACCCAAAAGTGCTCCGTTCTTCTTCTAATTCAAGTCTGAGTCTGAAAAAGCTCAGCACAGTGCACAGGCTATGTAGCACAAGCGAGGATCCTGAAATACTTTGGATAGATTTTTAACTCTAAATTTTGCCTAAGCAGCGCCGTTAGGCAACTCTTTTTCTTTTCCAACTGCCAAGGGATTTTTTAAGTGCGCAACAATGCACACGGGCGTCCGATCTCACTACCCAGAGACAAGGGGGAAGTACTAGAAGTCCAAGTCCGTCTGAAAACATACTAGCCCTTACCGGGGATTGAACCCGGAATCTCTAGCACTCGATGCTGACACCATGCTTCGAGACCACCTAGCGGACAAAGGATATCCAGGCAAAATCCATGACCATAAACACACAATGAATGCATAAGGCGTTTGTTAATTATGATTACTGGAACTGCAGTTTGGCGTTGATGAAAGTAAGCAGTCAAGACAAGTCGACCGTACACACATAACATTAATGTATAAGGCAGTTAGCCACACATGCTAACTTGTCTCTCTGTTTGAACAGAATATATCTAGACGCTATGTTAATATTTTTTGACACAACTACACATACTTATCTATACTCGAAACATGATATTGTTGTGTTCAAAACGACAAAAATTTCGTAAACAAACAACACCCATGCTGTCATTACTTTTATATAGTTTGACGGGAAACTGCGATTCGCTTCGGTATATTCCGGGAAAAAAAAAGAATTATCCTGTTATTGTGAGGAAATTGCAATTCGTCTCGGCTATGTACGGGAAACTACGATTGGTCTCGGGTGCTCACGGAAAAGTACGAATCGCCTTTGTTGATTTAAAATATTATTTGGACCAGTGTTTCTCAAACTGTTTTCTGTGAGCTCAACATTTGGAATGGATATATTCTTTCAAAGGGGCCGGGACACACACACATACACCACACACACACACACACACACACACACACACACACACACACACACACACACACACAACAGGATTCGGAAGGGCGCCCTCCTACAAGTTTTCTAAGGAATCTTTTTTATTTAGGTGCGCGTCAAGTAGCATAAGCCATGTTTAAATGAGTAGTAATGACACATAATAATGTCCTTTGTAGCAAAAATAATATAATTTGAAATACTATAAACTGTAAAAGATTACAGGACATACTTCTTCTACTGGGTTTTATCCCATATATCTGGGTCACATTCCACAAAACACTAGCTGCCTGCACGAGCTCAATAGCTTCGACAACGATCCCAAATGAATCTCCGTAAAAACTGCTCTTGAAACGACTGACGACCTTCTTACAACTACACAAACTGTTTAAACACTTCGCCCTGGAGACCTATAGGACATGCATGAAGAAGTACTTACGAAGTCTATTCATGGCCAGGAGGACGGTTCGACTCGGTTTTATATGCTTCACCAGCAGCTGAACACCAAAGGGTTCTCTGCCCTGGTCTCTCCCTGAATCGGAAACAAATTAGGCCCCCCAAAAGTCCAATTCTTTTCCGGCAAATGAGAGTAGTTTTAACTGTGTTACGGCTATTGCCTGGCACAGCTTTTCCTGGCTAGTTTTCCTTTCCGATGTTCACACACGTGTCAGAGCTTCTACTGGCCAGTCAAACATGTCGATCTCTTCCGGAGACACTTCACTTAGGTGATCTTGCGTATTCTTGTTTGTAATCGTAAAATTATCTTTTCATATAATGTGATGATAAAGGCTTTATAGCCGCACCGTTCACTTGCCCTTTGCGACTGCGTTGTTGTTGTTGTTGTTATCGATCCAGCGGCGCATGAGCTTTCGCCCTTGGGCCCAATGCCATGTAGTGGAATTTGCATGTTTTCACAAGCTGTTCTTTTCCTCTGTACAAGGTGTTCCACTTGTCTGGTCTCGGAGGGAGTAGCGTTCTTCTTGTCTCACTGAGTTTCGGGCACTCAAAGAGATGGTGTTCAACAGTTTCGTATGGGTAGTTACATAGCTGGCACTCTGGGGAGTGTTGTGGCTGTATTCTGTTTAGGTGTCCATTGAGTGGAGTATGTTGCGTTCTAAGTCTGAAGATGGTGGCCTGGTCCCTTCTTGTTAGATGGTTAATGCTGTCATTAGGATCAGGGCCAGACATATGTTTGCGACTGCGTCAATGCTAAGCTGACTAGTTCTATTTTTCGTTTGCTACGATAACTTTTCACTGTTTCAACTGATAACGAATCCAGTAAAGCACCTTTGCCCTCTCTGATCAGCCTTAGTAGGAGACAATGCTGAATTTAGGCACGACTTAACTAAACTAGAGCTTAGGACCTCACAACACGTACGGGCCTCAAGAAATTCATTTTTTCACAACGCAGTTTTCTTTTTAATAGAACCTTTAAGGGGGTAACGTTTCATAATTTATATGATTTTTGCCGACAATTTTGTAATAACTTCGTTTAATAAAATACTAAACGACTATTAAATTATGTCATCAATATAGTTAGACGGTGTCTGTATTCGAAAGTTTTCAGAGATTATATGGTATAATTTTTAACAATAGGAGCCTCATGTAATGGGTACCAGAGTTAGGAACGTCGATGTAGCTACGGAGTTGCGTGCGGACGGCGACACAGGCAGAAAGTTTCTTAGCAGCTGTCTGTACTTGTGGCCGAGCACTTATGGTTTACTACTGTGTGAAATGACGCTGGTTCACATCTCTTTACCTTTACATGCATGGTGACTTAGGATTTGACATGGAAACATTCTTGTTGACTTGAGACTTGACCTGGAAACATTTTTGATGACCTGGGATTTGACCTGGAAACATTCATGGTGACTTGGGACTTGACGTGGAAACATTCTTGGTGACTTGGGACTTGACCTGGAAACATTCTTGGTAACTTGTGACTTGACCTGGAAACATTCTTGGTGACTTGGGACTTGACCTGGAAACATTCTTGGTGACTTGGGACTTGACCTGGAAACATTGTTGCTGACTTGTGACTTGTCCTGGAAACATTCTTGGTGACTTGTGACTTGACCTGGAAACATTCTTGGTGACTTGGGACTTGACGTGGAAACATTCTTGGTGACTTGGGACTTATCGTGGAAACATTCTTGGTGACTTGGGACTTGACCTGGAAACATTCTTGGTGACTTGGGACGTGACCTGGAAACATTCTTGGTGACTTGTGACGTGACCTGGAAACATTCTTGGTGACTTGGGACGTGACCTGGAAACATTTTTGGTGACTTGAATTCGAAGGCTAGGGACATAGTCGCCCAACCTCTACTACTACGTCGTCCAAATATCGAAAGAAACAAAAACACTCACGCGTGCGGACGACGCAAACTAGAAACTTAACAATCCATTGACATTTAACACAAGCCGCCAAATGTATGAAGGCTCACGTAATTTCGCCGCCGGAATTCTCACGTTTCACGGTTCAATTTTCTGCGCCATATTTTTGGCCGGAAATTGGACTTGTAGAGTCGCTTCTGAAATGGCAAGACGCGAATGTGGCTAGCTGTACATCCGCTTGATATCATCGTTATCGTCATCACCCTCAAGAGTGCCAGAACATGGGAGCACATGCAGCTCGAGTCCCTTTCTCTCTTTCAGAAAATATTTTAGGAGGCCAAGCCCGCACACTCCCCCCACCCCCCCCCCCTCTATTTCCCCCCCCCCTCGTAATTGGTCATGCGCCTTAGCACACTTTTTCCTGCAGTGAGGAGCTATCGTCATTTGGAAGCGCTAGGCCAGTTTCCTGGCATGGTAACTAGGTAACTACAGTTTTTGATTCCTTTTTAGATGTTGTCGAGTGTATTCTTGTATCCTTCTATTTCTTTCTATGAGTGCTAATCAGTTGATGTCTATTTAGGTAAACACGTATTTGTTTCTAACTTTTTCTTCTTCCTCTTTTTCTTCTTCTTCTAGTTTCTTCCCCAATGTACTATATGAGCTCAACCACCTCACACCATGTCGTTCTATCCATCGCTATCGCATGAAGCTTTAACCATGTCCTACCCAGTTTTTTAACATCTCTCTCCAGGTATCTACTCTATTTGTGGAGGGGGGGGGGGAGACGTCTTCCTTTATTTCTCTGTCCCTGTGGATTCCAGTGCAAAGACATTCTATATTGTTGTCAGATTTTTTTTAGCATGTGTCCTATCTAACTTCAGCGTCTTTTCTTCACCTCTTGGTCCACTGGAACTTGTTTAGTTCTCTCCCAAAAGCTTAATATTAGTGCTTCTTAGCACCTTGAAAATTGACATGTTGAATAACCAAAGAACTTTAGCCGAAGTAGTATACCATAAATAACATAACCCTTGACCCATTAGGGTCGTTGGGGTGTATTGATGGAAGCACTAGTACATAAAACCCACCATCTTTCTCTGTCTTCTCCTTGATAAATAAATGTATAACTTAATCCTGTCCATTTGTTGATGTTTTCATTCCAGGCTTTTCTTTGCTCTACTCTTCTTCGAGACCCCCTAATGCACCTTTAAGTACAGTCTTTGCAATCGAATCATGTCTCACCACGTGCCCAAACCAAGCTAGCTTGCCACGTTTCACCACTGCCAAAAGAGGCCCCTGATGTCCCGCAAATCTGTATATTTTATCTCTGACATATTTATTAGTTTTGTGTTCTCAATGACTAATTCGTAAAATCCGGAAGTGGCATATTTGGAACGCGCTCGTCTGCCCTAAAATCTTGCCTTTGAGTCTACATGATGTATTGACCTTGGCTCCCAGGTCGACCCAGGCTAGAATGGGCACCTGACAATGTCCTGGGAAGTAAAGGTGGTCGGTGTAATGTTGACCACATCATCCAGCCAGTCTACAGCAATATGAACCGGGGATCACAACCCTGGGGCACCACTGGCTTACAGGGCCTCATTTTGGAGACTGTAAGAATAGACCCATTGCCTCCCTATCAAGCATGTCGTAAAAGGCAACTAATCAGCTTTGTTTCTTGGGAAGTCGAAGTGAATCTGCCTGAAGGGTAAGCAACAAACAGTGTGTAAACAAATAAGCGGAATCTCTACAACGAATGTGCATTATAAATTTTTTTTAAACTCAAGTTCCGAACGACGATACAATCCAGAAGTGGACGAACAACTAAAACTCCCACCGAAGTTTATATCTGATCAATGTTAAAATGAAGAAGAAAAGTAACTTTACTTTTAGGAAAATATACTCACGCATGTCTTAATCCGTAACTTCCTTTTTGTTTCAAAAGTGTTCACACACACCTGGCTTTATTGCATTCTTAGTATCTGCGCAGTGAAAGGTATCAACGAATAACGGTACTGTGTTTGAACGGACTACTGGTGTGTTCCTCCTAGCAATGCGCCATGCACAAGAGAAAACACATCTCCTAAGTGGAGGAACAGACTGTAGAAGGGACCCCCAACAAAAATAATAAGCCTAGCTTCTTCCTCTGATAAACATATTTAATGAAAAAAGAGGAAACCTCATTCAGGTGATCTGTTTTTTCCCGAAGTCTGGAAATGCAATGATAAAACCAGGTATGTGTCAGAAAGTCAGAGGGCACGGGTGTTGGCCGTGAGGCAGAATGTGTGTATTGTGTGAGGACGCTCGGTGTGTATTTTGTGTGTGAGAAACAGAAGTGGGTATGTATGTGTTCGGTTAGAAATAGTTGTGTGTGTGTGTGTGTGTGTGTGTGTGCGCGCGTGTGTGTGTGTGCGCGTGTGTGTACTGTATAAAGAAGGGAGGTGTAAATGTATTATGTGAAAAAGGGAAAGAATGTGAAAAGGAAATGTGTGTACTGACGTAAGAAAGAGATGAATGTTTGAACTGCATTAAGAAAACGACACGTGCATGCTTGTGTGTGTATATATATGTGTGTGTATGCGCGTGTGTATATGTGCGTGTGTGTATGTGTGTGTATGTGTGTTGCAGTAGAAAAGGGATAATTGTACTTGTTGCAGTAAGAAAGAGAATGGGTTTATGCAATAAGAAAGAGCGGTGTGATTGCACGACAGTAAACAAAGAGCATGTGTTTACTGCAGTTAAAAAAAAAGAGTATGTACTACTGGAAATTCGTTTTAACTGAAGTAAGAAATAATTTTTGTTTTGCGATAAGAAAGAAAACGTGTTTTCTGCAGTAAGAAAGAAACATGTGTGTATTTCAGTAATAAAGAAACTGTATGTACTGCAGTTATAAAGAGAATATGTGTATTGCAGTAATAAAGAGAATGTGTGTATTGCAGTAAGAAAGAGAATGTGTGTGCATTGCAACAAGAATAAAATGTATGTTAGCTTTACCCAGGGAGGATAGAAAAGGCGCTATAAGGACACTCTCTAGACTTCTCTCAATTCTTTTCACATAAACACAGCGAGATAGGAAGCTGCTGCACAAGACCGTACTGGATGGCGTACGTCGCTCAGGCATGGTGCATCAGCCTGCCAGGCAGCGGAGGTTGCACAGACATAGAAACGGATGCAGACTAGAAAGAATCGTACTGCTAATTCCACACTTACTGCGGCTCCTATTTTTTGTCCGCACTGCTCAAGAACTGTCCTGGCTTATTTTGGACTAATCAGCCACCTTCGCACTCATAAACATTGACCATTACTACTTTGGATGAAAGTTGTCTTCATCATTCGTGATCGACGAAAAACAATGTTTGCTTTTAGAAAGAGAATGTGTGTGTTGCAGCAAGAAAGAAATATACGTATTTCAGTAAGAAAGACAAATACGTATAAGTATTGCAGTAAGAAAGAAATATACGTATTGCAGTAAGACATACAAATACGTATAAGTATTGCAGTAAGAAAGAGAAGTTTGTAAATAGTGCCGCCCTCCCTAAAGAAAAATTTAAAAAAATTAAGGGGCAGCCCTAGGCCCGAGTTCATACACTTCTTCTTCTTCTTTTGTCAAAATCTGCTTGTGCCGCTAGGCGTCGCAGTCTATCAGATGATTAGCAACCGAGCCAGGGCGCGCTCAGTCGCTTCATATGCCGTGATGTTATGAAATCTCAAGTTGTCCGTGACTCCTTCAATCCATATTCTTCTTGGTCTTCCCCTGCCTCTTGGTGTTTCGATTTTCATGTTGTATGCTCTTGATGCTGGCATCGTTGGTTCCATTCTCATTAGGTGACCAAACCATTTCATTCTTTGCTTCTCAATAAATTTAACGATGGGTATGGTTCCAATAGTTCTTCTAATCACATCGTTTCTCACTCTATCTCTTCTGGTTTTATTCGCAGCCATTCTCATTTCACAGGTGGTTAGTCTTCTCTCGTGTTCTTTTGTTAATGTCCAAGTCTGACATTAATAACCTAATGTCGGTATAAAGATAGTTCATACACAGTCGTTTAAAAATGTGTGTCTTTTTATAGAGATGTAACGCTTCTGTTTGTCTTGTCAACAGTGATTGTTCGCATCTTTTTACAATTAAACACCAACCCTGGTTGCTCTCCCTTCTCCATTACTCTATCCCCAAAAACACTGCAGATCCAGTCATGTTTCTCTTTTCTTTTTTTTTTTCTTTTCTTCTTCTTCTGCCTTTCTAACACCTAAAGGAGCATAGGCCCTCAACCATCTGACGCCAAGTCGTTCTATCCTTGGCCTTTGCAAGCGGCTCTTCCCATGTCCTCCTCATCTTTTTAACTTCATCCACTAGCTCCCTTTTCTGTGTCTTATTTTTTTTTTTTTTTGGGGTGGGGGTGAAGGGTCTTCCTTTATATCTATGCTCCTGTAGGTTCCAGTGCTGAGACATTCTAGTTTTTTTGTTCTTTCTTCTATTACTGCCTGCATATAGCACTCTTGCAGTGCAGGCAAGGGGTCTATAAGCCTAGGGATTTAGTACACTTCAGGATTTTTAAAATTCCAAACATGTTTACCAAAATTACCGCGTGGATTCTGGTCCCTGTTGTAGGGAAAAAATAACAGACCCACTGCCTTCCCAACAAGCATGTCGTAGGAGTCGATACATTGGTGGTATCTTTCGAAGCTTGAGCGCATCTGTCTAAGCGACAAGGAACCTAGAGTCTGCTCACAAAAAAGCCTGATATGTAAAACAGACGTGCAGGCAAAACTCATTTTCTAGAATAAGACTAAAGTCTACAGGCGGACGAAAACCCAGAACATTCCTGCTGAGTTTACAGCCGGTGAACGCGAAGAAGAAGTTTACCAACACAGAAAATACAAAATGTCAGTTTTGGCACATACGCCTTTTTGTGAATGCACCCATCTGCCACAGGTGAGATATGTGTGTATGAGTAAATGCCAAACTGCGCTGGAGCCAAACCAGACATCTACCTGCCTACCTGCTCCAGTTGAAGAGCCTGTTCTTCAGGTGTATGATTCATTCGCCTACTTCAGGAGCCGGGATAATGCCAAGACTCTGTTGGTTCTGAGAGCCGCCGTGGGGTTGTGGCTAGACACTCGTCTGTGAATCCGAAGATCGGGAGGTTCGAGTCCCAACGGATCTGGACTTCATTTTTAAAAAATGACCTTTGCTTCCAGGTTGAACCAGCCTTAAATGGGTGCCAAGCAAAGTTTTGGGAAGTAAATGCGGCCTCTGTGATGTTGACTAGATCCCCCATCGATTGCCGATTGATCTATAAAATATAGGACTAGCCCTATATGCCAGAGACGTGTGAAGGCATGGAAAGGGGTCCGCTGCATTAGCTCACGAAAGAGTGTTCTCTGTCACACACAAGGCAAGGCCAGCACGGGCTATCTGCTTCTCTGTCACACACAAGGCAAGGCCAGCACGGGCTATCTGCTTCTCTGTCACACACAAGGCAAGGCCAGCACGGGCTATCTGCTTCTCTGTCACACACAAGGCAAGGCCAGCACGGGCTATCTGCTTCTCTGTCACACACAAGGCAAGGCCAGCACGGGCTATCTGCTTCTCTGTTCTGGTTATTTGAGCTTTATCATCATCAGGTGACGTGTCAATAAACGTCAGCGGTTGTCGTTGTGGCGCTCTGGCATTTTCAGAAGAGACGTACGTCAGATCTCAGCTTTTCACTTATGGCCTAATCATTAGAAAAAAAAAAAAAAAGAAGAAAAAAACAGTGAACAGTGCGGATGCACAGATAAATCATTACGGTCTGAGGAGAATGGCGCTCGAGGAGTTACCAGGGGATCTGGCCGACGCTCAACACTCAGGGGAAGGATGAGACGGATATGCAATCAGACGGCTGTTGATGCCATCGAAATTAGAACTCTTATCTTGCTGCTGAAGATGGGAACGGAGCACTTGTGGGAGTGTCCCCAATGCTGGGATGCCGATTCTTAATTCGACTTTCAACATTCATTTTAAAAAAAACAGACGGTGAGAGACTTACATAATATGATACAGACCAGGCTCTTGCCGATGAAGAAAAAGGGGAGGGAGGGAGGAGGAGGTAAAGAAGAAAAAACAGCCAGAAAAAAAATAAAGAAAGAAGAAAAGAAAAAAATAAAGAAAGATAGAAAGAAAGAAGGAAAGAAAGAAAGAAAAAAGAAAGAAAGAAAGAAATATAGAAAGAAAGAAAGAAAGAAAGAAAGAAAGAAAGAAAGAAAGAAAGAAAGAAAGAAAGAAAGAAAGAAAGAAAGAAAGAAAGAAAGAAAGAAAGAAAGAAAGAAAGAAAGACAGAAAGAAAGAAAGACAGAAAGACAGAAAGAAAAAAAGAAACAAACAAAGAAAGATCAGGTGATGCTTAAGAAGAAGAAGAAGAAGAAGAAGAAGAAGAAGAAGAAGAAGAAGAAGAAGAAGAAGAAGAAGAAGAAGAAGAAGAAGAAGAAGAAGAAGAGAAGAAGAAGAAGAAGAAGAAGAAGAAGAAGAGAAGAAGAAGAAAAAAAAAAGAAGAAGAAGAAGAAGAAGAAGAAGAAGAAGAAGAAGAAGAAGAAGAAGAAGAAGAGAAGAAGAAGAAGAAGAAGAAGAAGAAGAAGAATAAGAAGAAGAAGAAGAAGAAGAAGAAGGAGAAGAAGAAGAAGAAAAGAAGAAGAAAGAAGAAGAAGAAGAAGAAGAAGAAGAAGAAGAAGAAGAAGAAGAAGAAGAAGAAGAAGAAGAAGAAAGGAAAAAATAAATTAAAAAATAAATTTTAAAAAAAGAAAGAAAGAAAGAAAGAAAGAAAGAAAGAAAGAAAGAAAGAAAGAAAGAAAGAAAGAAGAAAGAAAGAAAGAAATAGAAACCTTGGAAGACTAAGTGTTGAGAAAACTTTAGTAAGAATTGTTCTGTAGTATTTCAGATCAAACTTGAAGTACAGGTAGAACAGAGCACATATCAGCTACTACCCTTGCGCCATGATGTTTATCCGTTGCATAAACCAACCAAGTGTCACTGTTTATAGCTGAGACAACTCGATAAATGCATTTCTATGATTTGTGAAAAGTGTGTTGTCTCCCTTCTCCTTTATCCTAAGTGTGTCCGTCTAAGTTATTTCAACTGAGGACATAGAACCTGGGGAGGAATGGACAGCAGAGTGGTGTTCATCTTTTTCAGTATACATAAAAGTGGAGAGAGATTGCAGACAACAAGGCCTGATGGCGGCTGAGGCAGAAGTTTAAGCCTTAATTCTTGAAAATTCAGCTGACAGAGGTGCAGTTACCTACACTGACGGATCCGTCGATCGACAAGTTCAAAGTTCATAAGCTTTCACGGTTCCGTTTGGAGAGAAAAGTGTAAATGATGTTATCTTGGTTTTTACTACAAGTAGTCAGACTATGGTGATGGTGGCTACAAAAGCAAGGTTATGGCTAGAGACAAAGCAGTTTTTACGTGCATGCTTTCTAAGTGATTCTACGAGCATGCTTAAGTTAAAAGACAGAGACAGGATGGATTCGAAGAAAATGGTTGGAGTCGCTGAGAAGGTCTCGACAAACAGAAATTAGTATTGCCAGGACACTCTGGGGTAAGAGGGAATAAAAGCGCGGATTGGCTTGCTGGTAGCGCCCCGTTAGGTACCGAAAAAGCCATGGACCAGGCCGATATTCTCCTTGCTCTCAACGAGAAGGGACGAGAAGATGGTTCAGGAGACGACGCTGAATCGACAAGACTGAAAAAACTTCAGGTCACAAGAGATGTCGCCAAACATCAACACTATACAGGTAGCCAAAGAAGATTAGTAAACCAACAGAGAGCTGGTGTTGTCGGTCGCGACACGATGAGGAATATGCTGAAGATGGGATCCAACCGCTTATGGACCTGTCCGATGTGCATTGAGATTAATCTGTCGATTACCTATATAAACATCTACTTTACAATTCATATTACAGGATTGGCAAGCGATATTCACCCGCTTGTAAATCTGACTCACCATTTTGCAAATCAGCTCACCGTTTTTAAAATCAAACTCACCCTTTTTCAAATCAAAATCACCAATTTGCAACTCATATTCACACACACGCACACACACACACACACACACACACACACACACACACACACACACACACACACACACACACACACAATTTCAGATCAAAGTTCACCCTGTTTGCAAATCCGATTTGCCATTTTGCAAAAGAAACGTTTTGTTTTTTCCAGACTCAGGCTTCTCTTCAACATTGCTTTCTTGATCCAGCAAAAAAAAAAATATGAAATTTAGTGTAAAGTTAGTGTTAGAATTAAACTTTTTGTTGCATGTGTGACAGATGTGTGTGTGTGTATGTGTGACATATGTGTGACATATGTGTGTGTGTGTATGTGTGACATATGTGTGTGTGTGTATGTGTGACATATGTGTGTATCAACATAGAATTCTCTTTTTGACCGAAGGTCTTGGATTAAAATCCTGAGATTCTGGAGAAAAACTGACCTCATTTCCCCGTTTATGTTTTTTTTAAATAATGCCAGAGCACAAATGGGTCATTATAAACAGTTCATTCAAGCTATCACTGTACTACCACTGCTTGATATGGACAATTCATGCCAACACTGTACTACCACTGCTTGATATGGACACTTCATGCCAACACTGTACTACCACTGCTTGATACAGACAATTCATGCCAACACTGTACTACCACTGCTTGATACAGACAATTCATGCCAACACTGTACTACCACTGCTTGATACAGACAATTCATGCCAACACTGTACTACCACTGCTTGATATGGACAATTCATGCCAACACTGTACTACCACTGCTTGATATGGACAATTCATGCCAACATTGTACTACAACTGCTTGATATGGACAATTCAAGCCATCACTGTACTACCACTGCTTGATACAGACAATTCATGCCAACACTGTACTACCACTGCTTGATATAGACAATTCATGCCAACATTGTACTACCACTGTTTGATATGGACAATTCTTGCCAGCACTGTACTACCACTGCTTGATATGGACAATTCATGCCAACACTGTACTACCACTGCTTGATATGGACAATTCATGTCAACACTGTACTACCACTGTTTGATATGGACAATTCATGCCAACACTGTACTACCACTGCTTGATATGGACAATTCATGCCAACACTGTACTACCACTGTTTGATATGGACAATTCATGCGAACACGGTACTACCACTGCTTGATATAGAAAATTCACGCGAACACGGTACTACCACTGCTTGATATGGACAATTCATGCCAACACTGTACTACCACTGCTTGATATAGACAATTCATGCCAACATTTTACTACAACTGCTTGATATGGACAATTCATGCCAACATTGTACTACAACTGCTTGATATGGACAATTCATGCCAACACTGTACTACCACTGCTAGATATGGACAATTCATGCCAACACTGTACTACCACTGTTTGATATGGACAATTCATGCCAACACTGTCCTACCACTGCTAGATATGGACAATTAATGCCAACACTGTACTACCACTGTCTGATATGGACAATTCATGCCAACACTGTACTACCACTGCTAGATATGGACAATTCATGCCAACACTGTCCTACCACTGCTAGATATGGACAATTCATGCCAACACTGTACTACCACTGCTAGATATGGACAATTCATGCCAACACTGTACTACCACTGCTTGATATGGACAATTCATGCCAACACTGTACTACCACTGCTAGATATGGACAATTCATGTCAGCACTGTACTACCACTGCTTGATATGGACAATTCATGCCAGCACTGTACTACCACTGCTTGATATGGACAATTCATGCCAACACTGTACTACCACTGCTTGATATGGACAATTCATGTCAGCACTGTACTACCACTGCTTGATGTGGACAATTCATGTCAGCACTGTACTACCACTGCTTGATATGGACAATTCATGCCAACACTGTACTACCACTGCTTGATATGGACAATTCATTTATTAAGAAACAGAAGATCAAATGGTTTGGTCGTTTAGTAAAAGTGCAGTCAGTACAACTACCAACACAGACGCTGTACATTCTACATAAACAAATCTGATGTGACAGCAAGAGGTGGCTCTAGAGGGTCTGAAGGTCGTGGGTTCGAGTTCTGACGTGTTGACCACATTACGCACGGAGTGTATATATATATATATATATATATATATATATATATATATATATATATATATATATATATATAGTTAGTTGCGTATTCTTTACAGGACGTTGCAGAAACAAAAAATAAAATGGTTTGGTCATCTAATGAGAATGAAACCAAAGATGACAGCAGCAAAAGCATACAACCTGAAAATCGAAACATCAAGAGGCAGGGGAAGAACAACGAACGAGCGAACGAACAAACTTTATTTTAAAAGGGTTACAAATTAGGCACGCAGGCCCGTCAGACATTCGGCCCTTCTAAGCACTCATTTTTCAGAGTACCAATGCCTGTTACCAATAATGCTTTTTATGGATATATTAAAGAAATATAAATTATAGAATAATGCATACACACATCATGTGTACACAATCGTACACACTCTCACACACAAACTTATACATACTCCTACGTTCTCATACATGCACACTCATATACAGACATACGTAATACACACACACATGCATCTACATACATACACAAACAAAACACATACACATACATAGACATAAATGCACAAACAGAAAACACACACACATACATTTATGGATATACATGCACACACACTACCATACATAAACAGAAGACACATAGGAAGATGGACTCAAGGAATAACTGCCACATTGAGTCTGCAAAACATCGTGATATATCAAGCGACCTAGCGCGCCCTGGCTCGGCAGCCGATCGTCTGATGAACTGTGACGCCTAGCGGCATAAACAGATATTAACAAAAGAATATATATATATATATATATACACACACACACACACACACACACACACACACACACACACACACACACGCATGCATGCATTTCTGCATCGCCCAAGGATACATTTCTTATCTTTGACTATCCACCTTCATCGTCATGAGCAGAAGCATTATCATCATCATCGTCTCTATCTTTCTCCACCCCCTCCCCCCCCCCCCTTTACACCTCACCCCTGATTGTTTTCTCTGTATAGGGTGGCCAGGCCTTATCAGCAGATCATCTTTCTTTCCGTTTCCCATCATCCAAGGTCATCCTCATTATCATTCTCTCGTTCTCACCCTCTCTCTCTCTCTCTCTCTCTCTCTCTCTCTCTCTCTCTCTCCCTCTCTCACACACCACTCACTCACTCTCTATCTCTCTCTCTCACCACTCACTTAATTACTCTTCCACTCACTCACTCCATAACATTCACACACACTCTCTCACTCTGCCGTATGCTTTCTTTCTCTCTCTTTCTGCCTTGCTATCACTCCCTCAAAACTCTCTCGAACGCGCGCATTCTGATTATGCATCTCTCTTACTCCCTTAGTACTCTCTCTCTCTTTAGCTCTCTCTCTCTCTCTCTCTCTCTCTCTCTCTCTCTCTCTCTCTCTCTCTCTCTTTCTTGCCTGTATGTATATGTGTATGCCTGTATGCATGTTTGTATGTATGTGTGTATGTATGTATGCCTGTATGTATGTAATGTAAGCATGCATGTATGTGTGTGTAAGTGAGTGGGTGAGAGTGTTTATGTGGGTGCATGTATGTTTATGGGTGTGTGTATGCACGCGCAGGTTTTTGCATGCACTTTACAACTCATGCTTTTGTGTTCTTTTATAATACTCGTAATATGCATACCATTATATAATCATAACATGCTTTATTAGTAAAATATAACTGCTGTGCGAAAGATGGTTGAATGGAAGGGCCGAATGTAAGACGGGCCTGCGTGCCCAATTTGTGACCCTTTAAAAATAAAGATCGTTCGTTCGTTCGTTCGTTCTTTGCAATCTCTTTTTCTTTCTTTCTCTTCTGTGTATGCCTTTCCCTCCTCATCCGATGATCTTCACAGTAATCATCAAGTTCTCCAATACTTGTTTTTATAATTACCATACATCAAAACAATACATCCTTCTGGAGCAAGGGTCTGCAACATTTTTTCCCAGGTGGTCCCCTTGAGTATATGGAAAGACAACACCCCTACCCCCCAACACCAGCCCTCTAATCCAACATAATCAAATATGTTTAACAAATTAAAAAAAAAATAAAAAAATCAGGACAGAAAGAAAAATCTTGAAGTACTGTTAACAGGAACATGGAGAAGAAAACGCAAGTTATTCAAAGTATCAAACCACAAAAAACGAGACGAAACAATCATCAACAACCGGTAATTTAGTGTCTAAATATCAAGGTGATTGTTGACATTAATTTATTTTGATGACATCTGCTATTTCATGTAAGATATTTAAAAAGGTACAAAGGACATCACTCTTCGCACCAACCTGGCAGCGCTGTTTGTTTTCATGACTGTCAAGCTGAAAATCCGGATTATTACAAGTGCAAATGAACTCAATTTCAAAATTATTTGACGGCCCCCGCCCCCATCCCTTACTTGAATCTTCCTGTCGTCCTTCTAGGATTGCAGATCGCTGCTTCAGATCCTTTTTTGTCTTTCAGCGTCACGTTGTGAGCCGACACTCGCTGCAATCCTCGGTGTGAGTTATCCTCTGCGATCTCTGTAAACTCTACACTCGTCAACAAAGCAACGCAAGTGGGAAATTAACCCACGATCATCAAAGAACAAGGCACACAGATTAACCCTTTTGCCATAAAGACCAAAGTTTTAAGCGAAAAGTTTGGATTATTGAGTTATGAGTTATGAGTTAGATTATCTTCACAGCACTCCGGACACATCCATAGGCGCTCAGATTCCCCTCTCAACATATTCATCAGCGTCGTGTGGTTAATAGTGCCAGTCCTATTGTTTAGATTAATGATTCAAGAATCGACATCATAGCACACGGGGCATACCAATAGGTGCTTCATCTCCCGTAGATAATGTCTTAAATTGTAGATGCAAACTGTTACCAAAGAACACTGATTATAAACTCGTCGTTCTATTCCTATCACATGTCTCTTCTTCCCTGATCCACATCAAACTCCTCGTTCACACATTTATGCACATGTTATGTAATCTAACCTCGTCTCATCTACCAACCTTCGTGCATAAGTGGTCTTCCGAATATCTCCTTTTTCCAGTACAAGTTTTGCAGTGGCTAGCGCATTTTAGTTAGAAAATCCGCTCTTTCCTTTCCTCGCACTCATGCCTTTTCCGGACAGTAAATCCAAGCGAGTCTCTGCAGTGCTGAAGCTTGGCATTCATTCATGTCATGTTAGTCAGTTTTGAAGCTTCCTTAGTTCTGTGAGAATCCGTCACTATAAATCCCCTGGTTACTCTTATTTCCTGCTTTCCGCTTCAGAGCTATACTGACTGCCTCCACCTCCATCATCATGCTTCAGGTTATAGGTAAAAAAAAAATCCACAATTTGGTTCAGCACTGTCGTTCCCTATCACTTTAGCTGAAAATTCCCAGCCAGATCTTTCACCTGGATGAACAGAACCATCGGTGTACACACTGCATCATCTAGCCCACTATTTCCACCGATCTGTTGTTGTACCTCCAGTTCTGGAACACTGTTACACCACTCGCTACATTATCTCCCTAATGTGATAACACCTGATGGAAACTACTGTTGTATGTATTCCAGGCGACCCATTCCTGTCCCCTGTGCATTTGCTTGATTAATTCCACCAGCCCGATGGTATCTTCAGCAAGTGCCACCCATGACCTTCTTATTTTCAACCGGTCTCCTCTAGAGTGTTGGCTCTGTGGCTAAGTCGAATCGAACGCTTCGTAATGCCGGGATGCCGGGTTCGATCCTAGCTGCGGGCCATGCGCCTTGCGTTGGTTTCGACAGTGGTATCAAGAAATCCGACTGTCCAGAAAGCAATGGCAAACTACTGAACGTAAATTTGCATCAAAAATCCACACAACAGCCAGGGGCTGTTAGGGTAGATTCTACAAGGGATACGCAACTAACCTACTCTAGAGCGTGCTTCGGAAATGTGAACTGATGTTGAATCACATGTTCAAACCCTGACCAAGAGCATATGCATTTTTTTGGTCCAGGCGTGCGAGACAACGAGCTAACTGATAGATTGGCTGCTGCCGCTACTCTGGGCGGTGAGCTATTACAGGATACAGCGGATGTGGTAAAGGTTCTGTGAGATCAAATGGACAGTGCAGAAGAACAGATTGTGAATCAATACACTAAAATATTAATCCAAAAGAGAGAGGGGAGGGGTTTTGGATAATATTCTTTTTCTTCGCGTTCACCGTCTGTAAACTCCGGCGGAAAATTCTGGTTGTTCGTCCACTTCTGGACTGCAGTCCTGTTTAAGAACCTGAGTGTTGCGTATGCATCCGTTTGACAAATCTTACTAATCTGTATGCAGACTGTTGGCTCCTTGCCTCTCGGGCAGATTCACTCCGACTTCGAAAGAAGCTCCCAAATAGTCGACTCTTACGAAATGCTTTGGGGTAGACAGTGGGTCTGTTCTTGTTTTCCCTATAATAGGGCCCAGGTACCCACACAGGGATGATGATATTCAACATGGTAGGGGAGACAGAGGCAGACTTTGAATCAGGTTGATACTAGTACTATTGGCATGTCCAGTCTTCGTTAGTTACCAAAGAAGAGGACGGAGCAAGCGTGGGGATGTTGCCGGGTACAGTGATCTCAATTCTTGAATGGTTGATTGATTGATTGATTGATTGATTCATTGATTCATTCATTGATTCAACCCGTCTCCTCTAAAATCGTTCAGATTGTTTCAGAGTGAATGCCTTTCAACACTGATAACTCACATATAGACCCTGGCTTGCTCCAGTGATAGTCTAGACTTTGTCAAGTTCAGCCTAACCACATTGTTCTAATTGGTGTCTCTCGTGTGCTTCTCAAGATCATGTCGATTCCTTTCTTTTGAATCAGGTCATATGTTGCACACCGAGAAGTTGATAATGTCAAAAATCCTAGATCATAATCAATTAGGGAAAGGACCAAATGGTGGCACAATAATACCAGTAGTCTCTGCTCCTTGTGTGTCTCCACCATCGTCTTCAGTGCAGCCAGGCCACGCTTGCATTTGATCACTATCTGTTGCATGTGATAGTTGTACGACAGACTGCGATCAAATATTATTCACAAGTATTTTAGTAACCAAAGAAAGTAAAAGTCAAGGACCTTTTTATCCGCTTTTAGGCATATAGGGCTAGACCTATATTTTATAGACCAAACGGCACAAGATGAGTGATGTAGTCAGCATCACGCGGCCGCCATTACTTCCCGGAACTGACCCAGTACCCACTCAAGGCTGGGTCGACCTGGGAGCAAAGGATATTTTTGAAAAAAGTCCGGCCCCGCCAGGGAGAGAACCCACGACCTTCCGATCCGCGGCGAGCGTCTAGCCGCTCGGCCATGGCGACTCCCGCCCAAGTATTTTAACCTGTTATTTCTTTCGACATTTATACCCTTCATGCAAAAGCAAGGTAGTTCTTCCTTTCTAACGCTGTTGTTTGAGGAGTACCACACAACACTGACCTTCACAGGGCTCACCCTCGATTCAGCAAAATAGTTACAACGGATTTAACATCAAGAACATCAACAGAACATCAAGAACATCAACAGAACATCAAGAACATCAACAGAACGTCAACAGAACGTCAAGGAAGAATACCTTGTCTTGGAAACTGAAATGTGTTGGTCCCATCAAGGCGGATTGGGAAGAATTGTAGCAGAAGACTCGGTACCATGACAGAAGGGTAGAGGTCGGTCCCCACGAAGATGGGCACAGATGTAAGGGACACCCTGGGTAGAAAAGTACACCAGGAGGGCGATTTGCTTAGAGACGAAATTTCTTTCAGCAGACCGTTATGAGAGCGACGTTCTGCAAAGGACTTACTACATGATGATGATGTTATCAACATACGAAGAATAATGGCCACCACCGAAACAAAACCAAATAAAAACACTGTTAGAAGTCAATTTATAATAATATTGTGTTTATTTGATATCGTTTATTTTTGTAGTAACAATTATGGTATATATGAATAATGATTATGTTCACATACATTCAAGGATGAGGAAAGGGGGGGGGGGGAGAGAAAGAGATGCACACACATACAAACACACGTGCAAAATAAATGATCGAACAAACAAACTTTTTTTTTAAAGAATCACAAATTAGGCCTTCAGGCAAGTCTTATATTCCGCCGTTCCTAACATTCATCCTTCACACAGGCAGAGAGGGAAAAGGTGAGGGGGGAGAGAGAAAGAGAGAGATGGGGGGGGGGGGGATTCAGAGGGCACGGACGAGACAGAGAGAATTATACAGAGATACAAAAATACAAAGACAGAGGCATATGTAGAGAAACAGAGATAGAGAAAGGAGCAATATACAAATATATTTGTAAACATATATATATATATATATATATATATATATATATATATATATATATATGTGTGTGTGTATGTGTGTGTGTGTGTCTGTGTGTGTGTGTGTGTAGAGTCAGACAGAGGTAAAAAAAAATAGACAGAGAGGCATATACAGTCATTGAGGATCCGAGAGGCAGATAGAGATACAGGCTGACATAGCTTCAGAGTAAAAAGAGAGAGAGAGAGGGGGAGAGGGACAAAGATAAATTTACATATATATATTCAGACACAAACACGGAAAGATTTGTAGTCAAGTAGAAAGACATAAAGAAAAGCAGGTCGACAGGCAGACAGAAAGACAAATAGGAAGGCAGGTCGACAGGCAGACAGAAAGACATAGGAAGGTAGGCCGACAGGCACACAGAAAGACATATAAGGGATACACTCAGGAACATAAATGACAGGGATGAAATAAAACATTTAATCCAAGTCTGGTTACTTCGCGGAAGCAATCATGTAAAACTTTGAATGGTTGGTATGAATAGTCTTAGATCTGTTATGATTATATGGTTAATTTATCATATATACCACAGAGCGATTAAATGAAATGTAACAATTTTACATGGCTGTATATAACAGTAACAGTTTGACGTAAATAACAGCAAATCCTTTTCTAATATGTACAATAAAATCCGGCCTGTGTAACTGTCAGTTTCGACTGATATCACGCAGGCTAGGAAAGGCATAAATATTTCGGCTGTATCAAGATAACTTTAGCTAAGTTAACTTGATTTACATTGGATCTAACCTCACCCTAACCGTGCCACAGCCTACAAGGGGTTGAGTCCCGTAGACGCGCAGGCTGGATGCTAAATAGCACATATAGTTTAGATATAAACAGCATATATTTTCTTTACAGATTAACATATTTACACACAAATTAAATGCATTATAATTACCATGAACACCAGTGTTTCTTAGGAAAATTAACAATTTGTGTACCTGTTTCTATACATCATTAAATCAAGAATACTTAAATGAAAGAAATAATAATTGTGACATGTTATTTGTGATAATCAAGTACATTATAACATTCGTATTGAGCATTTTAATACATATTATACATAATTAAGACAGCTGTGTTTTATTGTTAAGTTTATAGTAGTAGTAGTTCCAGACTACTTCTGTTTTTCTTGGTTCAAGTCTGGAATGAAAGTCATACGGTGCTACAAAATATTTGTTATTTGATAGGAAATACATCATAAAATAAATATTGTAATCAAGAACAGTGTTTAAGCCATCAAGGTTGCTTGATTTCATGTTTATCTGGAGTTCAAGCTGTTTAGGAACCACATTTTAAAGCTGTGCGGTTGGAAGTGAATCATAGAGATTCGTTTCCTGATGTAGATTATACTATCTGTATAAGATTGCTCTCTGTGGTGCCCGGTCTGATACCAGTCTTGTTACATGGCCAAACCATTTAAAACCAAGTTCATTGTTGGTTCTGTACCGACTCTCCTCCTGATATCATCGTTCCTACGTCGATCTTTCCTCGTTACACCTAGCATAGTACGTAAACATTTTATCTGTGTTGTGACTCTTTACCTCCTGTCTTCTGAAAACAGAGTCTATGTCAATGTTACAGCAGTACAAATATATTGTTGCTAGTTTAGAGTTTCTGGGGATACATCATTCAAAAACACTGACATCCTACACGGTTTGCGCATGAAGGAGAATCGGCTCATAAACAGCATTCGGTTCCGAAAGCTGTGCTTTCCTGGCCATGTTATGGGGATGGAAGGTGCAGTTTCTGGAAAACGAAGCCGAGGCAGATCCCATCAAATGTGAATTCAAGACAATGAAGAGGCGTTGGATATGAAAGCATATAGGGATGGAAAACTGGCTAGAGAAATAGAGCTATGTTCCGTACAGAACCTGTTGATTGATGATGTTTATTCTGGTGGCGAATGATGGTGTTGACACCTCTAGTGGTCGCCTTGTACATTTTACTGTGTATGCATGTTTGAGGATTTTGCAGTGACTTATTGTTTATTGTTGAATCTGTTGCATATTTGTTACATATTTATTTGTGTGTCTGGACTGAGCCATCGAGCAGGTTATTTCTTCTTCTTCTTCTTCTTCTTCTTCTTCTTCTTCTTCTTCTTCTTCTTCTTCTTCTTCTTCTTCTTCTTCTTCTTCTTCTTCTTCTTCTTCTTCTGCCTTTCTAACCCCCAGTGTAGCATAGGCCCCCAGCCAACTCACGCCAAGCCCTTCTATCGTTCGCTATCGCATGCACCTCTCATCGTTCTTATTAACTCCACTTCTCTAGCTCCCTTCACTGTGTTTTTGTAGTCTTCCTTTCTTTCTATGCCCGAGCTGGTTCCGCTGCAAAGACGTTTTAGCTATACTGTTCTCATATTTTCTCTACATTTGTCCTATCCAACACCAACGTCTTTTCTTCATCTCTTGGTCCACTGGAACCTGTTTAGCTCTCTCTCAATGATCTACATTTGTGATCCTGTCACACCATTTAATTCTTTCTATTTTGGGCAGGCACCAATAATGTTATCTTGCTTCACTGATTTTTGTTGTCCTTATTGCTGTTGTTGTTGTTGTTGTTGTTGTTGTTGTTGTTGTAATTATCAATTAAATGTCTATATCAACATCATCAGGTGCCATGCCGACCGGCTTGGGTGATCATGTCTCTCCACAATCCGCGATCTCTTTCAGCATGTATCAGTTCGTTTGCCGACACACCTCAATGCCTTGCAACAAGACCGTTAGGAATCTTCTCTTGTTGTCTTCCTCTATCCCTCCTTTCACAGATCTATATAAGCTGAGGAAAATCATGCACAGTAATCAAACTTAACCACAGTTTGTGTACCTAAAACAATCCCTAAGCACTGTTGGTGAACAGACTCCTGTCTGAAAATGTTACTTCTTATTTTTTCTTGGAGAGTACAATAAATTAAAAAGGTGCCATTTTGACAGTATAGATAGATTGGCTGACTAGATCTTAAACATTCTGAGGAGTCATTTGTATAGCTGTCCATTCCTTGCTACACTTTCTGCAGTTTTCCCCTCCAGCTTATTATCTTGAGAATAGGAGTGTATTGCATTTGAACGCAGCCAAACTAATTCACGTGTGTCTATTTCTGGTCATTCCCAGCATCTTCAGACCCTCTGAATTTGGAGAGCTGTCGTGGTGTAGCGGCTTGATGCTGGCCTGCGGATCGGAAGGTCATGAGTTCGAGTCCTGGCGGAGCCAGACTTGAGTAAAAAAAATGACCTTGGCCTCCTGGTTGACCCAGTCTTAAGTGCGTATCAGGTAAAGTACTGGCAAGGGAAGATGGTCAACGCGATGCTGGCCACATCACACACCAAGTGCCGATAGGTCTATAAAACATAGGTCTAGCCCTATATGCCCAATAGACTTGAAGGCATGGAAAAGGGTCGTTAACTTTTACTGACTTCACTATCTATATTTGCTTGTGTTTGGTTCCGTGAAATACCTAACATATATCACATAATACCTATTAAAACCATATAACACATTATATATTATGTCAAGTTTAAATAAAGCAGAAAGCAGTTGTAGAATGCACTCCAAATGAAGAGATGCACCAAAGTTCTTATGAAGATCTTCAGCTAAGACCATTCATCTACAATAAGGCTTCAACAGTAGGTGCTGAATAATAAGTGCTTGTAAAACCAACACAGATTTGCTGTCATTGATGGCGCTTTCAGGCAATCATCTCTAGATTTTAGTGATTCATAACCTTCGGGAGAAACAGAATAATAATCTAAGCACTTCAACACTGTAGTTGCCGCGTTGAGTTCATTGTTTGGCTTGAAGATCCTGAAGATTCATTATTTATAACACTGGTTTCTAGGCCCAGAGTTTTCAGTCCTGCAGCTGCAGAAGCAGCTCTGAGTCCTTCGCACTCTTTCCGGACTTCGTCTAGACACTGGTAAATGTGGAGGCTGCAAGTTTCTGGATCAGGCTGCCGGTTAATCCTGTCGTACTTGGAGCAGTGCTCGCAGTCGGTGAAAGCGTTGCCGTCTCCGCAGCCTGAATGGCATGACGACGAACGAAGGAGAGAATCATTCTCTGTGGCAGGTGCAGGTTCGGAGTCATCTTCCAAGTCTTTTGGCGGAGAACCAGCTCTGTTTGAAGTCTTCAGATCTCTGATTGATAAACTGTGGGATGAGCTCTTTTTCAAGCTGTGTCCAACTTGTGACAAACTGCTTCCTTGGCTAGTCTTGCGGACGGAATTATGTTGAAGATTTTCCCTGGAGTTCTTCGTCTTTTGACGTTTGTCACTGTCTCTCTGTGACAAGGGCGCGGCCTCATGAATCACCGTACATGTATTATTTGAGCTAGATCGGATCACAGTCGAGGATGAAGCAGATCGTAAAGAGCCTTGATGACCGTACATATAACCCACTGATGATGCATCTATTGATCCAGGAGGAGCAGAGCGACGTTTTTGTTTCGACAAAGCTGTCTCCGATATCTTTCCTATAGTTTCCGAGGCACTTGAACTTTTAACCATCATCTCCAGTGAAGAAGGATTGTTCTGTTTGCTCTGTCTATTACTATTCCTAAGACTTATGCTGGCAGTTTTACCTGACACTTTTGCCTCTCCTTTCACATCCATTTTTATATTACTTCTGTCAACTTTTGTTGTACTTGCACATTCTTCGAAACCCCCAGAGTTTCTTTTCTTTTCCATCTTTTCACCAACATTATAATACAACACATCTCTTTCATTATTCTCTTTCTCAAACACAGAGCCACTATGATTTTTCTGTTTCACCTCCCTAACGAACTCACCCTTTAAGTTTGGCTCTGCCCCTGAAACAACCATGACATCATCTGCAGGAGCGGTGGGTGTTATCTCAGTGTTAATATATTCCTTAGGGTTCACGGCAGAATACATAGGTGGTGCTGTAGCTTTGTTGAATGGGCTCCCTTTTTCATCTACGCTGTCCTTAAAAATGTCAGTATATCTTGGAAGTCTGGAGTCGCAAATTTCAGCGTATTCTGCATCGCTGCATTTGTAGTCTTTCTCGCCCTCTATATCTTCAGGTTGATGTTTCTCTTCTGCGTTAGGATCTGGAACATCTTCGACTTCTGTGAATGATAAGGAAAAAAATATACTAAAATGTGACTGTTTTATTTCTGTATAAAGATGTTCTACATTTTGTTGTAAACAATATATTAATATTTGTAACACTGAAAGCACATAGGATTGTAGAGCTGGCTAGGGAAAAGGGATACTTTCAGTAGTGCCGTGAAGAGAGCAACGTTCTGTAAAGGACTTGCTGACTGATGATGATGATGATGATGATGATGATGAACACATTTTCTAATACGTGAGGAGTTTTAACAGGTCTAAGCTTTTTCCCACTGCCTTATAAAAGTAATACAATTATTAATAGTAATAAAATTAATAATAGTAATAAAATTAATAATAGTAATAAAATTAATAATAGTAATAAAATTAATAATAGTAATAAAATTAATAATAGTAATAAAATTAATAATAGTAATAAAATTAATAATAATTATTAAAATCTTCTTCTTCTTTGTCTCCTTTGCGTTTACCGGCTGTAAACTCCGACAGAAGGTTCTGGTTGTTTGTCCCCTTCTAGACTCCAGTCCTGTTCCCGAAACTGAGTGTTGCTTGTACATCCGTTTCACAGGTCTGACTGATTTGCATGCAGACTGTTGGTTCCTGGCTTTTCATGCAGATGTACTTCGACTTTGAAGGAAGCTCCCAATTAATCGACTCTTACAACAGTCTTTTGGGCAGGCAGTGGGTCTATTCTCCCCCCCCCCCACAATGGGGCCCCGAACCCACACGGGTTCAATAATAATAATAATAATAAATATAATAACAGTATTGCACTGAAAGGTGTCAAAATAACATAACAAATTAAAAATATTATATGGATAAAACAATCTTTAAAGTTAAACGTCTGTACATACTTGGGGGTGGGGGAGGGGGCGGGGGCGTATTTTAACGGCCTCCATCCCCAATATTGTTTTAGTAAAGATAAGTGGGGAGGAGGAAGGAGGGTCTGAACTTGCTTAAGCCCATATGTACCGGCACCGTTGGGATTCATGTTTGAGTAAAATGTTATGTTATAGCATATCAGGCTATTGCAAGGCCTATCCTCATCATGTAGCAGGTCTTTTGTAGAACATCGCTTTCCTCACGTCTGGTCGAAAGAACCCTGGTCTCCGGCCTCGTGCACTTACATACCCAGCGAGTCATTGATAGCATTTGGCCCTCTTTCGTTGCCCTATG
>CAJHNH020001070.1:90000-110000 GCA_905116865.2 Candidula unifasciata | reverse complement strand
CTCTCTAATTTAATATTCGTAACTTTGTCTCTCTGTGATTGTGCAACAGATATGATTATTGTTAACAGCACACGGCCCAAGTAACAGGTAACTAAAAACACACCAAGTTAACACACGATGTAACAAATACTGAGGCACACGCGGCTGAAAAAAGCTACTAGTGCCTAGAGTAACCAATAAAACAACGAGACAAACTGGTACATAAGGAAACTTTGAATAGCACTCAAAAAAGCCAATATCTGACAATAAAAGCATGAGAAATTAATTAACAGGTATTGAGTCGAGCTTATAGAAGCGGGCCGCTAACAATAAAAGCCTGAGAAATCAGTCAGCTAGGCAATGCTATCTTTGTCCTCGGGCCAACATTTGGAATTTCAGTTAATCATTTATTAGTTATTTTTACGATAGGCTTGTCGCGAGGTCGTATGTCAGTTTTTATATTCCTTCATCTTAGAAACAGTTTGTCAACCAGGAGTTTGGTAGATAGAATCGATGTTAGCCAATAGGGAGTTTGGTTTACATAGATAGAATTCCTATTAGCCAATTGGAAGTTTGATTAACATAAATAAATTTAATATTAGCCAATCAGGAGTTTGGTTAAGGTAGATGAAATTGATAATAGCCAATTGGGAGTTTGGTTCTCATAAACAGAATCAATGTTAGCCAATCAGGAGTTTGTTTGACATAGCTAGAATCCATGTTTTATTCATAGTTAGACTGCGTCTGCCTGAGAGTCAAGGAACAAACAGTCTGCACACAAATAGGTCACACATGCAACACTGATGTTCCAGCAATACTCAAGTCCATAAACAAGACAAAGTCCAAAGGTGGACGAACAGCCAGGACAAGACTTTCCAATAGAGATTACTGCCGCAAGAAAGAAGAACATGTCTAAAACAAACTAATGGACGGAGATATCAGGTTGAATGTTTTATTCTCAAAACTGTCTCAATAGGACACAATTCGCTGAAGGAGAAATGAGAACACACACGAATCCTAATTAAAATAGATTTCTGAGCACTAATGTCTAGAGAAAGTAAGAAAGAATGTCTTAGAGAAGGTAATAACTATATTATGTTGTATGATAGAACAAGATAGTTGATTGGGAAGATGAGTAAAATGCGCAGTGTGTTGCTCTGTATTTAAATAGTAAAAATATAATTCACCAACATCATTGTCTTCATCTTCGTCTCCTTCTTTTTGTTTTTCTTCTTCTTCTTCTTCTTCTCCTCCTTCTCTTCCTCCTCCTCCTCCTCCTCCTCCTCCATCTTCCTAAAGTCTACGCTGTGTGGCATTGGTAGTCATGTCTACCCATAACCTTCCGTCTCGTGTACTTTCAATCAACTCTGACACAGATGATCTTCCATGCCATGATGTCAGACTGTCCAGCATCTGTTCTCTCGGTCTCCCTCTGCCTCTTCTCCCCTCCAACTTTCCTACTGTCACGATGTACTCCAGTTGCTCCTTCTCATCACATGACCAAAGATTCTAGACTGTCTCTTGCTGTTGTGGGCAATCAGTTCTCTTCGCGAGTCAGTTTCTTTCGAGACATCTTCATTATTCTTTTTATTTGTCCAAGGTTATTCTCATCATTTGTGTGTACCAGTGATTTTCAACCTTCCTAATGGGGCGACCCTTTAATACAGTTCCTCATGTTGTGGCGACCCCTAGGCATAGAATTACTTTCGTTGCTACTTGATATCTTCAGTGATTATGTGTTGTCCGATGGTCTCATGCGACCCCTGTGAAAGGGTCGTTCGAACCAAAAACAGGGGTTATGACCCACACGTTGGGAACCTCTGGCCTATAAAACCACACCTTCGCAGATGTTCAAATCTTTACCTCGAATAAATATAAAATGCTTTACTTATGCCCACAGCCTCAGGAAGGGGGAATCAGCAACAGTGGTAAAGACAGCACCTAGCGAAAACACCATGTTGCTGACAAGAAGGGGAAAAATGAAGTAACGCATAGTAAGCTGCTTCGTACAGAATGAGTTTACAAAAATCAGGACGCAGTAAAGTTTCAAGCGTAGAGGTAATCAGGGAGGGTCTGTACCTGGATTTCTTGGTGTAGAAGGTGACAGCGAAGATGATGATGATGATAACGACACAGGCCGCTGTTGAACCGAGAACTATAGCCAGAAATTTCTCGTCTGTGGTGTCAAAGCCGGGGGCGTGGACGTTGTCAGCTGTGGAAGGAGGAGGAGCAATTGAGTTTCGTTAAAAGGTGTATGGCAAACACAATTTACCTAACATAGAACTGTGGGAGGAGACGCCACTGCATAACAAAGTAAAACTTAAGTAGGAAAGATTGTGTCCAATATATATAAATATTTATATTTTCAAGTTGATGAAATTGTCCAAATTGTACTTTGTCTTAGCCAACACGCCTCAGTCCTTTTTCGCAGATCGGTTGGCCCCTTCTGACAGTGTCTCACAAATCACGACCCCTGAATCTCTAGAGATGATTCTTAGGCTGCTCCGTAAAATGTGAATTCTGAACCTAACGAAGCAGTCCGTTGACCTTCAGATAGGGAGGTCAAATCCTTAACCACTTTGACTAGAAGATAACCAAACATAGAGTCTGTAGAAATTGTTCCCACGTGGTCAGAGATAATACTGATCAGCACAATAAAAGTAAAAGCACAACAAAGTGCAGTAGCGACAGGACAATAGTACACAGAGCAACATAGGCGTTATGTCAAGACTGCGCTACATAAAGACATATAACTCATATAAACAACAGGTTCCAGCTATTCATGGCTTTTCTTGTTCTGGTCTTTTTCGTTATTTCCCATGTTCTTGTTCATGTTCTTGTTCTTCTTGTTCTTCTTCATGTTCGTGTTCTTCTTGTTCTTCTTTGTCTTCTTCTTCATCTGTAAACACTGGCGGAAAGGTTTGTTTGTTAGTCCACTTCTGGTCTCTCCTCTTCCATAACCTGCATGGTGCTTGCCCATCCGTTCTACAGATCTGACTTGTTTGTATGTCTGACTGTTGGTTCCTTCCTCTCATGCAGATGCCTTCCGATTTCGAAAAGGAAATTCCAAATTAGTCGACTCTTACGACATGCTTACTTGTAGCTAATAGTCTATTCTTGTTTCCTCCACAATGAGGCCCCAGAATCCACACGGGAAGTGCAGTCAGTTCGATATCATGGTTGGAATCTAGTCTACCACCCTTGGCCTGTCCAATCAACATTCCTTTCAAGGTTTCTTTTGGGGCGTCCTCGCTTCGTCAGTACATTTCTTTCCCATTGTAATGACTGTTTATAGATTCTTCGCTCCTTTCTTCTCAGGATTTGTCCAGTTCAGCGCCCTCTTCTTTGCCTTATTACTTTTGTAAGTGCTTTATTAATATGCTACCCCAAACAGGGGAAAACCACAGGTCACGGGGCAGTCTAATATTTCAGGGTGTGGTAGATCCACTGCATACAGTCGTAGGACCTAGGCTGCATGCAGTCGTGGGACCTAGACTGTACTCTCTCGTGGGACGTAGGTGGGTTGGGGTAAGGACCAGTTCTAGATGTTTTGGGGTCGTTAAAAGCATAAGAAAGCCGGGAAACCCAGTCCTACCACCCTCTAAAATGTTGGACTGTCCTGTGACGTAATCTGGGGTAGTATATTAATAAAGCACACTTTTGTTACTAATGATTTGCCCAGGCATTGTCTCTTAATTCTTCTTTTCTCTTGAATTCTTCCCCATTTTATGTTCAATAGTTTCCTTACAATTTCTATTCAAATACATTTAACCGTCATCCCAGATTTTTCGATTGTGTTGCAATCCAGTCGTCCCCCATGTGGGATGCAATATTTCATTTTTTGAAGCCCCACCCTGGCTTTTTCCGGGGGTCCTGAATATAGCCGGGGCATAGATATGTCCTAAGAGCTGAAAGGGGTTTTCGGGACCTCTTTACGGGTGATCCTCATCCGCATGGTGGCACTTTGTGTCACCGTGTGTTTATCGCTTGTGTGATGTCCTAGTGGGGTAATTTAAGAGAGAGACAGAGAGAGAGAGAGAGAGAGAGAGAGAGAGAGAGAGAGAGAGAGAGAGTCATGCCTTTCGACTCGTTACGCGACTTATAACACCACGCCCTAGTGACAAGCGAGATTTTGCACAATATTCTAGAACGCCGACATTGTGCAACACCAGATAAAATATCATTTCACTGAAACGATTTTGTCTTCCCTCACGTGCATCTGGTTGACATAATAATTACAGCAGTTAGCCGACAACTGGGCAAGTGCAGGTGCGGTCTGACATTTAAGACATAAGACAAACAGTAAGACTGACAAAAGAATAGACAGACAATCGCACACACATCTGTAGCTATTGATTTGGTTGAAAAGACACATTTCCGCTGCTGACGCTAATTCCGTTGCCTGGTTTTTTAATGTTGGTGCTTTGGTACTGGATATTTTCTTTGTGGGATCCAGGGGCCTTATTTGGTAGGGAGGATGGGAAAGGGAGGGGGGGGGGGGTAAACTGTTACCCTCTTAAAAGCATGTCGTAAAAGGCACGACGAATTAGGGATTTGTTGAAACTAATTGTTTTGGGAGAAAATGCGCAGATGTCGCAGCCTAGCTGTAAACGACAACATAATGTGCAAACTTTATTTTAAGGGGTAAGGCACAAGAAGTAATGCATATACTTTCGGCACACTTTTTTCATATCGTGTTTGTTTATTTCGGTATCCATCTATCCATGCATCCATACATCAATATATCCATCCATCCGTCTGTCTGTCTGTCTGTCTGTCTGTCTGTCTGTCTGTCTGTCTGTCTGTCTGTCTGTCTGTCTGTCTGTCTGTCTGTCTGTCTGTCTGTCTGTCTGTCTGTCTGTCTGTCTGTCTGTCTGTCTGTCTGTCTGTCTGTCTGTCTGTCTGTCTGTCTGTCTGTCTGTCTGTCTGTCTGTCTGTCTGTCTGTCTGTCTGTCTGTCTGTCTGTATGTGTCTGTCTGCTTGTCAGCCAGCCTGAGACTGCAATTATGAAAGTCTGTCTTTCTGTAGCCCTACCCAATTTTTTTAAATGTTCCTCCTTTCTGTCTTCCATTGATAAAATCATCCCAACTCACAAAGGACTTTGTCGCTTTTAAGATATTCTTTCTTGTTCTCTGTCGTTTCTCTAATTCCTTGTCATTCTTGTCGCTGCATCGATTGCGTGTTTCATTTCTTTGAAATTAGTCTCGTTTTTATTATTTCCTCTCTCTCTCTCTCTCTCTCTCTCTCTCTCTCTCTCTCTCTCTCTCTCTTTCTTTCTCTCTCGCACATTGTACATTGTCTTAGCTTACATGCCTATGAAAGCATCCTTCTGAAAGTGTTTCACAAAGCACGACCTCTGTAGCTCTAGAAATAACTGTCTGGCTTCCACATAAAAGTTGAACTTGTGAACCAAGCACAGCAGTCTGTGTCTCTCACTTACACACACATACACGTACACACAAACATACTCACTCTGCCTGTCTGTTCTGTTACTTCAATTCTCTTGTCTTTTGATTGTATCTGGGTTGTTTTTCTTCAAATATTCTAGCATGTCTCATGTTGCCTTCGTGCGAATCTTTCTTATTTTTTTAAAATTCCTCTCAAATAACATTATCATCTTGACAGCGAGATATATATATATATATAGAGAGAGAGAGAGAGAGAGAGAGAGAGAGAGAGAGAGAGATAGAGAGAGAAACAGAGAGAGAGAGAGAGATAGAAAGAGAGAGATAGAGATAGAGAGATAGGAGTGGGAGATAGAGGTTGAAAGTGAGAGGAAGAAGGTTGAGAGAGTGCATGATAGAATGCGAGAGAGAGAGAGAGAGAGAGAGAGAGAGAGAGAGAAAGGGATATAAATAGTGTGTGAGAGATAAGGGTGGGTGAAAGTGGAAGAGAGGGAGAGTGGAAGAAAGTGTGGGAGAGAGCGCTTGAATGTGCTATTTAGAATGGGAGAGAGTAGGAGATACATAATTTAAAAAAAGAGTAGCAAAAGTCAGAGCTGGAGAGAGAGAGAGAGGGGAAGAGGGTGAGTTGGGGAGAGAGTAGGAGGGGAATAGGTAGAGAGAGAGAGAGAGAGAGAGAGAGAGAGAGAGAGAGAGAGAGAAAGAGAGAGAGAGAGAGAGAGAGGGAGAGAGATAGTTTTTTGAAAGTCGCTCTTATCAGATCTGAGAATAACAAATTATTTGTCTTCTACTTTCTTATCTTTTCTTTCTTTCGTCTCCTTTTACTTAAATATTCATTCATTCAGTATCCTGCTGTGCCATTTTATGTCACATTGGGCTAGTTGTGTATTCCTCCGCTCCGTTCTATCTCACATCCTGTTAACGCGAAAAAGAAGAAGGAGGGGAAGAAGACGAAGAGGAAGTAGGAGGAGGTAGAGGAGGAGAAGAAGAAGAAGAAAAAGAAGAAGAAGAAAAAAAAAAAAGAAGAAGAAACAGAAAAACAGGAAGTAGAGAAGGGGGGAGGAGAAGAAGAAGAAGAAGAAGAAGAAGAAGAAGAAGAAGAAGAAGAAGAAGAAGAAAGAAGAAGAAGAAGAAGAAGAAGAAGAAGAAGAACAACAACAACAACAAGAAAACGATTTAGCCTGACAAAAGCAGACAACACATTATAAAAAAAACGACATTCCTGCCATCGGCGTGGCACGTGACAATAATGACGACGACCACAGCTCTTCGGCAAAGAAAAAGCAGGCTTACTCACCTTCTTTGCATTCCGTATCCCCGTCACAGCAGACGTACTGCAGTTTGTACTGTCTAACTTCTCTAGATGGAACAGTCACCAGATCCAGTCTGTGGAAGAGTCAGCAGAATAACCGTTATTATTTCAATGTGACCATCGCAAATGTAAAGCATTCCCAACTTATCCTTAGGCCTCTGCGGCGTAAATTACTGAGGAAATTTCTGGTTGTTCGTCCATTCATGGACTTTCGTCTTGTTCCAGAACTGGAGTTTTGCGTGCGCATCCGTTTTTCTTCTTCTTCTTCTTCTTCTTCTTCTTCTTCTTCTTCTTCTTCTTCTTCTTCTTCTTCTTCTTCTTCTTCTTCTTCTTCTTCTTCTTCTTCTTCTTCTTCTTCTTCTTCTTCTTCTTCTTCTTCTTCTTCTTCTTCTTCTTCTTCTTCTTCTTCTTCTTCTTCTTCTTCTTCTTCTTCTTCTTCTTCTTCTTCTTCTTCTTCTTCTTCTTCTTCTTCTTCTTCTTCTTCTTCTTCTTCTTCTTCTTCTTCTTCGCGTTCACCGGATGTAAACTCCGGTGGAAAGTTCTGATTGTTCGTCCACTTCTGAACTGCAGTCCTGATCTAGAAACCTAAGTGTTACGTGTGCATCCATTTGACAGATCTGACTAATGTGTATGCAGACTGTTGGTTCCTTGCCTCCCAGGCAGATGCATTCTGACTTCGAAGGAAGCTCCCAATTAGTCGACTCTTACGACATGAAGTTTGAGGTTTTGAACAACGGATCAACATCACGGCACATAAGTGTAACCCATAGTGCTCTTACGACATGCTTTTGTTTTGGCAGTGGGTTTATTCTTGTTTGCCCTTAAATAGGGCCCCGCAACATACAATGAGAAGAAAGCAGTGTATCTGTTCTTTATTCTTTATTCTTCAAAATGAGCGCTGGAACCCACACGAAGAAGCAGGAGAGTAGGAAGGGAAATAAAGAAGTGTAAAATAACCCGAGATAGCATGCACAGAAAGCAGCAGCTCTAAAGCAGCAGAAATCACCTATGAATGTTTTATCTTTTTACAACACGAAGGGGGCGTTCATGGTTCTGTTTCGACTGAAAACTGTAAATGGGAGATATCAGGGCGTTTATCTTGTCTTCAAGTAGTCTGACTATGGAGGTGATGGCGGTAATAAAGGCAATGATGCGGCTAGAGACATAGCATTTTTCCCATGCGAGCTTTTTAAGTGATCCCTTGAAGATGGAAACAGGATGGATTCGAAGAAAATGGTTGGAGTCGCTGAGGAAATCTCGTCTTTATTTTTACGCCAGGACACTCCGGGGTAAGGGGGAATGAAGGGTCACTGTTGGCAGGGTCACTGTTGGAACAAGAAAAGCAAAGGACCCAGCCGACATTGTCAATGCTCTCAATGATGCAGGAAGAGAAGGTGATTCAGGAGACGAGACTGAATGGGCAACACGCTAAAGAGTACAAGAATTTCCTGTCAACAGAGGTTCTGACAAACTGTAACACTATACAAGATATACTAAATCAACACAGAACTGGTTTCATCAATTGCCACAAGCAAAGGGACATAATGAGAATGGGATCCAAGCGCTTACGACTTGTCTGATGTGCAATGGGGATACTCTTATGTCGATGAAGTAATTAACTACGTAGAACCATAAAATGGTGTTGCATGACCTCACACGTTGACATGAAGCAAAATCATCAATAGAAGGGATTCGAAAAATCAAGGATCTTGATTCCAAGGATTTTGAGAGTATGCATCCGTCCTCTATCAACATTCGGAGGTAATCCGTGAATTATGTGGAGTCCCTTAGGAAGAACAAAGAGGCTTCAGAGACGAGATGCTGTAGAAATATTCTCAGAAGTCTGTCTGTCTGTCTGTCTGTCTGTCTGTCTGTCTGTCTGTCTGTCTGTCTGTCTGTCTGTCTGTCTGTCTGTCTGTCTGTCTGTCTGTCTGTCTGTCTGTCTGTCTGTCTGTCTGTCTGTCTGTCTGTCTGTCTGTCTGTCTGTCTGTCTGTCTGTCTGTCTGTCTGTCTGTCTGTCTGTCTGTCTGTCTGTCTGTCTGTCTGTCTGACTGTCTGTCTATCTATCTATGCATGGAAAAGAAAGAAAAACGTACTGACATCCCAAAAGACCTGAACATTAATTAAAATTGGCTTGTAAACAGCATCTTGTCACGGAAACTGAAATATGTTGGTTACATCCAGTAACACAGCTTGCTATTAAAATAGTAGCAGGAAAGATGGTCCCAGGAAAGTGGGGCGTGGTCAACAATAACTAAGACAGACAAATGATATAAATGAGGGTGTGGGAGTTGGTGAGAGACTGAGGTCCTTTCAGAGAGACCGCGATGAGAGCGAAGCTCTGCAAAGGATCTGCTACGTGATGATGATAGAATTCCAAAAGAAACATGAACGCCTACGCCATTTGACAGGCAACATGATGATGAAAACAATCGACTGTTGCAGAAAGTAGGCTAAGAACATTGCACATTTGACCTTTGGAATAAACCTTTTAAAATCCATGTTTTTGAAACACCAACACCGCCCTGAGGATGTCGTGTAGATAATTATCTAGTCCAAACTACTGGAAAATTGCGCTTTTGATAGATGTCATTGGAGCAGGCGTCGCCTTTACCTCCCATCACGTGCGTCATACCATATTGATGCCGTCGAGCGTTCGTTGTTTCGTGTTTCGCTTTCAACGTCTTTGATTACTGGGTGGTAGGCGAGTAATTGTTTCGGAAAAAACTTTCATCTGTGTATTTTTAATCGATTTACGATTTTGTGTTCGCCGACAAATTGTCGCCCCTGTCTGTGTCGCGACCTGCCCTAAGGAGAGGTAGATTATTTATGCATTTTTTTTTTTTTTTTGGTAACTCTTTTAATGTCAGCAAAACGTTTCATTTGACTGTTCTTCTCGTAGGAATCCTATCTTAGAGAAAAGTTTGAGAAAACCTAATGTTGGTTGTTGACTCGGTTTTAAACATAATTTCGCCACACAGTAGTTCAATGCACTAACACACTAAATGTCGATCCAACTAACCCTTTATAAGAGATAAACACATACATAAGTGAGTGACTAACTTGCCATCCCCAAAAGGACTGCACAACAAGCAATAAACACCCGGTGACACACAGTGCCACCATTCGGCTAAAATCGCCCTGAAACCCAGTTCAACCGTTTGGTTATATTAGAACCCGGGTCAGAGTGGGATTTTCAATAACAACAATTGGGTCTCATTGTGAGACGGAGAAAGCAGGTACATCAATGTCAGCTACAATTAAAAGTGAAACGATTGTTTTTGAGATTTTGAAATAATATTTGTAATAATTGGGAGTCGCCGTGGCGTAGCGGCTTGATGCTCGCGTGCAGATCGGGAGGTTGTGGTTTCGCTCACTGGCGAATCCGGACTTTTTGTAGGTGATAAAGAGCAGGCTCTTAGATTAGCCGCTTCTGCCCCCCTTGGTGGTGAGTTACTTTACGATAGAGCGGACGTGGTGAAGTCTTTCAGGGATCACGTCAGTGGTTTTCAGCCTTCGTAATGCCGCGACCCTTTAGCACAGTTGCTCATGTTGTGGTGACTTCCCTACCATAAAATCATCCTCGTAATTACTTCATGCGTTTAGTGAATGTGTGTTTTGCGATGGTCTTAGACGACCCCAGTAAAAGGGTCAGTGGACCCCTGAAGGGTTATCGATCCTCAGTTTGAAAACCGCTAGATCAAGTCAACAGTTTGATGTTTGAGGTTTGAACAACAGATCAATATCATGGCACCCGACACAAGTGCTCCGTTCTACTTCTAACTCAAGTCTGAGTCTGAAGCAGGTCAGCACAGTGCCCACGGTCCGTAGCACATGAAATATTTGTGGGTAGATTTTCATCACCAGATTCTGCCCGAGCAGCGCTGTTAGGCTACTCTTTTCGATTTCCAACTGCTAATAGATTGTTTTACGTGCGCAACAATACACACGGGCGTCCGATCTCACTACCCAGAGACCAGTGAAAATTATTAGAAGTCCAATAAAAAGAAAAAAATCCCAGCCTTCAGTCGGGCCTTGAACCCGGGACCTCTAGCACCCGAGGTTAGCACTCGAGCACGTGTTTGTGGTAAGTTGTCTTCAAGTCCTCGCCTCTTTCAAAAGATCATGAGTGCTCTTTTTTTTTTAGCTGTCCAAGAAATGCCAAGAGTTCTTGCGTAAAACCACATCTCCGAGGCCTCACGATGTTGTTTGGCTTGTTTATTTTATTGCCCACCATTCACAACCGCATGTTAAAACTGGCTCTATATGAAAGGCGATCATTCTTGTCCTAACCTCCAATTACATTCATTTATTGCACATATTGTTCTTCATTTCATATATAAAATAAAGTTTTAGTCAGATCTTTTATGTTCTTTATAGTGTTTCGTACAAAAGGGAGAGAAATTGTGTTTTTATTCTGTCTCTAGGTCTGTCTCATGGTAGCCTGGAAAAGACGGTGATGGAAGGTGCAGTTTGTGGAAGGTAAGGTCCAGCACCGCGAAGATGGATAAAAGACCTTAAAGAAGCATTGACATTGAAAGCACATAGGGCTGGAGAGATGGCTATAGAAACGATACTTTCAGGCCAGCCTGGAAGAGAGCGACGTTCGGTAAAGGACTTGCTGATTGATAATGATGTGGTCTGTCTCTCTGGCTGTCTGTCTGGTTAACGGGCCTGCGTGCCCAATTTCTGACCCTTTGAAAATAAAGTTCGTTCGTTCGTTCGCTCGTTCGTTCTGTCTATGTGTCTGTCTATCTTAAGGTCTATGTCAGTGTCCGTCTGTCGTTCTAACTCTGTCTCTGTCTGTATTTATTCTGTATTGACGTCTATCTTTCTGTATGTTTTTTCTATAAATCAAACTACTCTTCTACCGCATTCACTGGCGTAATTAAAAATTATTCAAAAAAGAAAAAGACTCCAAGTGGTTTAATGAAAGATTTTATCTATGCAATTCCGATATGTTGAATCTATCACTCAGAGTTTCCATTGACACACAAAGCCATCACGTTGCTAGGGAAATATGTACACAGCTTTTGTACACCCCATGTTGAACTTCCCCCCGTCGCCATTTTGATTACTGTTGAGTGTAGTCGAAGCGGAACATTAATATTTACTCAATGTCAATCGATCTGCCCGGTTCGATTACTTTCGCTTTAGTTTGCATAAGGTCTGATATCAAAATAAAGAAAAGATTGTCAAGGTATCGACTACCTAGAGCGGTACCTCTTTCATTCCTAAACAACGCAACACGCGTGGATTAGCTAGCTCACATGCACTAGTTAACTTATTTTAATGCTTGTAGATTCAATGTTTACTCAGGACATGCTACAACGCTCAACAAGGGATGTGTTTCTGGGTAGCTGTAAGTAAAAAGTAAAGATCCCTTTCCACGCTTTTAGGCGTATCAGGCATATGGGAAGAGCGCCCATATTTTTACAGACCATCAGCACTCGGTGGGTAATGTGATCAGCATTACGCCGGCTGTCTTTACTTTCCCAGGACAGTCCATCCTGGTGCCCATTTTAGACTGGGTCGACCTGCAACGCCCCATACCATGATAAAAATCCACGCAGCCAGCAGGGGGTTTCGATCACGGTACGCTGGATTACGAGTCGGACTCGCAACGCCTAAGCCACGGACGCCGCAGCTGTGCGTGTAGTACATATAAAACATCAATAGAGTTTTCAAAACTATGAAACTAATCGATTCTTGAGGTAAAATAAGAGGAGTGAACAACAATGCTCAGAAAATTTCAGTTCTTGAGGAGTTAAAACATGAAAAGAGAAGCTCTGGAGCCAATTGAAAAAACATCAGAAATAAATTAGTGTCTAACTGGTAACAAAATTATATTGAATGAATGAATTTTTACCCCACTAGGACAGCACACAAGTGATAAACACCCGATGACACAAAGTGCCACCATGTGGGTGAGAATCACCGTGGAGAGGTCACAAAAACCGCGTTCAGACAATTGGCCATATTTATGGCCTGCCTATATTGCGGCCCCTGGCAAAAGCCAGAGTGGGGCTTCAAATAACAAAAATTTACGTCCTGAAAAGGACCTAATTGTATCATAGTTCAATTGGATTGGATTGGCTTTTTACCCCACCAGGACATCACACAAGCGATAAACACCCGATGACACAAAGTGCCACCATGCGGATGAGGATCACCGTGGAGAGGTCCCAGAAACCGCGTTCAGACATTTGGCCATAATGATGACCTGCCTATATTGCGGCCCCTGGCAAAAGCCAGAGTGGGGCTTCAAATAACAAAAAATAACGTCCTAAGAAGGACGTAAGGAATAATTTATAGTTCAATTATATTGTGCCCAGTTTAATTACCTGGGTTAAAACTTACTTACAACCCCATACCAACCACAATATGGACCATAATATAACCTAAGGGTTACACAGGGCTTCTGGGACTTGAACACTAGTGACCCTCATCCGAATGACGGCACTTTGTGTCACCGGGCGCTAGTCACTTTTTTTTAAGGTCTGGTTGGGTTGAACAACACACAGACAACATTATTTAATGAAATTAAACAACATTGAATTGTGTCCCTTGTGATCGCCGAAATCAAACAGTAGATTGCGTCCCTTAGGTTTGCCCTTCAGTTTTGCCCACTAGTGTATCTGTTTAATTTTACTAATATAATATTCTCCCATTTTTAACTATAAATATAACTACAAGGGATGTAACAAATCTTATAATCTGAAAAATCTTTCACCGGCAATAAATAACACGATTGACTATTAGAAAGATGAGGGGAAATGATGAAAAAGAAGTACAGCTATGAAAGAGGCACTCGCTGGAAAGAGCATGCATATTGACATTTATAACATTTATTTCGCAGGCTGATTGGTCTTTCCACGTCACTCCCAAACCAAAGGTGCAGCCAGGAGATAGATAATCTGATTCCACCCGAGTGCTGCATGTGTCATTTGAAGAATTTGCTGAGAGCATATTGATATCATTGTATGTTGACAGGAAGCTGCCGTGGTGAAGCGGCTAGATGCTCGCCCGTCGATCCCGAGGTCAGGAGTTCAGGACCTGACAAGGCCAGACTATTTTTCAAACATCAACCTTGGCTCCCAGGGCGATCCATCTTTATATGGATACAAGGAATAATCCTGGGAAGTGAAGGCGGTCGTCGTGATGTTGACTCCATCCTGTACCGAGTGCCGATTGGTATATAAAATATAGATCTAGCCCTATATGCCTAATACGCCCAAAGGCATAAGAAATTATCCTTTCGGTTCTCGTTATGCCTAGTCGCACATGAGGCTTCAGAGAAGACTTTTCTGTCTTGTGCAATCTTCAGTGCAGTTTTCCATGTCAAAGATGCCGCACTCAAGTCCCTTTCTATCGTTCGTCTCCGTGTTGTTTTTTGGGCGCCTCTGTTTTCTCTTTCCCTCTGGTGTCCATGTGAGAGCTGTTTTGGCAGGTATGTCAGGATTCATTCTCATAACGTGGCCAAGCCATTTCCATCTTCTCTTGGTTATCATACTGTCTTATGTTTCTTGGTTTGTGACTTGAAGTAGTTGAGTGTTTGAGATTGTATCTGGCCAGAAAATTTTGATAATTCTACGTAAATATGTGTGGTGGAAGGTGGACAGCTTGTGTGCATCCTTTTTAGTCATTCTCCAGCATTCCGCTCCATAAAGAAGAACTGGCAAAATGATGCTCTTGTAGAGTCGGAGTTTCGTTCCTCTGCAGTAATTGTTGCACTTCCAGATTCGCCTGATCCTTCCAAAAGCTTGTTTTTACTTTACCCGCTAGGACCTGCATGATAGACAAGGTTGTCCAAGTCGCTACGGCTGCCCTAAACAAAGCTTCTTGGGAGGTTTTGTCCGGGCGGCGCCGTTAGCTTACTCTTTTTAGATTTTTAACTTCTAAGTAATTTTTTGCGTGCGCAACAATACACACGGACGTCCGATCTTACTACCCAGAGACCAGCGGGAAATACTAGAAGTCTATGTGACAAAATCCTAGCCTTCACAAGGCCTGAACCCGAGACCTCCAGCACTCAAGGCTTACGTTATGCCTCGAGACCACTCAGTTACCACCCCCTCCCCCTTCCCTAAAAAATTGTGAGCTTGGCAGAGCGAATCACCACCGTTACGCCGTGACCAGGTTTAAAGTGGTAAATCCGTCCAGGGCATAACGCTGTTGGTGACATTCTTGGTACTTGCCATGGACGGTAAAAGGACAACAGTGAGCTTCACTGGGCTGACCATTTACAGGACCACGCATTGTTTGTAAAGCGAGCCTTTAGTGCACCACCACTGTATCCGGTATGAGAATGGAGGTGGAGGCAGCATCGGCAGCTTTCCGATAGCTCAAAGGTTAGGTTAAAGTCGCGAGGATTGACTTGATTGCACCGGGTTTTATCCTACGTCTCGGTCTCTCTCCACAGAACGGCTAGGCGCCTCCTGAGAGCTTCGCATGGAGCACGCGCTGCACAGAGCTTGAACTCCCTAGCTCCTGTGACGATCCCAGGGGATTTCCTTACAAATTTACCTCGTTAACTGAACGGCGCTGAACTTAACTGAACGGCGCTGAACTGAAATGAACGGCGCTGAACTGAACTAAACGGCGCTAAACTAAACGGCGCTGAACTGAACGGCGATGAACTGAACGGCGCTGAACTAAACGGCGCTGAACTGAACTAAACGGCGCTAAACTAAACGGCGCTGAACTAAACGGCGATGAACTGAACAGCGATGAACTGAACGGCGCTGAACTAAACGGCGCTGAACTGAACTAAACGGCGCTAAACTAAACGGCGCTGAACTAAACGGCGATGAACTGAACAGCGATGAACTAAACGGCGCTGAACTGAACTAAACGGCGCTAAACTAAACGGCGCTGAACTAAACGGCGATGAACTGAACGGCGCTGAACTGTACGGAGCTGAACTGAACGGCGCTGAACTGAACGGCGCTGAACTGAACACAGCTGGACTAAACGGCGCTGAACTGAACGGCGCTGAATTGAAATAAACGGCGCTGAACTGAAGGTCACAGCAGTGAAACGAACCCACGACCTTTAGAGAGCGACTGAAAGCAACACAATTCGACATTTTGTTTTTACGTGGTTACTTACAACAAACCACATGAGAGGTTTGATGTTTAAGGTTTGAACAACAGATTAACACCATGGCACACAGGTAGTAACCCATAAGTGCTCCGTTCTTTTTTAAGAAGCAGGTGAAACCCTCCCCCCCCCCCCCCAGCCCCTTCCCCTTCCCCGCCACACCCAATGGTGCTTGGAAGCTATACAGAAAGTTTCACTTCTTAGATCTTCTGCAATGATGGAATTAGTTAAGGCGTGAACCAAAAGACCGGTATACAACTCACTGAATCGACTCAAATCAACACTTTCCACATGAGATGCCTGGGAAAAGAAGCTAACTATTCCTCCGAGATCGAGTGAATAATGATACTCCTTTTGAGGCAGGTCGTGGAAGAATCTCCGTGCTTTAGATTTATCCAGAAACAGCAGACCAAGGGGTTTGGCCGTCTCCAAAAAGTGAGGCAACATTAATTACCATCACAGGCATTACATTTCACAAGGCCAGTTTCGAGAGCAAGAGGACGGCCACACACAAATGTGGAATAACAATGTCAAAGACACTTCACGCCTTTACTGCATAGATATAGTCAGCGGAATTCAGTGTGCACATAGTCGTAAATTACACCATCGAAAGACGCTTAACGACAGAAGCAGTTTATGGTGATGATGATGTTGATGTTGATGATCATCGTGATGATGATGATGATAAAGAATATAATGATATAGATAATGATAATGATGATAATAAAGATGACGATACAAGCGAACGCCACTTCCATACTCAAAAGAGAAAATTCACTCAGCCATGACTCAGTCCTACTGTCTGCGATTACAACATAACCCCTCGTGCTAGCTAAATGTCACAGCAAAGTGCCATCCACATAACACCCACACAACACACACACACGCACGCACGCGCACATGCGCACACACCACAGCCACATAATCACAACCAATCACAGCGTATGACGTTGCCAGCAATTATCCGGAAGTTTAAGAAACATTTCAGCAAACCTGCAGTTAAGAACGTGCGTCATCGCCTGTACTTCTGGGATGTCAATAGTCAATCGTTGCAGATACTTGAATTGCTTGTGTTGTCTATTTTTCTTTTGTGAGGATTATTATGAGAAGCGTCTGAAAGGAAGACCTGCTCTATAGAAGAAGAAGAAGAAGAAAAAAAAAGAAGAAGAAGAAGAAGAGGAGGAGGATAAGAAGAAGAAGAAAAAGAAGAAGAAGAAGAAGAAGAAGAAGAAAAAGAAGAATGCAAATAAAAAGAAGAATGCAAGAAAAAGAAGAATGCAAGAAAAAGAAGAAGAAGAAGAAGAAGAAGAGCAACAACAACAACAACAACAACAACAAAATGTCTTGATAATAAATAATATAAGAATAAAAGGGAAGCTAATAAGCATAAATTTGAAGAACTAAGAAACATAGACTTATATCTGGGGCACATACTTGTAGGATTTACAATATCTTATTCTAAAGTTTTTTTGTTTCGTATTCTTCTGTGAAGTTATTTTAAATATTTTCTTTCTTCCCCCTTTGGGTGTAGTTTAGACGACGGATCAACTTCTTGGCACAAGGGTAGTAATCGATGAGTGCTCCGTTCTACTTCTAACTCAAGCCTGAGTCCGAAGAATCTCAGCGCAATGCACGGACTCTTTAGCACCAGCGAATATCCTGAAATACTTTGGATAGATTGTTAACCTCATTTTTTAGTGGCAGTGCTGTTGATCTACTCTTTTCGAATTTGAACTGATAATGGATTTTTTACGTGCGCAACACTACACACGGGCGTCCGATCTTTCTACCTAGAGAAAACAGGAAATAACTAAAAGTCCAAAACAACTCAGTCTTTACTGGGGTTTGAACCCATCACTCATGACAGACGCCATGCCCCCAGACCACGCAGTCCCTACAACTACTACTCAGAATATAAATAAAGTTTTTACAATTATAGAACTAATTAACTCTTGAAGTTTACCGGTAAAACAAGTCGGAGTAAAATCCATGCGCTCAGAAAAATTCAGTTCTCCAGGAGTTCAACAATGTAACATCAACTTCCCACGGAGCCCAGGAGGCAATTGAAAGAACATGAGACAGGCTACCTACAGCGGCTGTGAAAATATCAAGATTTTTTCACTCGTGATTTTGAAACCTTCCTTTTCTTCGTTTCCTTTGCGTTAACAAGTTGTTCGTCCACTTCTGCACTGCAGTCCTGTTCCAGAACCTGAGTGCTGCGTGTGCATCCTATTTACAGAGATGACACATTTTTATGCACACTGCTGGTTCCTTGCTTCTCAGACAGATGCAATCCGACTTCGAAGGAAGCTCACAAAAAAGCCGACTCTTACGACATGCTTTTGAGCAGGCAGTGGGTCTGTTCATGTTTTCTCTATAATAGAGTCCCGGAACCCACACAGATAATTGTCAAACCGTTATAAGAGGGCATTGCGTAACAAGCAACCGAAGATTCCCAGCATTCTTTGAATATTCTTTCCATTAGTTCCAGATAGTCTTATGATCAAGATAATTGGATGCGATTGGAAAAAAAGGGGGGGGGGGGAGTGATTATGGGATTCTGTTGCAGTCTTGAATAGATCGACGTTTAGGGGAATTAATGAATGAATGATCACCACAGACAGTCACGTTATACATACACCACGGTAACAGACCCAAAGGTAGACCAGCAGAATGTGGACTGCAGAAATATCGAAGACACTGAAAAGTGATACATACAACAGAAGCTCCTGTTGCAGAGATCTAAACATGCTTTAACTCTGCGAGGTGTTCCAGAGTAGAGACAAGAAAGAGAAAAATGAATGAATACACAAATGAATGAAGAATGAATAAATGAATGGAAAAATGAATGAATAAATGAAAAAATAAATAATTGAACAAATTAATGAATAAATTATTGAATAAATGAATGAATAAATGAATAAATAGATAAATAAATGAACGAATAAATGAATAAATGAATGAAAAAATGAATGAAAGAATGAATTAAGGAATGAATAAATAAATGAATAAAGGAATGAATGAATGAATAAATGAATGAAAAAACGAATGAATAAATGAATGATTGAATGAGTAGATGAATGAATAAATAAATGAATAAATAAATAAATGAATAAATGAATGAATAAATGATTGAATGAATGAATGAATAAATTACCAAATGAATGAATTGATGATATCTCTGCACTCTGGACATTCTAATGCGTGCTCCGTCTCCTTCCTCTGCAGCTAACCAAGAGTGACATGATATTAGTGCAGTTGCAACCGGATTAAAAGTCCACCTCTCTGAGAGTGAAGAGCCGTTTCTTGTTGCTATAAAACATGTGCAGTTTGATGAACAGTTCGTGTCACTGTATTACTGTAAACATGATAATTAAATTCGTCGAATCTGTGTCTGTGTATACAACTACCGTTTAACAAAAAAAAAAAAAAAAAAAACGATTTTTTTACATTATAATTATTTTCGTACATGGAAATGATTTTCAACAGGTCGCATGTTAAATTTCAACAATTTACACAGGACTGTTATTGAGCTAAACATTTTAAATTTGTGCACAACTTTTGAAACAGACTATACAATCTTAAACTGAGGTCAGTATGTCACGCCACGTGCATAGCAAAACGGCGACCTGGAGTTCATAAACGGTAGGTTAATTACCAAAGACATTGATCAATCGATTCGTCTAGTTGTCCCAGACACCTTCTCTCATATTGCTACAAAGGTCGAAAATGTAATATCTCACAGAAGAGATGTGACAGACTGGATGAGATAGGATTAAGTAGACAGGGATTCATGAAATGTGCTGAATTAATAGGAAACAGAAAAATAGACAGTTGGAGATTTTTAAAGGGGGGGGGGGGGGGGGGGGGAGATTTATCCTATGACTCAGACTGACCTAGTCTACAATGAGTGACATTTAATGTATGTGTCCCACAGGGAAAGATGTAAAGATAGCACGTATGAAAGAAAGAAACCATCTGCAGATACCTTTTATGAATCAATAATGATTCATTCAACAACATGGAGACAAAGTATATGAGTCAAAGGCCAACCTAAAGATAACATATATTGTTAAAGAAACAACCTGTATATAACCAATATGACCAAAATGTGATCTATCTATCTATCTATCTATCTATCTATCTATCTATCTATCTATCTATCTATCTACCTATCTATCTATCTATCTATCTATCTATCTATC
>CAJHNH020001070.1:72500-85000 GCA_905116865.2 Candidula unifasciata | reverse complement strand
AGCACCTTCGGACATCCCCGATGCTTGCCGAACAAAAATTAATGCTGAAATGACTTGAGAAGTAGAAGAAGAAGTGCCATAACAGTAGGAGATAAGATAGCATACTGATTACAGCGTTACGTTGTTGACAATTTATTCTTCTGACGGTACGCAACCGAACGCAGTACTGGCACATTTTTAAGGTACTACTTTTTCAACGGTTCTTAACAGACAGCTTAGAATAAAATCAGAAAATTAAGTATACTATGCCTTACAACATCTGTTAAAGTTCCTGTGTCGTAACATCAACATCAAAATGTATAAAAGGATGATAAGACCAGTTGTATCATATGGTTCCGAAACTTGGAGCAAAAGTAAAAGAGACTTCTCCTTCTTCTTCTTCTTCTCTGCGTTCACTGGCTGTAAACGGCCGCAGAATGTTCTTGTTGTTGGTCCACTTTTAGACTGCAGTCCTGTTTCAGAACCAAAGTGTTGCGTGTGCATCCGTTTGACAGATCTGACTCATTTGTTTGTAGACTGTTGGTTTTTTTCCTCTCAGGCAGATGCACTCCAACTTAGGAGGAAACTCTCAATTAGTCGACTCTTACGACATGCTTTGGGTAGGCATTGGGTTTATTCTTGTTTTCCCTATAATAGGGCCCCGGAACCCACACAGGGAAAAAAGGCGAAGCCTTATTATTACAATGTTTCCTAAGACAGAGTCTTACTTTGAATGTTTGGACCCATTACAGATGGAAACAGCAGAGAATGGAGAGCCATAAGTAAAACCGACATTTATAATCTGTTTAAAACATCATTGACCACTGGCCTCACGAGAACTAATAGACTAAAATGGCTGGGGCAAATTGAGAGAATGTCAAATGACAGAGAAGTAAAAACTGTATATACAAGCGAGCTGAATGGTCGTAGACCACGAGGCGGAAAAAGAAGACCGTGGAGTGATAATATGCAGACATACCAAATAGAAAGAAAAGGCCAACCAGAGAGAAGAACGGGTGCGGGGTATACTCTTCTACAAAGAGGGCAAGAAGTGTAACTCACTGAGATTACAGATGACATGACAACATTACCTGATAAATGACATGACGATATTACCTGATAAATGACATGACGACATGGCATGCCAGCAGACATGATAATTATGACTAATTCAATGGTCGGTATTTATTTCCTGTGGCCACTCGTGTGTCAGATTTTCTAACGGCCAGATAGAAATGCGAACTTTATCTGATATAACGTCATTTCAACATTTAATCAAATTAGATATCAAGTTTGCATATTTTTGCATGCAATATTTTTTTTTTATAAGTTAAGTCAAACATGACTGAACTAAAAGTCTGGCTACATGTTCTGATGAATGAAGCATGAATAAGTTCTAACACTTGAGTTTTGGGAGCAAGGAATATGCAGATCCTCGAGGCATCTCTGGCACATGATTCTACTCCTTTTCCCGCCTTCTGCTATATTTTGGTTGCTATGACGCAACAGTCCTTTTCACCATTGTTGAATACAGGTACTCATAACTCCAACCCCCCCCCCCCCCGGCCATAAGCCCTCCCCTCCCCCGGCCATACCTCCCCCCCCGGCCATAAGCCCCCCCCCCCCACCGCTCCCTCACACTTACAACAATCGCTGAAAAAATTATAAAATACAAAAGACTTTTACGAAAGCCGTCAATAAACAGGCCACGAACGCAGAAAAGGCGAGAATCAATCTGATTGGCTGGTACGCAAACCTGCTAGCCAATCTTAAGGCTTGTATCATAGAGGTGATTGATCGGCCCATTCGCCTTGTGTGTGTGTGTGTGTGTGTGTGTGTGTGTGTGTGTGGCTATTCTACTGTTTGGCCGACAGATCTCCCGGGTCGTCTCCAAAGAGTTAAGTGACTTGTGTTTTCTTGTTCGTACTTGTAGATTTATGTGATGTGCTGATGAAGGCCTTATAGCCGGAACGTTCACTTGACGTTTGTGTCTGAGACCCGTTCTACTTTGAGAAAACACTGGACACTATTTTAGACAACTTCAGGCGCACTCTGTAAAAGAAAACATGCACATAAAAAATTCTGCACTTTCAACCAGCATCCCCGAAATGGAGCTTTTGGTTATAATTGTGACCTAAGTTTTTTTCGCCACATAAAATGGCTTAGTTTTGCTCGCTAACGAATAGCCGTGAAAAGGATTCTTGATTCGATCAGAGGAGACAAACCCAAATACTGTCTCTACCGGACGATCTACTGGCCAGCCAATGGGCGAGCCGGTCGGTCTACTGGCCAGCCAATGGGCGAGCCGGTCGGTCTACTAACCAGCCAATAGGCGAGCCGGTCGGTCTACTGGCCAGCCAATGGGCGAGCCGGTCGGTCTACTAACCAGCCAATAGGCGAGCCGGTCGGTGATGATATCATCCAAAACAGGAAACCAAGACAACAAGAATGTCTCACCTGTACTTTGTCCCACAGTCCACCTTTGTCAGCCAAGCCCAGGCTTTGTCCCAGTTGGAGCAGGTGGCTGGGACCCGCCTCAAGACATGGACCTTCTTGGCGGGATATTCTTGGATTCTGCTTTAGAAGACAAATCGGATATAGAATGTTAGTTTTAGGCAATGTTTTTTGCCTATGTTAGTTCACATTTATGGATAACCTCTTCTTCTTCTTCTTCTTCTTCTTCTTCTTCTTCTTCTACTTTTTCTTCTTCTTCTTCTTCTTCATCTTCTTCTTCTTCTTCTTCTTCTTCTTCTTCTTCTTCTTCTTCTTCTTCTTCTTCTTCTTCTTCTTCTTCTTCTTCTTTTTCTTCTTCTTCTTCTTCTTCTTCTTCTTCTTCTTCTTCTTCTTCTTCTTCTTCTTCTTCTTCTTCTTCTTCTTCTTCTTCTTCTTCTTCTTCTTCTTCTTCTTCTTTTTCTTCTTCCCTATTGTGGGTGGGAGTTGTGGGAGTTGTGGGACGGGGTGGGGAAGGGGGAAAATGAATAGATCCACTTCCCCCAAAACAAGCATGTCTTAAAAGTTTTCTTCAAAGTCGGAATGCATCTTTATGAGAGGCAAGGAAAAAAGCAATTCAGATATTATAAACGGATCTGCACGCAAGGCTCATAGTGTGAAAGAAGACTAAAGTCTAGAAGTGGATGAACAGCCAGAACTTTCCACTTGAGGTTCCAGCCAGTGGACGCACAGAAGAACAGGAAGATTATATTAGCTTTTTACTGTTATGGCCCAATTGACAATCGATGGAGAATGTTGTAAACATTGACTTTACTTCCGAGAACATTTCCTGATAATCATCTGTCATGACGTCAATTACAGGAATGTTACACCTGAGTCTCTCTCTCTCTCTCTCTCTCTCTCTCTCTCTCTCTCTCTCTCTCTCTCTCTCTCTCTCTCTCTAGCTCTCTCTCTCTTTCTTTTTCTGGCCGATTCTCCAACCCTATGTGCTTCAATGTTTTCTATCCACTTTCACAGAGGACTGCCGCTGTTCCAGTTTCTTGAAAATGTAACTTCTTCACCGTTCTCTCTAGGCCGCCAATATGACCAAAAAAAGGCAGCTTTCGGGACAGGATGCTGTTTACCTGCCAAATATTCTACATCCTCACAGAGCACTTTAATATTTGCAATGCCGGACACCCAGAAAGGATGAGGGTTTGCGCGTGGGACAAGCTCTTCACCCTGTCAATAAACGTTGCTTCAGACACTCGTATGAGATTAATCTGCATACCCCAAGGGGTGGTATGTGGGCTACTTGTACGCTTCATTTCTCTTGATGTTAATACATTGTGCATGTTTTTCTTGGGCAAACACTTATTTCTAGAAGATCCCGTATATCTAAGTGACCACTAAAGCCTTGGTGGTCATTTATGTTGAGACCACCATCTATGCTTTTAAAGAAAAAAAAATAAAAGCTTTTTGACCAAATGACCCAAAAGAAAATCACACAAAAATTACAATAAATGATAAAGAAATTGAAAATGTCACAAACTATAGTTATCTAGGTTCTATAATAAACAGCAAAGGAGATGGTTGAACAAAAGGCAAAAGGAGGTTGCTCATAGCAATACAAAGATAAAGCAGCATTAAAGCTCTATAGTTAAGCACCGACCAGGAAATCACAATTAACATGTTGAGAGCATGAATCTTCCCTGTAGCAACATATGGAAACGACCCGTGGACTATCTCCCTGTCCTTGAGGAAGAAAATAGTGTCTGTTGATCTTAAATGCTATAGAAAGCTTCCCAGAATACTATGGACAAAGTATAAATTTTTAACATTCTAAAAGACCTAAACATCAAGGAAGATTGGCTAATAAACAGCATCTTGTCTCAGAAGCATAAACCAATATAGCCATAACAAGCGCCAGGGAGGATTAGACGAAATAATAGCATAAAACATGATACCGGAAAGGAGGGGCAGAGACCGACCAGCACGAAGATGGACATAGTATATAAACGACTCCTTTATTGTGAAAGTACATTAGGCGGGAGAACTGGCGAGAGACCGAGTTTCTTTTCAGACAGACCATGATGAGAGGAAAGTTCTGTAAAGCTCCTGGCTACATGCGGATAACGGTGATCATATAATCAGGTAAAATTATTGTAAAGCTTAAAGGCTAGGCCAACGTGGACAGTAAACTTACGGAACTGCTCTGGTACATCTCTCGGCAATCACCATGGCAACCATGAACAGCTGTAGGATTCCAGCGTTAACCATGTTGGAGAGAATATTATTAACGGCAGGAAAGAGGAATGTTTTAGCCATACGCCTTGCAACTTCAACTCGGGAAACCTGATTACGTTCTCATTAGTGGCACAATCAGAGTTGACACCGTATAATATGAGTTAACACCGGCGAGTCAGGTTTTAATGCGTGTAGCGTAGAGTAGACACCTGGCGGTGGAAGATGACTCCTCGCAGCTTGAGTTGACACCCCAAAGTTAAGAGTTGACACTCGTGCAACTGAGTTTTGGCATCCGTTAGTCGAGAGTTGATGCTTGAAGTTAGAGCTGACACCGGAAAGTTCAAAGTTGACACTTTGTAACTAGGAGTTGATAGTGCTTGAGTATTAGTTGACGCCAGTTGTTAGACAATCGTTGTTGCAAATTTGAATGCTTATAACGAGTTACAACTTTGTTGAGAATGCTATGTAGTCTCTGTTGTTGTCATTAAAATGAGCGTAAGAAATGTTCTTCGAATGTTCTGGCCAATTAAAATCTTGAATTATGCACATTCTTTAAACCACCTGAATATAAAACGTCTTGTTTTCCCAGACCTCGCGGTTTCTGAAGAAATGCAGGATCTGAAATGTACCAGAAAAAAAAATGTTTAATTATCATTTAAAGAGGTTACTGTAAATAAGAAATGCAAATTAAAAAGGACATTGTATTTAATCAATCAATTTAGCGAGGAGAAATTGATTAGGGGAAAACACACATTAAGATTAAAAAAAGATTTTTTCTCAGAATATTTGTGCACCATATTACATTATGATCCACAAAGCCTGCTTGTGCAAAATTTCAGCTCGATAGCTTATGGGAGAATTTGTGTGAACATTGATCACAATGTCCACCTTAGAAAAACATATAAACATATATACAAAGCCAAACTTAATAACGGCTTTCTATACAGAAAAAAAAGATTTTAAAATCGTAAGATTTTGAGATGTTTTGGTTTGGTTTTGGTACCATGCCTTCCGTGAGCTCACAGAACAGAAATCTCCTTCTTCTTCTCTCTATCGCTTGAAATAAATTATCTATTTCTGCAATGTTGTCTCTAGTATAAACTTCACTGTCTTTTGTAATTCACTCAGCGACCGGTTAAGTTTGACTTGCACTAATGTTTCTCATGGCCAAAAGTGTTGCCTTGCTATGTTGTATTTGGGACAGTCTTGGATGACATGATCTGTTGTCGCAGGTGCCAATCCACATGTACACATGGCTGATTCACCGATTTTAAATTGTGTGTACATGTGGCTGCGAAGTCGATTGTGTCCTGTTCTAAGGCGTAGAATAATAATTTGCTCTGGTCTGTCCATAATATGGTAATCGTTTTGTGCCGGTTTTAGTGGCTTTCTGATTGATTTGTTTATTCTGTTCTTTTGTTGATAAGAGACTCGTACGTCAGGTTGTTCTTCATTTGTATCTTCCTTAGAGTAAAGAAATGAAAAGAATAGAAAGTGCTCAAAGCTTCAACTTCCTAAGTCCTGTCTTTTAGCGTCATGCCTTGAAGATGCTTCGAATGTAAGCCTTGGTATGTGCTACGTAGATTCTGGTACTTACAGCCTCAGATATTCCCTCTGTCCGTCGCTGGCCTAGTCGACCCCAAGGTCCAAAGTGATTTGGCTCTCTGCTTTGTAATATCTGTCGGTAGTCTTGACAAATGTCCGAATCATTTGATCTTTTGTCTCTTAATTAGGTTCAGTGATGGTTCTGTCCTAGCTTCTTTCCTGTTATCTGTCACCATTTCTTATCCTGTCTCTTTTAATTACTTTCGGCATTCGTCGTAGACGGGAGCCGTCGTGGTTTAGCGGCTAGCCTCTCGCCTGCGGATCGGAAGATTGTGGATTCGGTTCTTGTTGGGGGCCGGATTTAGAAAAAAAAAAAAATTTTTCCAAATAAACTTATCTCGATGGTCGACCCAGTCGTGAGTATCTACCAGGCACAGTCCTGGGAAGTAAAGGCTGCTATCTTGGTGGTGACCCCATCACCCACCAAGTGCTGTTTGTTCTATAAAAATATAGGTCTAGCCATAAATACCCAATACGTTTGAAAGGCGTGGAAAAGGGTACTTTAGTTACTTATTCGTCATAGTTGTTGTTTTTCTTTGTTTTTTATTTCGTTACTAAAGTCCATGTTTGACACTGGTAACACATTGTTGGCATGGCAAATAACACTGTATTGAACAGTGCCATTCTAGGGTCAATTGTTTCATGTTTGTTTTGCATTATTGCTGACATATGTACGGTGAAGTTATCTGCATTATTACATTTGTACTCTATTTCCGCTGGATGGGCTGAAACGATGACTTAGAGGGATATAATCAAGAGAGTTGTCCTAGGCAACCAGGAATCGTGATTTGTGAAGATGGATGAGCGCCTACGCCAGTTGGCAGGGCACATTATGATGATGATGAATATTTCTAGAAATGCAGATCAATACTCATACAGCTGCTTATATCGCCTGTAATCTACAAACTCAAACTCAAATCATAAATTGTAGCTCTTTTCAGACTACAAGGAATCGGAAGTGACGTTGTTACAATGGCGTCGTATTGATTACGTGAGATGGTGCCGAATAATGGCCGGCAATGAAATCTGAATAACGGCCTAAATCGACAGGGACAGGCGAAGGAATGGCTGGCCGCCTTGATAACCCTGCGTTTAATTTTAGAATCCGAAGCGGTTGGTGTGTCTGTGGTAGGATTAACAAGATGCTAGATAGACACGTGGATCGTGCAGATGTAGTGTCAGAACAAAGATACTGAACTGTGGGGAAGACAAATGGTTCTATCCCAATGTCTCCCCCCAAACAATAGGTGGTAGATAGGCTGCTTGCAGTCATGGGACCTAGGCTGCACTCTGTCGTAGGACCTAGGCTGCACTATGTCGTAGGACCTAGGCTGCACTCTGTCGTAGGACCTAGGCTGCACTCTGTCGTAGGACCTAGGTGGGTTGGGGTTAGGCCCAGTTCTAGATGATTTAGAGTAGTTAAAAGCATTAGAAAGCCGGGATGCTCGATCTTACCACGCTCGAAAATTGTGGACTGTCCCGTGACGTCATCCTAGGGGAAGATACCGGGAAAAAACCCAGAATTGGAGCAAAGACAAATGAAAGAATAAAGAAAGAGAGAAATAATGAAGAAAGACACAAGGAGAGAAAGAACGAAGAAATAAATAAATATGTTAAGAAAAGGTGAAATAAAGGAAGAATGACGAAAAAAAAAGAAAGAATTAAATGCCACAGGATAGGAAAGCGTTGCAATAGGCAAAGGGAGACCGTGGGACTGAATGGGAGACAAGACAGACATACAAATAGACCAGAAGACAAACAGTCGACCACAACTACAACTATGAGGCACGTTAGGTAGTTCATTCAGTGTGCAGATTGTCAGATCAGACTGGACAGTAATAAACAGAGTCCGACAGAATAAACTAACACCTCCTTCTTCAGCATTCCCAGCCCTTGAGGTGCATTGCTGCATATACCACCCCCTCCATTCACCTCTTTGTCTTTCTTCTTCAGCATTCCGGGCCCTTGAGGTTCATTGTTGCAGATACCACCCCCTTCCTTCATCTCTCTGGTTGGCCTTCTCTTTCCAGTTGGTGACACCAAGTGTTTGCAAGTCTGCCTAGACATCGTCTTCTTGGTCTGCCTCGTCGTCTACGACCATTCACCTTCCTGGTGTATACAGTTTTAACTTCTCTGTCATTTGACATTCTCTCAATATACCCCAACCATTTCAGTCTATTAGCTCTCATGATATCAGGGTGGTGATTTAAACAGATTATGAATTTGCTTCTCACTCTCCATTCCCAGTTTGCATCTTTGATGGGTAGAATAAACGAACTGTATCTGGTCCCCCCCCCCCTCCTCCCCTCCCACCCAGGGGTACAGATTCGGCATTCGGCCCTTCCAAACACTCATCTTTAAGACTTTAAGATTGACAGGACAATTGTCTTGACATCGACCTGGCTGCCACAAGATACACAGATAAGTGATTATCTGTATTTGTGTAATATTGTGCAATCAATTTATGTTCTGAAGAAGGTTCCATGGTCGCAGCTTTCAGGTATTGTTTGTGTTTGTTACATTGTGAAGCTAGCTAGGTTTAAATTTTTTTCTTGATATCTTTAAGAAATTAATTGTATGTTATCAATAATGTATGTTATGTTTATTTCAAAATATACATAATGAATATAAGGTTTACAAAACATAAAACACAGACGAACACACAACAGACGGACACACAGACAGGCAAGTGAACATATAAACAGAATGAGAGACTGAAGAGTGGATGAATTATTTGATTGAAAAAAAAGGCATTTTGCTAGTGAAATAGACAATAGAAAATTGAGACAAACAAACAGACACTAGACCGATATACTGCTATAAATATAGACAGACACAAAGACGGACAAATAAAAATCAGTAACTATGTGTGTGTTTGTGTGTGTATACACCTAATTTTACCACCAACAAAATGACAGCCATTGGGCACACGAAGCTTTGTTGAGTTATAGAAAAGAAAAAATCCCAGCAATTGATAAAAACACCGGCGAACATTATCGATTGCTTTGTGTTTTCAGTTAAATCCGAGTGAATCGTTATTTCTAGGTGGAAATAACACATACTGTAGGATTGTGGGAATGGTTTCTGTTATTTTCAGTTATTGCATTTACCCATTAAGTTCTTGTTGATAGCTGTTGTAAATATTTCATTAATTAAAATAATGCCTCCTCTGTATGGGTCCCGGGTCCCATTGAGGGGGTCTACCAGAATAGACCCACTGCCTCCCTAACAAGCATGTCGTAGCGGTCGACGAACTGCGAGTTTTCCTTCCAAGTAAGAGTGCATCTGCCTGAGAGGCAAGGAACCAACGGTCTGCATACAGTTACGTCAGATCTGTAAATTAGGTGGACACGCAAAATGTAATTCCTTGGACACAGCCAAAGTCTAGAAATGAATGAACAACCAGGACTTTCCGTTGGGAAAGTTGGGTGAAGGTCCACCCAAACACACACAAATTACTATGTGTATTTAAAGTCGTGGATTCGAGTTCGCATCGGGTGAGATTTTTTCTTCATATATTTCTCTTGGCTCCCAGGTCAATCCAGCCTAAAATGGATAGCAGGGAAAAGTCCTGGGAAGTAAAGCTGTTCAGGGTGATGTTAACTACATCCCAACATTGAGTGATGGCTAATTTATAAAGATATCATGTAGCAGGTCACCTGCAGAACCTGGATATCATCACGGTCTGCCTGAAAGAAACTCACTCTCTCACAAGCTCTCCCGCCTCTTGCAGCAGTTTTTTTTTTAAATTGCTGTTATAATTTTTTTTTTTTTGGGTCATCATCATTGTTACTGTGATATTTTTAATTTTAATTTCAAGTTATTGAATGTTTTCAATGTGTCGTCGCCCCTGTCGTGCGCGAAATTGTCTAAAACATAACTGAATTCAATATTATTCTTGTCCTTTCTGAAATTTAATTTCCGTTTGACGCACTGTCTGATGGTCCTCCTTCATTATGCTGACGACATTTGAAGAGTTCTCTTGCATACATTTTTATTCTCAGAATCTAAACGTTTTTGACGCTTGTTCATTTTTTTCTTATATAATCGGTTTATAAATTTAGTCTTTTGGTGATTTTGCACATTTCATATGGGATTTTTCCGAATTATTAGATATCTGATATTTCTGAAAATATAAATAGGCTTTGCTGAGCAAGAGGTATTATGGGAAATATTTTTGTTTTGTTTCATTTCGGAGAGATTTACTGTTATCCTGATATTGTGACCTTTATTACTGATTCCAACAGCATGTGAGACATTTTACAGGGGGAAATCCTAGAGGAAGGTGAGGAAAAGGCCAAGAAAGAGATGGTTTAGGAAAAGCCTGCACACAGATGAACAAATCGATCACCATGCCACACGAAAAGCGCAAGTCAAATACAAAAACCACGAGACAGGGCTACAACCTGGTATCAGTGAGACGATAAATCCGCGACACAGGGCTAAAACCTGGTATCAGTGAGACGACAAAACCGCGACACAGGGCTAAAACCTGGTATCAGTGAGACGACAAAACCGCGACACAGGGCTACAACCAGGTATCATTGAAACGACAAAACCACGACACGGGGCTACAACCTGGTATCAGTGAGACGACAAAACCACGACACTGGGCTACAACCTGATATCGGTGAGACGACAAAACCACGACACAGGTCTACAACCTGGTATCAGTGAGACGACAAAACCACGACACAGGTCTACAACCTGGTATCAGTGAGACGACAAAACCGCGACACAGGGCTACAACCTGGTATCATTGAAACGACAAAACCACGACACGGGGCTACAACCTGGTATCAGTGAGACGACAAAACCACGACACAGGTCTACAACCTGGTATCAGTGAGACGACAAAACCACAACACAGGGCTACAACCTGGTATCAGTGAGACGACAAAGCCACGACACAGGGCTACAACCTGGTATCAGTGAGACGACAAAGCCACGACACTGGGCTACAACCTGGTATCATTGAGACGACAAAACCACGACACAGGGCTACAACCTGGTATCATTGAGACGACAAAACCACGACACAGGGCTACAACCTGGTATCAGTGAGACGACAAAGCCACGACAGTAGGCTACAACCTGGTATCAGTGAGACGACAAAGCCACGACACAGGACTACAACCTGGTATCAGTAAGACGACAAATGAAATAAGAAGAAGAACAGTTCCACCCCCCCCCCCCCCCCACCCAATGAAAATCGGCTTTCCTTTTCTCGTTTGATTGGGTAATACAATTGAGATGACTGTTTACTTGTCTGTCTGGTGTCTGTCTATCGTTCTGTCCACCTGCATGTCAGGCACAGTCATCGCCATCATCATTATCATCATCATCATTAACACCATCATCATCTTTATCATCATCATCATTAACACCATCACCATCGTCATCATCATCATCATCATCACCACTACACAATTACACTTCACTTTGGGCTAGCATTCTAGTTCTCATTTTCCTTTTTATACTGTGCACTTTCGAATTTATGCTTGGAATCTTCTTCTTCTTCTCTTCTTCTTCTTCTTCTTCTTCTTCTTCTTCTTCTTCTTCTTTTTCTTTTTCTTCTTCTTCTTCTTCTTCTTCTTCTTCTTCTTCTTCTTCTTCTTCTTCTTCTTCTTCTTCTTCTTCTTCTTCTTCTTTTCTTCTTCTTTTCTTCTTCTTTTCTTCTTCTTCTTTTCTTCTTTTTCTTCTTCTTTTTCCTCCTCCTCCTCCTCCTCCTCCTCCTCCCCCTTCTGCGTTCCCCTAAAGATGTAGAAACGTCGTGAACGTTTTCACCATGGCTGCGTCTTTCGGTCGATACATCCGACATCTGCGGGCAACTGATGCCATGAATCTTTCAAGATGCACGGAATCTAGTACAGCACCTTCGACATCTCGGTACTACTGTCGAAAAGACGGCCTGCTGTCAACTCACCTGCAGTGGGGATCGAAACGGGCACGTTGACAAAACCTAATCCACAGACACCGACATAACTGTAATACATACTATAATACTTAAGTGTTGATGCTGGTGATTGTAGGATTATGATGTTGTTGATGATTATAATGATAAAGATGATGATGATAATGATGAGGTTTGAGGTTTTGAACAATGGATCAACATCATAGCACACGGGTAGTAACCCATTAGTGCTCCCTTCAACTGCTAACTCAAGTCGAACTCAAGAAGTTCAGCACAGTGCACAGGCTCTGTAGCACCGACGAGGATCCTGAAATACTTTGGGTAG
>CAJHNH020001070.1:42500-65000 GCA_905116865.2 Candidula unifasciata | reverse complement strand
CATTATTTTTTTTAAAGCACTATATATATATATATATATATATATATATATATATATATATATATATATATATATATATATATATATATATATATATATATATATATACATATATATATTAGGGCTGTACCGAATATTCGCTTCGTATTCGCTTCGGGGCCGAAAAGTGGACCCAATAACTATTCGGTATTCGGCCGAATAGTTGCGGTCGGGCCGAATACGAATAGTGGTTACCTCACAACCGTTTCTGGACTGGTGGAAAAAAAAACATCAAGACTTCCCACCTTGGTTTATACTGTGAAGCGTTATCTTTGTGCACCACCTACGAGCGTACCAAGTGCCCCTTTATTTCCATCTTGCATGTGTTGCGAGTATAGTGTTTTTAGGTGTGTTGCTGTGGAAACAAAATGCAACACTTAAAAATGTAAGAGGGGCAGAAAAGCAAGTGTTCTAGTGTTGTCGGTTTGATTTCTTTGAGTGGAGTGTCCTCTTCGTTGATTCTTTGAAGTAACGGGAGTTCGTCATCATTTATGGGTGTCGTCTCGTGGAAACGGCAGCGGCTGAATGTTTTGATCGACGTTCGGTTTCTTGATTGTCTTATACTTTTTTCTTTTCCTTCTTCTTTCATCTTCTTCTTCTCTTCTTCTTCTTCTTCTTCTTCTTCTTCTTCTTCTTCTTCTTCTTCTTCTTCTTCTTCTTCTTCTTCTTCTTCTTCTTCTTCTTCTTCTGCTTCTTCTTCTTCTTCTTCATCTTCTTCAGCATTCCGAGCTCTTGAGGTTCAATGCTGCATATATCACCCGCCTTAATCCATCTCTCTGGTTGGATTTCTCTTTCCAGTTAAGGATAACAAATGTTTGCAATTCTGTCTGCACATTATCTCTCCATGGTCTTCTTGGTCTGCCTCGTGGTCTACGACCACTCATCTCCCTGGTGTATACACTTTTCACTTCTCTGTCATCTGACATTCTCTCAATATGCCCCAACCATTTCAGTCTATTAGCTCTCATGATGCCAGTGATCAGTGGTATTTAAACAGATTATGAATTTCGTTGTTGCTTCTCACTCTCCATTCCCCGCTGTTTGCATCATTGGTGGTACTAAAGATTTGACCTGGTTTCCGAAAACCTGTAATAAGGCTTCATCTCTTTTACTAGCGACTAATGAGTCAGATTTGTGAAACGGATATGCACGCAGCACTCAGGTTCTGGGACAAGGCTAAAGTCCAGAGGTGGACACACAGCTATAACTTTCCGTCCTAGTTTACAGCCGTTGAACGCGAAGACGAAGGCACAGACAAACATGACAAACCATAATAAAAGCTTGTAAAAATTGGACGACTATGTTGAGGGCCGATGCAATACTGTGGGATTAAGGACAGAAAAGGGAAGCATAAGATTTAGGCTTGCAGATACACAATTTTAGAACTGCAAAATTGCGGCTATAAAATTTGTATCGACATTAAAATTGGCTTGCCTATGGCTTGGCAGCGTCTTTCATATTGATCGATTCGCTCGAAGAAATGTCGGTTCAGACAACAAGGGATAAAGAGGTATAGTCCATTCAAAAAGTCGTGCCCAACTTTAAAAATGTGTAACTCTGTAAAGGTAAGGTGTAAGGCGTTGGTTTTTTGGCATGCAACATGTTACTAATCATGTCTTTGTAAGAATTTGTTTTCTGTAAATCTGATATTTATTTTACTTTATCTGCATATATGAAAACAAAGAAGCCAATTCAAAGCAAACAATCAGCATGCTTACTTTTAATTGAGTAGATACATAGATAGTCATTACATTAGTGAGAACATAGATAGTTACTTTATGACGTTCTTACCCTTCTCTATCTATGCTGTTCCTTCTATTCCTTATTTTTTTTTTTACACAGATGTCCTTTCAAAGGTCGTCTGCGTCTTCTCTTGTCTATTTACCTTCCCGGAGAGAGCTGTCCTTGTAAAAAACACACGTAATAACATATTTTCAAACAAAACGGGGACAAAATATATTTTACTAATTGGCCAGATTTTTCAAATGATATATTCTGAAGAATATAATACTATAATTAAAATAGGCCATAGCCATGGTGTGAAATCAAACGATTGATTGTTGACATAGATGCCGTATTTCCAGAAAGAGCCACGCTGGCACTATCTATTTTTGGAAGTCACTGGGAGGCCAGGTTGTCGAACAACAGAATCTAATGACGCCAATCCGATGTATGATTCTAGATATTCTTTTTTGTTTGTTCATTTGTTGGTTCTAGCACTAACGATGTTCAGCCTGGCAGGTATTCTGCCCTATTTCTAGATTTAGATGTTTTCGCGTGTCAAACCTATTGTCAGCATTGCTATACAGAATCGGTGTGACGGTAAGAAATAGTTTAACTGGCAAGTCGGTGACCCAGGTTCAGTTGATCACACGTGTCGAACTGTAACATAATCATCATAGTGATTAGTTTTATTTTAATAATTATTTTATTATTATTGTTGTTATTTCAATTACGACTCCGATGTGTCTGCTTCTTCGTTAAATTGTGTTTCCTGCAAGGCTTCGTCTTCTTCTCCTCCGTCTCCTCCCCTTTTCTAATTTGTTCTTGTTTATTGTTCTTGTTCTTCTTCTTCTTCTTCTTCTTCATCTTCTTCTTTTTCTTCTTCTTCTTTTTTTTCTTCTTCATCTTCATCTTCTTCTTCTTCTTCTTCTTCTTCTTCTTCTTCTTCTTCTTCTTCTTCTTCTTCTTCTTCTTCTTCTTCTTCTTCTTCTTCTTCTTCTTCTTCTTCTTCCTCCTCTTCTTCTTCCTCCTCCTCCTCCTACTACTAATACTAAATACTACTACTACTACTAATACCACTAATACTAGTGCTAAGAGAGGCGAGAAACCAACAGTCTGCACAATAAAGCCGGTTTTATAAAATAAATGCACGCGCAACACTCAGAAAGCCGCCGTGGTGTAGCGACTAAACCCTTGCCTGCGGATCCGAAAGTCGTGAGTTCAAATTGGAAAGGGGACTTAATTTTTGAAAAAATGACCCTTGTTACAAAGTCTACCCAGCCATAAATGGATACTAGGCAAAGTTCTGGGAAGTAAAGGTGACCGGCAGGATGCTGACCACATCACCCTTCGTTTACGATTGGTTTTTGTAATACAGTTGTATTACTATGTGCCCATTATGCCTGAAAGGATGGAAAGGATTCTTTTTCGCAACACTCAAGTCCTTGAAGGAGACAAAGGTCAGGAAAGGACAAACAATAAGGATTGTCTGCCCTAATTTACAACCGATGAACGAGAAGTTGAAGACATAGTCATAGGCCACACATAAAATCTTACAAAAAACACCGCCTAAAGAAAATATAAAGTATCCATTACACTCTCTTTTCTTTCGAAATCTGGCATATTTGGTGAAGCAGACATGTCCCAAGGACATTTCCGGAATATTGCAATAAAAAATGTGACAGTAATGGAAATGAAATAGCGGAACAAAATACTAACTTGGCTGTTGCTATTTCCAGTGACACTGGAGGATTAGGTATTGTAGAAAATCGGAAATTTTAGATTACGAAACAAAATTTTGAGTGGAAATTATGAAGTTAGTGAAATGATTTTATTGTCTAGAAAGGTTTAATTTATAAACACAAAAGTTTAAATTGTGTTGTAAATTGCTATTTGTTCCTTTGAATCATGTGTCTTTTGTGTGTGTGTTTTTAAATTTGCTTTAGTGTGATCAATCTTTTCGTCTGTCTGACGTCTTCTCTTGGCAGAAAAAAAAAGTCTTTAATGTTGTCTCTTTGTAGGCTTGCCAGCATGTCTGTCTGTGTGAAAGAGCCAATCTATTTTTTGGTATGTTTATCTAATAGTCTGTCTGTCTAAGAGTTTGCCAGCCAGAATATCTGCTAGTGTATGTCTATTTCTCTCATTTTGTTTCTAGACAGGCCTGAGAAGCTGTCTGTCTGTCTGTGTGAAAGCCAAATAATCTGTGTTTCTGTATATCTGGCAGTCTGTCTGTCTAATAGTTGGCCAGCCAATCTATCTGTCTGTGCCTGTCAGCTTCTTGGTCTGTAGATTCGATTATCAAATTGATTGCCCTCTCTCTCCTCCCTCCGCTCTCTCCTTCCGCTCTTTCTTCATCCTCATCTCTCTTCTTCCTCCTCTCTCACCCTCCCCCTCTCGTCTACACGCTCCAGCTCTCTCTGTAAATGTGTATATGTGTTTGTTTGTTTGTTTGTTTATCCATACTTGTATTTCTACATCAGATCATCTAACTGTTAATTGAAATACACATACATAATAATGAATCTATTTAACTGTCTGTCTGTCTGCCTCTCTCTCTTCCTTTCCCCCCTCTCTCCATCTCTCTCTCTCTCTCTCTCTCTCTCTCTCTCTCTCTCTCTCTCTCTCTCTCTCTCTCCCGAAAAAAATGTCAGCATTACATAGCAGTAACAGATAGTTTCCTGTTAGTCCGTGTCTAAGTTCATCAGTCAATTATTTTTTGGTTGCTCATTCTCTCTCCATCTCTCTCTCTCTCTCTCTCTCTCAATCTTTCTCTCTCTCTTTATCTCTCTTTCTCTACCTCTCTCTATCTGTGTGTGTGTAACCTAGTGTTCTCTTATAACCTGCTTCTAAATTAATATTTAATCACTTGAAATATGCATTTATAGCTCTATTGAATTATCAAAGACGTCATCTGTTGAATTTGATTTCATACAGCTACTTCAAATATCCTATCTACACTCTGCTGATTCATTTTTCCGTGCGAGTGACCTGAAATTGTAAATAAGAATCGGGGGTGGGGGGGGGGGGGGGGGGGGAAGATGAGGACAGAAACACAAAAATGTTAATTATTTTGTGCTGGTTGGGTCGATACCCGTGACGCAAAAGAAATTTCACGATACATGCTTCCTAGCATGTGCAGTGGATTCGAATAATGTATGTGTCGATTACGTCTGCCAGACGATACGGTTTGAGGATGAGTGAGTGTTGTCGGGTGTTACGCGCTCAAAGTTAGGGTTGGAAAAATAATTAATGGATAATTAAAAAGCAATTCAAATATGTCAGCAGGATAGACGATGAAAATAATGTAGAAGTTCCCAGTGGGGGTTTCAGGGCCCCATTACGGTGGGGGTGGGGAGGGGGGGGGGGGGAAGGGGAGAATAGACCGACCGCCTCTCCTTTTTGGAGGTAAGCATGAGGTAAGAGTCGACTAGCTACGAGCTTTCTTTGAAGTCGAAGTGTATCTGCCTCAGAAGCAAGGAACCAACAGTCTGGATACAAATGAATCCTATCTGTAAAACGGATATGCAAACAACACTCGGGTTCTGGAGGAAGACTAAAGTCCAGAGGTAGAGACGAATAATCAAAACATTTCGCCGGAGTTACAACCGGTGAACGAGAAGGAGAAGAAGAAAAAAAAATGTAGAAGATAATGAGAAATAGAGACCCCATGTTCTCCAGTGAGCCCTGGGTGCCACAGCTTAGCTCCTTACAGGACGGTGCAGAATCAATCCTAGCATTTTTTTTTAGGTGAGGGGGGGGAGGGGGGCTGTTTTGGTTTTTCTAACCAAATGTTACATTCAGTAGTTCGCCATTGCTTTTCAGACGGTCAGCTCCTGTCTTAACCAACGCAAGACAAACCGACCGCTGCGGGGATCGAACCCGGCACCCCGGCATTACTAAGTTCGTTTGCAACGCCTAAGCCACAGACGTTGACAAGGGATGTAATAAAGTTCACCTATAAAAGGGACTATTGGTACGTTGTGATGTAGATTATATCTAATCTGTTATATCTTGAATAAGAAATACAGGACCCATTTTTAGCCTATTACGCGTACTAGGCATATAGGGCTAGACCTATATTTTGTATACCAACTAGTACTCGGTGTACTTGGCAAAATAATGCTGGTCGCCTTAACCTCCCATGGCTTTACCTAGTGTCCATCTAAGGCTGGGCCGACCTTGTAGCCAATGTCATATCCGGGAAAGAATATTACAAATAAACAAAAACAAAAACAACAGCAAAGTCCGTCTCCATCAGGACACGAACCCGTGACATTCCGAACCGTAGGTGAACGCCTAACCGCTACGCCTCTTTTCCCAATGTGGGCTTCCCACTGTTTGAAGCACAAGGGTTAAACCCACTACTGATAACAAGCATATCGTAGAAGGCTGTTCATTAGGTCTGACTTATAGACAGGGAACCAACTGTCTGCATACAAATACACCAGATCTGTCAAACGGATGTGTAGGCAAAACTCAAAATCTAGACCGAGACTAAAGTACATGAGTTGATGGAAAACCAAAACTTTCCGCCGGAGTTTACCGCCAATGAACCTCAAGAATAATATTTCACTCTTCCTAAAATTGAAAGATCTTATAAATCACCTATTGTTACTGAACATTTTTCGTAAACAGTAAATGAAATAATTCTATGAATTTCATTTCGCTGACGCACAAGCAAAACAATATAAACAAGTGCAGGAACGGGTGAGCTTTCACAGAAAACCCATGGCTAATCAATAGTTTCCATAGAATTATGAAAATAATAACAAAGTAAAATGTAAATATTGAACGAATATCAACGTTTAAGCGTTAGTTGACGCAAATTAGAGGTAAACAGATGTCAATCATAGGCGTTGTGTTAGTTCTGGGGTAAGAGGGAATTGATGAAAGGGAGGGGAGCGGGGGTGGGGTGGGTTAGAAAGCTAGGTGTCGGGGCACATTATAAAAGGTGGTGATGCCACGGCGAGGAAAACAGAAAAGAAGAAAAAAAAAGGATAAGCAGCAGCAGGCAGCAGCAGAAGAATAAGAAGAACGAACGAGCGAAGAAACGAACGAATGAACGAACGAACGAATGAACGAAAGATGGACGAAAACTTTTTTCCCCTAAGATTTAGACGTTTGGCACGCAGGTCTGTCTTACATTTGGCCGTTACAAACACATATCTTTCAGACGTCACTAGCATCTTATTAATAAAAAATGTAATGTTTATAATAGAAGAAGAAGAAGAAGAAGAAGAAGAAAAGAAGAAGAAGAGAAGAAGAAGAAGAAGAAGAAGAAGAAGAAGAAGAAGAAGAAAGAAGAAGAAGAAGAAGAAGAAGAAGAAGAAGAAGAAAAGAAGAAGAAAAGAAAGAAGAAGAAGAAGAAGAAGAAGAAGAAGAAGAAGAAGAAAGAAGAAAGAAGAAGAAGAAGAGGGAGGAGAAGAAGAAGAAGAAGAAGAAGAAGAAGAAAAGAAGAAGAAGAAGAAAGAAGGAAGGAAAGAAGAAGAAGAAGAAAAGAAGAAGGAAGAAGAAGAAGAGGAAGAAGAAAGAAGAAGGAAGAAGAAGAAGAAGAAGAAGAAGAAGAAGAAGAAGAAGAAGAAGGGGAAGAAGAAGAAGAAGAAGAAGAAGAAGAAGAAGAAGAAGAAGAAAGAAGAAGAAGAAGAAGAAGAAGAAGAAGAGAAGAGAAAAAGAAGAAAGAAGAAGAAAGAAGAAGAAGAAGAAGAAGAAGAAGAAGAAGAAGAAGAAGAAGAAGAAGAAGAAGAAGAAGAAGAAGAAGAAGAAGAAGAAGAAGAAGAAGAAGAAGAAGAAGAAGAAGAAGAAGAAGAAGAAAGGGGAGAAAAAGAAGAAAAAGAGAAAGAGGGGACGAAAGAGGAGAAGGAACAGTGTCGGGGTGCGATCAAGTAGCATGTGTAAATGTTATCTTGTAACGATTACAGGAAAAAGGGTATCATTGATATTTTTCATCTCGTCGTTTTACTGTTAAGAATATGCGTAATATAGATCTACAAGTCCGATGTGTGTCGGGAATTACCTCTTGATTTGACCTTTGTTGTTTACAAGCTATGTTATCTTGTGTGTTCATTTTTTTTTTTTTTTTTTTGCATTTTTTTTTCATTTTAATAATTACATTTTTTGTTTTATTCGGTACTCCGTTGATAAAGACTTTGGTAGAAAACTACAGTTGCGTGTGTATGCATCTGTTCCCTTCCCTGCGTTGAACTTTCTTATCACAAAGTAATCATCTCTCATCGTTTTAGAGCCGCGTTAGCGCAGTCGATAGGAGGCTCGCTTTCATATCCAGCTGCGACTCGCTGCAGCCACGGCTGGTGTTCGGAACCTGGCAGTTCCGAGGGTTCACCCAGCCTCTAGGAAATGGGTACCAGAGTCGACACTCTGGGATAAATGAAGGAATGTCGCTGTAGCTACAGAGTTACGTGCGATCGGCGATACAGGCGGACAGTTTCTTATCAGCTGTCCGTACTGGTGGCAGAGCACTTATGGTTTATAACCGTGTGCAATGACGCCGGTTCACATCTCCCTACTTTTTACCTTTTACCTTTATCACAAAGTAAAAGACTCTCTTCCACTCCCGCAGGCATGTTGGGCATATAGGGCTAGACCTAAATTTTATAGACTAGTCGGTTCTCCTGTGGACACCTTTAATTCTTAGGAGGGTAATACAAACGTTAGTCTCCCTATTTACATAGTGTAACACACTGGTTCACTTATGATTGGTTGACCTTTAGCCTAGCTCACTCATGATTGATTAATCTTAAGCCTAGCTCACTTCTAATTAGTCGAAATTCAGCCACGATAGTTTGCCAGGAGGTTACGGGTGTTTTCCTCAATGCCGTTGATATCGCGTGTTGTATATTTCAGCTCGCCAGCGCTTTCAACAACAAAAACTTCGACAAACAGGGTTTAATTCAAAACTCCTTTAGAGAGTGATAAAACCTATATCACAATCATTTTCTTTCTTGAATATTAACGTAAATGCAAGACAACCTAGAAAGCAAACAACAGAGCGGCACACCCGTAACCTGCAGGAGGGTAGACCAGCTCAACATACTTATGAATGGAACGTGACCTACTTTGTTTGGGAAGACTAACGTTTGTTAGTCTCAAGACTTCACCATTTACCTATTTAAGGTTTAGTCGACCTAGGGCCCGGGTCTTTTTTATTTTTAGAAAAAAAAAAGGTAAGGCTATGTCAGGATGTGAAATCACGACCTTTGGATCTACAGGCGAACGTCTAGCCACTGGACAGAAACAAAGAGTAATGAATATGTCTTAAAAGAAACTGTTTACTCAGAGAACTGACTGCTTACATCGGAAAGAGACATTCTATATTAGATTCTTCGATCATATCAACAGAAGGAGACAACTGGAGTACATCGTGACGGTCGGAAAGTTGGAAGAGGAAAGTTGCAGAGAAAGACACGGACAGATGTTACGGACAGTTTAACATCATGCATGGAAGATCATACTTGTCAGAACGGATGGTAAGTATGCGAGACAGGAGGTTGTTGATAGACATGACTAACAACGCCACACGGCATGGACTTTTAGAAGAAGAGTTTGTGATCGATCGTGAGAAAATATTGATAATTGACACTAATTACCGTTCCTTAGCGATGTACACACATTTTTCTCCAGTTACACAAACAAGGTGTTTTGACAAATATTTTATGAATTTTATTGTTAACGAATGTTTACAAACTTGTCACAACTAAATAAATCAAACGGTCTGTCCTTAATTTGTGTTTACATTTTCTGGAATGTGTTCGATAACAAAGGTGTTTTTGCCAAAGTGGAGAATGCTTTTTTTTTTTTTTTTTTTTTCCCATTAATAAGGGAGACAATCCATTTATTCCGTAGACTTTTCTTTGTATAAACATTTTAAATGTTGATTTGTGCATAGACAGCACTCATGACATTCATGTAAGCGCTTCGTCCCAATCTTCAGCAGCAAGCGAATAGTTCCAATTCCGATGGTACCAGTTACTGTCTGATTGTATATCCGTCTTGCCTCAACCCTGAAATTTGAGCGTCAGCCAGATACGCTGGTCATTGCTCGAAGCGCCATTCTCCTCAGACCGTAATAATGTAATTGTGCCCCCGCACTGCTCATTCGCTCCCAAGGGGCCACGCAACATTCAGCTTGTCTTACATCAATTCACCTTTAAGTGGTGTAGAATCAGACAGTCTATCTGCCTGCTCATTTACCAGCACACCGCCATGACCTAAGGAAAGTGTCAAAACGAGGCTAATTACCCGAGCCGCTGAAGCGATGCTTGCCACTCTGCACGGAGCATGCCTTTCTCAACACACTCTGTACGAAACTTGGGAGCTGCGATAGAGTAGTGGCAATACTCTTGTATGCCAGTCCAAAGATTTTGGGTTCAAATCCTCATTGTCCTCGGGTGGGCGAATTTGAAGAATAGACCACTGCCTCTCTTACAATTATGTCGTACAAGGCTGTGCGGCTCTGTGGCTTAGGGGTTATCGAATGCGGTTAACAATGCCAAGATATTCGAATACTAGGGTTTGATCCGCGCTGCTGAGGGTTTGAAAACAAAATAGTTCTCATGGTTTTTGGACAACGCTACGAGAGTCGTACTGTGGAGGAGATTGGGGCCTAACCACTTTATTTCCCTAAAGAGCACAGTGTAAACTGTAGCTAACCTTCTATGCGGAGACGGCACATACATTCATTTAAATAAGTGTACTGTACTGATCATGGGAGTTGCATCTACCTAAGAGGCGAGGAACCAACAGTCTGCATTCAAATTAGCTAGATCTGTCAACTGGATATGCACGCAAAACTGAACTTCTGAAACTAAACCAAAGTTCAGAAACGGCCGAACAGCCAGAACATTTCGCCTGGAATGTATACCGTCTCAGTCAGATGCACTCAACTTTGAATGAAGCACCCTTAATTAGTTACCCCTTAAGACACGCTTGGTAGAGTCAAAGAATTTATTCTTCCTCCCTTCTCTCCCCCCCCCCCCTCTTTTTTTCCACCCCTCAAAAACAAAAAACGAAGACAGATATGGCAAATTGAAATGGGAAGACAGCTAGGGAATACAGATAGGGAATGACAGATAAGTGAAGATAAATCGGGGAAGTTATACATTATAAGGCGCATAGAGGAAGACAGATAGGGAATACAGATATGATAAGGTAGATAGGGTTAGATAGATAGAGGAGGACAAACAGGTTAAGACAGATTGGGTAAGACAGATACGGGAATGACAGATAGGTCAAGATAGACTGGGGAAGTGAATGTGAAAGGCAATCAGGGGAACGCAGATAAGGGAAGATAGAAAGAGGAAAGCAGATAAGAGAAGACATACAGAGTGAGGAAAACAGATAAGATAAGACATATAGAGTAAGGCAGATTGAGTAAGACATATTATTGAAGACTGAGAGACAAGTGAAGAAAGAAATGGGAAAACAAACGGGGAAAGGCAGATGGGAGAGACAGATGGGAGAGACCGATGGGAGAGACATATGGGAGAGACAGATGGGAGAGACAGATGGGAGAGACAGATGGGAGAGACAGATTAGAGAGGCAAATGGGAGAGACAGATGGGAGACAGATGGAAGAGACATATGGGAGAGACAGATGGGAGAGACAGATGAGAGAGGCAGATGGGAGAGACAGATGGGAAAGACAGAAAGGAGAGACAGATGGGAGAGACAGATGGGAGAGACAGATGGGAGAGACAGATGGGAGAGGCAGATAGGGGAAACCCGGCATGATAAAGCAGATACGGAAAAAAACTTTAGAAGAGGTAACTGGGGAGATAGATAGGGAAAGACAGGTAGGGTAAGATAGATAGGGGAGGACAGATAGGAGAACACAACTAGGGGAGGACAGATAGGGAAAACACATAGAGGAAAACATATACCACAGGACTGACAGGGGAAGAGAGAAATGAATATGTGGAGGGGATGAAGAAGCAGAAAAAGGGGAAAGGAGCATGAAGAAGATGAGATCATCTAAGAAAGAACAGAAAGGAAAATAAGAAAAAGAAAAGAATAATTAGTGCAAGACAGAGGAAAAACAAAAACACGAAGAACAATAAAAAGCAAGATGTTTCGACATAACTGGTATTCAGGCACTGTCGAGACAAAATCAACGAATCAATATTTGCTACGACATGCTCCCACATGTATCCCTCTATGGCAACTGGTGCTATCTCTGTTTCTTCTTTTGTCGTTGATTATTATTTGTTTGAGTTAACATAGTACGTATGCCTATATTTGGCTTGTATTACAGAAATGCAATGTATTCGTCCATCGCTAGTTTTGTCCACCGGTCTATTCAAAGACTAAATCCGATCGCAATGAACCGGTGGAACAGGGAAAGGATGCAGGTCGATTCAGTGGCAATTCAAATCAATAGCTTTGAATTAGTCAGTCCATAGGGGGGAAAATATGGGCTTTTGAGCTGAAATGCTTTAGAAAGATTCTCAGAAGAACATGAACAAAGAAGAGATGAAATACTGACAATTTAAAAGATTTGGACGTCAAGGTAGATCGGCTGATAAACAGCATCTTGTCTCGGAGGCTAGTAAAGTTTTGGTCATATCAAGCGCCTTGGCGGATTGGGAAAGAAATAGAATGCATGGATGGTATCGGGAAGGAGGGGCAGGGGCCGAACAACCACAAATATGGGCACAGGATAAAAGTGAATCCTTGATAAAGACAACTACCGAAATGTGCGATTGATCATCTATGTGTTTGTTTTTCCCCTTGACACCTTCGTTAGGCTCTTGGTTATAGTGTTCAGTCCAGTTCACATGACAGCCTTATAAGAGCCACGGCCAATTGCAAAAACAAATACGATGCGATGTGGATTCAAAGTCAAGACATTAGAACCGGTAGGGGACAGTTATATTTCATGTTGTAATTAGTACTCTGTTGATGAAGACTTCGGTAGAAACGTTTGTGCACATATTTTTTCTATTCCTGCCGTTAAGCTTCCTAGTCTAATGTAATTAGTGTCATCTAAAGGTTTGAACACCCCGAGAATGCACAAATTAGTGAACTATGAGGTGAGGAAAAGACGCTGACGTTGGATACGACATACGCTAAGAAAATATGATAACAAAATAACTAGAATGTCATTGCACTGGAACCCACAGGGATATAGAAATAAACACACACACACACACACACACACACACACACACACACACACACACATAGGTGCTAGAGAATGAAGTTAAACAAATGAGGAGGACATTGGTTGAGTTGCATGCAACAGTTAAGAATAAAAAGCGTGAGTTGGTTGAGGGCCGATGCTCCATAGGGGAATAGAAGGCAGAAGAAGAAGAAAGGTTCGACCAATCAGAGAGTAAAACAGCTCAGTCTCGATGGCAAGGTATAGCTAAAATCTAGAGGATCTACTTCATTGCACTTCTTCTTTACTTCCTCTTTTACCGCGTCGGATGTAGAAGGGGATATACAGTTCTTCTTTGTACTCTTCTGACTGCTTCGACCAGAGGCACATCGTGGTGCTCTAGAGTTTCTTGGATATTATCGCACCATCTTGTTCTTAATCTACTTATATGCACACGCGGGTTTTCGCATGCGCTTGACAACTCATGCTTTTGTGTTCTTTTATAATATTCATAATATGCATATTATCATATGATCATAACATGCTTTATTAGTAAAATACAACTGCTGTGCGAAAGATGTTGGACTAAAAGGGCCGAATGTAAGACTGGTCTACGTGCCTAATTTGTTACCCTTTGAAAATAAATTTCGTTCGTTCGTTCATGATCTACGTCCATCTCCTCTTTTGGTATATGTCTTGTATGGTATAGCGTCAAAAGGCATTCTCTCTGAGTGAGCAAATAATTTGATTTGCTGTCTGTGTATGTAATATAGAATTGGTTCTGTGCCGATTTTATCCCGATGTCCTCATTCCTGATTTTGTCACTTCTGGTTACGTCTACAGTTTTTCTCAGACACCTACCTCATTTCATTGCATTACTCTGCCTAAATCTTAATTATTTAAACAACAACAAGTTTAAAATAAAATCACCAAACAACAACCTATATACAAAACAAGAACGTACAAACGCACAACATAAGCCCAACTTACCTAGTCAAGACTTGAGAATTGCAAGCTCGGTTTCGCAGCTACGAAGCTATCCCTTCAAGCCTCGGACAAAACACTGAAATATTCATTCGCAGCACGGCTACTTAATGATATCTCAGCGGTATCGAACGCTATTCGCACGGCCGGGCATCAAGAATGGCTATCAGTAATAGCTCCGTGCAAGCGTGCGAGAATGCTACAGTGCCGGCGAATTCGTTGGTGTTGAATCGAGCCCGTGGCAAATCGGAAATCGGCCACGTTTCTGGTGCCGTAGCGTGACTTGGGGGTCTGCTCGCACGGAGCCATTACCCGTACCAATAGCTCTTTAGCGTTTAATTACTGCAGCACTTGGAGAATCGGTCTTTTAGATGATCTTCTGTAAATTACCTTTCAGCACGATTTTTGTCTCTCTGTGTAATTCTTGCTCAGAAAGAAATGTCTGTGGTAACGGGCTGGTTACAATCAGCGATTTAAAACAATGTGAAGAGATAGTGCGACATAATATCTCGTAGTGTTTTCATTTCATTGTCTGTTGTTTTGTACTTTTGTCTGTGTTTATATGTATAATTCCTCTCTGTCTATCTGTTGGTCTCTGTACATACATCTCTCTCTCTCTTTCTCTCTCTTTCTCTCTCTTTCTCTCTCTCTCTGTCTCTCTCTCTCTCTTTCTCTCTTTCTCTCTCTCTCTCTCTCTCTCTGTCTCTCTCTCTCTCTCTCTCTGTCTCTCTCTCTCTCTGTCTCTCTCTCTGTATGTTTATATGACTGTTTATGTATTTATATCTCTTCATGATTATTATTTCCTATCATCGAAATTTCACTCGGTGCCTTTCTCGGCAGGAACTACACAACAATAACAAAAGGGAAAGTACTCCAATCACGTATTCTCGTCACCAGTTCTCTTGTGTGATTCCAGTGCTAACTTGTGAATGTGAAAGTTAGAAAGCAACGGCAGTTCTAAATAGAAAATTAAGACAATTTTGAGAACACAAATCTTAGAAGAATACTAAATCTCCAACGGTCAGATTTCAGATCCAATACGCAAATAAGACAAGAGCGCTTGGGAAAAACCGCCAACTTAGCCATCCAAGACAAAATTAGAAATGATTATTATCTGACAGACTGGGGAAACAAAACTATACAGCAAATTCGCTTAAATAAATAGTAGATCAGATGGTTTGGTCATCTAGTAAGAATGCAGCCAGAACAACTACCAACACAGGTGCTACAAATGAAACGATCTGATTTAAAGAGGTTCCCTGGAAGAAGAGGGAATGATGACATTAAATCTATTAAATGACATCTATATGGACACCGAATGACAACAGCCATTACTGCTCATCAAGCGCTGAATTGCAAAATTTTCCTCCCCACGACACTTAACGCAATTGATGATGTGTCGAAGGGAAGGAACATGAATATCCTCATCATCATCAATTCTCTTTATGTCTAGTGGCACATAAGACTTCAGAAAAGACTCCCCGTGCTTTCCTGTCCTGTGAAATCTTTAGTGCAGTTTTTCCATGTCAGATATGCCACATTCAGGTCACTTTTCATCGTTCATCTCCATAATGTTTTTGGGCGCCACTTTTTTTCTCTTTCCCTGTGGCTTCCATTTGAGAGCTCTCAAAGCATGAATATGCACACGCATTTAGTGTGGTAGAGACGACACAAACTTACATTTATTTATTTTTAACAGTGATCTATTCTGAGATGAAGATCTTGAGAAGAATGTTGCGAAAACCTTGGACTGCCAGAATAGCTAACAGTGATTGCCTGGAAATGGCTAATGAAAGTAGAACATTATATACAACAATGTGAAAGAGACAACGTTACTGGTGCCGTAGCGTGACTTGGGGGTCTGCTCGCACGGGGCCATTACCCGTACCAATAGCTCTTTAGCGTTTCATTACTGCAGCAATGGGAGAATCGGTCTTTTAGATGATCTTCGGTTGAGCTCGGAGTGGACAAATGTTGGTCATGTGATGTGAAAAGGATCACTAGAAATTATTTTTTTTTTTTCACGACTGGAAAGATCACTGGTAGAAGAGGCAGAAGCAGACCAAGAGAAATGATGGTGGGTGGATTATTGCAGTGGCATGAGGGAATATCTGTGGATTTGACTCATAACACCAAAGACCAAGATCTGTGAGATGCATGAACGCCAACTTCAGCTTGCACTTGATGATGATGATGATGATGATGATCTATACACCACACGCAGATACCCCACACCTTCACAGAGTGTCCTCTGTCTCCCTGACACCAAGATTTTATAACATCATTCAACTGTTTACCACAGCAAAATTGCAACCTCTGATTTCTGCAACTGGAAAACGTAGACCAGGAGATTAATGAGACCAGAGCGCTAATGGCTTCCCCGAGAGCGGGAATAATTTCCCTGATCTGATTGTCAGACACAATTAAAGCATCGCTGATTTTCAAATCCTGGCAGAGCGATTAGGCAGTTAGTTGGTGGTGATGACTTTCATCATCTTCGCAGTCAGTTCCACCATCATCATTATCTTTATCATCATCATCATCTATCATCATCAACAGCAGCAGCTTCAGTCTCAGCAGCAGTAGCACCACCACCACCACCACAAAACATCAGCAACACCGCCACAACCAGAAGCGCCAACAGCAGTAGCAACGTTATCATTCATCACGTTTAACAACATCGTCATCATCATCATCATCATCATCATCATCATCATCATCATCATTACCGTTATTATCATCATCATAAACAACATCATCTTCATCATTATCGTTGATATCATCATTATCATCATCTTCATCATTATCGTTAATATCATCATATTCATCAGCATTATCATCATCATCGTCGTCATCATCATCATCATCTTCATTCGCAGCATCATCATGATTTTCACAGCAGCCAGGACGATCAACCATGGGAGCTAAGCCACGATGAGCCCTTTCCCTCTATATTTTAACTAGGCGCTTATCCCCTCCCCGTCGGCTCCCCCTCTCCGTCGACTCCCTCTCCCAGCCGGTTCCCCCTTCCCTGCCGCTTCTCCCGCTCAACCCCCTCCACCTCCCCGATTAATTCCCCCCGCGAATAAGAGCTCCCATTTAACCACGTATAGAAATTCTCTTTGAAAGTATATGTTTATACATTTCATATCATTTCAAGTATATTGTCATATTTATAATGCCGGTCTTCTTCTCATTATTCTGCCTTTCTAGACCCCTGTGAAGCATAGGGCTTCAACCAACTCACTCCAAGTCGTTCTATCCTTCGCTATTGCATGCATCTCTTCCAATATCCTCCCGATCTTTTTAACTTCGCTTTCCACCTTCCTTACCCATTTTTTTCGGGGAGGGGGGGCGCCCTTTATTTGTATGCCCTTGTGGGTTCCTGTGCAAAGACATTCTAGATATAATGTTCTCAGGTTTTCTTAAAGTGTGTTTTACTCTATTACACTAGTCAGCAGATTAGTCATGGCTGAGGCGTTGCGAGTCCGACTCGTGAGTCAGCAGATTAGTCATGGCTGAGGCGTTGCGAGTCCGACTCGTGAGTCAGCAGATTAGTCATGGCTGAGGCGTTGCGAGTCCGACTCGTGAGTCAGCAGATTAGTCATGGCTGAGGCGTTGCGAGTTCGACTCGTAAGCCAGCATACCGCGATCGAAACCCACTGCAGGCTGCGTGGATTTTTGTCGTGTGGTATGGGACGTCGCAGGTCGACCCAGCTTAAAATGGGTACCATGATGGGCTGTCCTGGGAAAGTAAAGACAGCCGGCGTAATGCTGACCACATTACCCACAGAGTGCTGATGGTCTGTAAAAATATGGGACGCTCTGCCCATATGCCCGGTGCGCCGAAAGGCGTGAAAAGGGAACTTTACTTTTTTTTTACATTAGTCATGATAACGATGAGGTCAACTAAAGGACTCTTTTACACCCTTTAAACGTTTTAGGTGTATAGGGCTAGACCTATATTTTATAGACTAATTGGCACTCGGCAGGTGAGGTGGTCAAAATCAAGCCGGCGACCTTAACTTTTCAGGACTTGACCTGGGATCCATTTAAGGCTGGGTCGACTTGGGAAGTTTTTTTCTCAAGTACGACTCTGTCATGAACTGAATATACGACTTTAGGATCTGCAGGCAAGCATCTAGTCGCTACACCACATCGGCTCCCAATAATAATAATAATAATGCTTGTTCGGGGTTTTTTGGGCAACGAAGAACTAAGGGCCCAAATGTTTTCGTTGTCAACAACCACGTAATCTGTGATGACTGCTTCAACAAGGGAGATAATTGTCCCGATTTAATTGTCAGCAACAATTAAATCATCGACGAGCTGTGATCCCCGTGGAGCGATTCTGCTGCTGTCTCTTGTCGGTTCGTTTGTGGCTGATGCTGGAGTTAATGAATCGATGGTATTCTTTGATGACGTCTGGAGTTGTTGTTGGCTGCTGTTGTTGTTATGTGTGTGATTGCTGTTGTTGTTGGTTGCTGTTGTTACAATTGTTGTTGCTGTTGTTGTTCCTTGATGTTTTTTTTTCATTTATTGCTGTTGTTATTATATTTGTTGCTGCTGCTGTTGTTATTACATATCTTGCTGTTATATGTGTTGTTGCTGTTGTTTATGGTTGCTTTTGATGTAATAGTTGTTGTTGCTGTGGTTGTTGTATTTATGAGTGCTGTTGTTTTTGTTATATGTGTGCTTTTGTTGTTGTTGGTTGCTGTTGCTGTTATATTTGTTGTTGCTCTATGTGGGTTTTTTCATGCTGCCGTTGTTGTTGATTGATGTTGTTAAATTTGTTGTTGTTGGTTTCTGATGTTGTTATATTTGGTGTTGCTGTTGTTGTTGGTTGCTGTTGTTGAGACATTTGTTGTTCCTGTTGTTGGTTGCTGATGTTATTATATTTGTTGTTGCTTGTTGTTCTTGGTTGCTGTTGTTCTTATCTTTGATGTATATATTTGCTGTTTTCCTTATAATCGTGTCTTGCTGTTGTATTTTTTGGTGGTGTTGGTGGTACTGGTTCTGTTGTTGAATTTCCCTTGTTATAATGTGCCGAGATTTTCATATCTAAGGAAGGTATGATAAACCTGAAGGTTGCAGCTCGGAGTGGAGCAACTGACAGTTCGTTTCATATTCGGCCATCAAGAGTTTCAGTTACACGTTTTTTAAAGACCCACTCTGGCAGATGTCGGGTGCCCTAATATAACCCAACTTATGGGTTGAACGGGGTTTCTAGAACTTGTGCACGGGTGATCTTTATCTGTCCGAATTGTGGCACTTTGTGTCAGGGTGTGTTGATTGCTCGGAGTGATGTCCTGGTGGGGTTGAAAGTGAGTCGGTCGGTCGGTCGGTCAGTCAGTCAGTCAGTCAGTCAGTCAGTCAGTCAGTCAGTCAGTCAGTCAGTCAGTCAGTCAGTCAGTCAGTCAGTAAACCGATAAATCGTTTCCTCTTCAGCCGTTAGGTGTTCCAGTTACATGTTATCAAAAGAAACAGACTCCTTGGTGACCGACTGGCAACATTACTGAGAAAACGACAGTGAAAAGAAGAACAGATAAATACTAAAATGGTTTGGTCATAGCGGTGAGTCAAGAGCTCTGACCTGAGCCGATATTTGACGATCATAAGACATGGTAAAAAATAAGAACATATGGCTATCGACAGGAAACGTTATGATAATGTTGATTCTTATTATGCGAATTCATTTCATACCATATTATCACGTTCGATCGACATGTGACAAAACATTTCCTCATCTTCTCTGATTCACCCCCTCTGAAAACTCACCACCACATATGAGTCATCGATACACAGCGTCCTTGTAGCCCTAGACTGTTATGATCACTATTATTATCACCTTTTATCTGCTGTAATTGACATCTTTATTTACCTATCCTTTCTTCTTCAAGTATCTTTTAATTGCTCACCTTGTCTGTTTGCGGGGACGAGGACATACAGACAACTTGAATGGGATTAAGTCCCCTTTCAATTAGCGGAATGGGGAAGGAGTCTCAATGGGGTAAGTATTGTTTAAGTGATTAATAATAATAGTAGTAATAATAAAGCTTTAAATGACAATAAATCAAATAATATTATTGAATTGATATATATGTATGCGAATTATATTTTTTAAAGCAACAACCCCCCCCCCCCCTTTTCCCCCAACCCAAAAAAAAATTTAAAAGTGAGCTTCTATGTTATAAAAAATGTGAGTGCGGTGTTAGGAAAAGAATTGGGGATGGGGAGGGGGTGGAAAAGATGAAGACGAGGGGGTCTGATGGTGTTGGGATGGTCCCATTACAAATTTAAAACAGAAACTGGGAGCTCAGGAGCCGTGTGACTTCCCTGACTCAGACGTGTGGTTTTATATTGGGGTATCAATATGGTTACCTCTGCAGGTTTCATCTACCCTGCTTGTCTGTCGATTCCCGAAGCAAAGGCAGCATCCCTTGGCGTAAGTTAAGATCCCCTTTTGACGCCTTTAGGCGCATCAGGTATATGGGAAGAACACCCATAATTGTACAGACTAATCGGCACTAGGTGGGTAATGTGGTCAGCATTACACCGGCCGTCTTTACTTCCCAAGGTACCCATTTTAGGCTGGGTCGAACTGGCATTCTTCATACCAGGATAAAAATCAACGCAGCCAGCAGTGAGTTCCGATTGCGGTACGATGGAATTGTCGGCGTCAGCTCTTAAGCTTTGCGAACGCGCTTCGTAATGTCGGGATGCTGGGTTCGATCCAGTTTGTCTTGCGAGGGTTTCGACCGTGGTACCGAGAGCCCTATGTGCAGAAAGCAATGGCAAACTACTGGACGTAAATTTGCCTAAAAAAACCACAGCAGCCGAAAAGTTCTAGGGTTGGTTCTGCAATGCCCTGTAAAGGATACGCAACAACAAAAAAGAAAAGAAAACGTTGGAATTACAAGTCAAACCGGCGACGCCTAAGCCACGGACGCTGCCATCCTTTGATTTAATTAATCTACCTATATCCGTGTCACTGGCCGTTGTGTTTGAACTGGCAGTTATTATGCAGGGAATAAATACATGAAGAAATGCCCGTGTGTCGAGGGACTGTGTATGGCTTTCTTTGAACTGCCGAGTATTCTCGGAATCAGGCGAGCTGGTGCCAAGAACATCATTTCGTCATTATCAGGATTATCATCATAATCTTCGTTATCACCATCGTCATAATCTTTTGTCATCGTCATAATCATCGTCATCTTCATTATCCTCGTTATCATCATCATAATCATTGTCATCAGAGTCACCGAGATCGGATTTATCGTCATCATTATCCTCCTCCTCCTACTGTGTGACATGTGTCATACAGGGTTCGCATTTGATTCTGCCAGTTCGTTATATCTTGTGCAATGCTTTCGATATGATGGATAGAATTCATTCCAGCGCCTTTGGCTTTTAGGATTTTCACCCCCCCCCCCCCAGATATTTTCGCGTAGTGCATTTAATTAATGCCGGCAGAAACAATTTGTTGCCCAATTTATAGTCTGGAATATTTCTTAGTATCTCATCGGATTTGATATTACAGAGTTAGATCAATGCATAATAAAGCACAGCAACTGTACACATTTCGCTGATATACTTGTGGTCTCTCTCATTACATTGCTCATCTAATCGCCGGAAGTTCATGATAGTCACTTGACTTTACAGCTGAAGTTCAAAATTATATGGAATTCCTTCTGTTTACATAAGCCAGGACTGTTCAGTTATATTGTTAAAGCTTCAGCTAGTCTCGACATTCAGTGTGTGCTAAATGAAATGGAAAGCATTTGTTGTAAGGTTTCTCTTTGAAGACCACATGACCTTTAAGGTCAGCCATCCATAATGTGAAGGATCGGATTTCTTGGTCTGTGTCGACTCCTCCAGCCTTTTCCCGAGCCCTGCAGTGGGACATTGGAAAGATATACACATATTTTTGTACACACACACACACACACACACACACACACACACACACACACACACAATGAGAGAGAGAGGAAGGCATAAAATGAATGAATGGATGGATAAATGAATGAATTAATCAAAATTTGACATCACTGCATTTAGGATATTTCCACGCATGCTCTACACACTTCCTCGCAGGTAAGCACAGAGTTCACTCGCTAACAATACTAGTTGCAACCTGACGAGGAGACTTCGAGCTGAGTGGCAAGCTACACTGGAAAGGTCACCGTTAGTGAGCGTACCTCGGATCTTTTCTCCAGGCTATGCCTGCCTGATGGGTAATGAACAGGCAGACAGATTGGCTGGATCTCTACCACTGGGTGGTTACATGATATTCTTGGCTTAACTCAACTGTCTAAAAGTTCTCGAAAATCTCCCAGAAGCTCTACTCACCCCTCATTGAACTATCCTGTCATTGTATGGATTCTCTGCCTGTACGATTGCACTGTGAATATGATTCCAGAGATATTTGACAACGGCCGCTTTTTCAAATAGTCGCTCACTACCCAGAGGAGTAGCAGCAGCCAATCTGTCAGCCTGCTCGTTACCTCACACACCTAAATACCTGGACAGAATATGTTCGACATTTTACTGAGATGTGTCTTAGAAAAGCGATGAAAGCCCAATGTAAGCGTGGGACACCAGTTTCAGTTTTCGGAATCCCCGTGTGGGTTCCGGGGCCC
>CAJHNH020001070.1:20000-40000 GCA_905116865.2 Candidula unifasciata | reverse complement strand
TGTGTGTGTGTTTCTTCTTGTATTTCTTTGGCCCTGCTTGTTCAGGTGCAAAGAGGTTCTGGTTATATTGTTCTAATGTTTTCTCAACGTGTGTCTAATCCAAAGCCAGCGTCTTTTCCTTACCTTTTCCTCACTTGTGTAGTTCTCTTTCATCTAATGTTAGTTTTCTTCATCCAGTTTACCATCTTCAGTAAACATTGATGATTATGGCTTCTTCTTGCACATTCGGCATTCTGATAAACAATTATAAAAAAATTTTTTTCAAACACTTGTCGTAATTTTACATTCCCATTCTTCACCCTAGATACCAACAGACAGTGAAAATGTCGTGTCTTTATTGATACAAATACATGCCGGAAGTCATATTCTTTTATTCCAATCGTTCTTGTCGTGTGATATTGGTAGTCATGTTCATTCTCAACTTATATCTAATGTTTACACACACACAAAAAAAAAAAAGGTAAAAACTCTTTTCCATTGCTTCAAACGTATTGGGCATACAGGGCTAGATTTATATTTTACAGATCAATCAGTATTCGGTGGGTGATGCGGTCAAAATTACACCAGCCACCTTTACCTCCCAGTACTATATCTTGTACCAAGTTAAGGCCTCGTCGACCTAGGAGCAGAGGTCATTTTTGAAACAGATAAAAAAAAAAAAAAAGTCCCACTCCGACAGATGAACTTCCATGCTATAATGTCAAACTGTCCAGCGTCTCCTCTCTCGGTCTCCCTGTGCCTCATGACCTCTTCAACTTTCGCAGCGACACGATGTACTCCAGCTGTCTCCTTCTCATGACATGACAAAAGAATGTAGACTGTCTCCTCATGACATGACAAAAGAATGTAGACTGTCTCCTTCTCATGACATGACCAAAGAATGTAGACTGTCTCCTTCTCATGACATGACACAGAATATGTAGACTGTCTCCTTCTCATGACATGAACAAAGAATGTAGACTGTCTCCTTCTCATGACATGACAAAAGAATGTAGACTGTCTCCTCATGACATGACCAAAGAATGTAGACTGTCTCCTTCTCATGACATGACCAAAGAATGTAGACTGTCTCCTTCTCTTGACATGACCAGGGAATGTAGACTGTCTCCTTCTCATGACATGACCAAAGAATGTAGACTGTCTCCTTCTCATGACATGACCAAAGAATGTAGACTGTCTCCTTCTCATGACATGACCAAAGAATGTAGACTGTCTCCTCATGACATGACCAAAGAATGTAGACTGTCTCCTTCTCATGACATGACCAAAGAATGTAGACTGTCTCCTTCTCTTGACATGACAAAAGAATGTAGACTGTCTCCTTCTCATGACATGACCAAAGAATGTAGACTGTCTCCTCATGACATGACTAAAGAATGTAGACCGTCTCCTTCTCTTGACATGACAAAAGAATGTAGACTGTCTCCTTCTCTTGACATGACAAAGAATGGTAGACTGTCTCCTTCTGATGTGAGCAATCAGTTTTCTTCTTCAGTTTCTTTCAAGACACTTTACTATACTTCTGCTTGTCCAGGGTGTGCCCTTCGTTTATTCCCCGGATGTAATCTCCAGCGTGAAGTTTATTTAAGAATTACAATAACTTTTTCGTCTTCAGCGGCTATTACATTTGGCAGAAAGTTTTGGTTCTTCGACCATTTGTAAACTTTATTCTTTCCCCAGAACTAGAGTGCTGCCTACATATCAGTTTTAAAGACCTGTCATATTTATATGAAGACGGGTTTTTTTTTCTCGCCGTTCGGACCAATGCGCTCTTACGGCATTCTTGTTAGGGGGCAGTGGGTCTATTAGTAACCCCCCCCCACCCCACCCTAACAACCCCCCACACACACACACACACACACACACACACACACACACACACACACAATATGGCCCGGCCACCCACACGGGGAAGAACTTTCTAGACAACCAATAACAAAACAAAGTACAAACCCTCCGCTGTAACATTTGTACACAATAATCAGTTAACGACACATTTCTGGAAAGGAAAAAATGCCGAAAATAATTGCTAGCAATGACAAGAAATTCAAGTATTTAAAAACGTCTGGTTGCAAGTGTCTATTGATTCTCTTGCGTCGATGTAAAAAAAAAAAAAGTTGTAACTTTGAGACAATAATGTGTGCTAATGTAAGATCAGAGGCGTGTCAACCCACGGAAGCATACTGGCCTTCCTCAGCACCCTCCCGCCCCCCATTTATTCCATTTATTGGAGGCACTCGGTGAGTCTATACCTTTTTTTTAATTTGCAATAATGATGATAATGAGAATGACAATGATAAAAATAATAATGATGATGATGACAATGATGAGAACGACCAAGATGATGATAAGGATGATGATGCTGATGATGATGATGAAGATAATGACCAAGATGAATATGATGATAAATATAATGATAAGAATGACCAAGATGATGCTGATGACGAGGATGATAATGATGAAAATGACCAAGATGATGCTGATGATGATGATAGTGATTAGAAGGACCAAGACGATGATGATAATATGATGATGATGATAAGAATGGCCGAGACGATGATGATGATGATAATGATGAGAATGACCAAGATGATGGTGACGATAATGATAATATGATGATAATTATGATTATGATAAATATGAGTATGGCCAAGATGAAGATGACGATAGTGATGATAAAAATGTTAATGGCACTTTTCCGTATTTCCACACGATAATGTTTTACTGTTCTATGAAGAGGCGAAGGACTCACTGTCCATGGGGATGGCGAGTGTGACACGACAGACCTGCTCGCGTCGAGACAAGTCTTCCACAATTAGGGCAAGCGTGTGACGAAACAGACCTGTTCGAGACAAGTCTTTGTTATTGCTTTTATTATTATTATTATTATTATTATTATTATTATTATTATTATTATTATTATTATTTTGTTGACCTTTTAAAAGATCTGGTCGTCAGGGAAGATTGGCTAACAAACATCATCTAGTCTCCGAAGCTGAAATTTTTTGGTCATATCAAGCGCTATGTGTATTTATCTTGTTCTTTGGCCACCGAAGAGCTGCTGTTATCGCCTCCACCTCCATTCTCATGCTAGATGTTGTGGTGTCATTTGCTAGGCTGTCTTGCACTAAAGATTTTCCATTGGCTTTTGCTACGAACTCCCAGGCACTTATCTTTTTTATTCAACACTAAACCGTCTGTATAGATAATCAGATCACCTGGGCATGAAATCAACTGTTGGACTTCAACCTCCGTAGCACCCGCTGGCCACTCTCTGCACACCCGGCCCAATGTTATCATAACCCTACACAGATCGGACTTTCCCGCTGGTACTCTGACCCACTCCTCTCCTCGCCCAATGTTCTCCAGCATGCATGCTTGTCTTATTGCGTCTTCTGCTTGAGCCATTCATGATTTTTCCCCTTTTCAGCCTCTGATCCTTGCCTGCAGCCAAAGCTTCATACAGAGGGTGCTTCCTGTCTGCAGCTACTCTGAGGTATGACTTAGCCTGCAGCACCTTTAGCCTATCTAACGCCATGATGTATCGCATGCACACAATAGGGGTGTCTCTTGTACAACATAGGATCAGCCGCATAGATCCATTCTGTATGCGCTCCAGTTTCTCTAGCTGACTCTTTGAGACAGTGAGTAATCCCGATCCATAATCCATCACTGAGATGATTAAGTGCTGGTAAAGTGTGAACAGCATTCTCTGGTCCATTTCCATCACTGCCATAATCTTTAGTGCATTTAGATCTGTTTGAGCCCTTGTCACAACCCCCCCTCTATGTGATCCCTGAAAGATAAACTTCTGTCAAAGGTGATACCCAGTTACCGCAGTCTGCTGTCTCATGTAATGTCCCTGTTATTTATTTTGAGTCTGGCAACATCAACTCCAACAATCCTGTTGTCCAAAGAACACCACAGAATGGTTGCCTTTTCTATGTTGATTACAGCACTCATCTCTGTACACCAGTCGATCACCTTATCTACGGTTGCCTGTAACTCTTGAGCTATTTGATCCCGCACTCTCCCCTCCTATATACAAGAACATCGTCTGCAAATGTTAATATTCTGCAAACTCCAGGTGTTTCCAGGTAGACAGTCACAGTCTTGCTCGTAAAAACATTGAACAGTACAGGTGAAATTGCAGATGCCTACGGCAGTGTTGGAGCTATAATACATAGTTCAGAGGTTAATGAACCCAGGCAGAGAGCTACCGGAAGAGTATGCAAAACAGCTGCTATACAGCTCACCAACCAAGGCCAGATTCCCTTCTCCATAAGCGCTTTCATCAAGATACTGTATCTGACTCTGTTGTGAGCATCTTCTAAATCAAGTGCCGCTGCCACCGTTTCCTATCTGTTCAGGAAACCTTAGAAGATATCAAAGGCAAAAGTGGCTGCTTTTGACCATGTGTCCTTCCCCGGCCGGTAACTTCAATATTAGGACTCACACTAAGATTAAGACCAAGACCGAGACTAAGACTAAGATTAAGACTAAGATTAATATTAAGACTAAGACTAAGTCTAAGACTAAGATTAACACTGAGATTAAGACTAAGATTAATATTAAGACTAAGACTAAAACTAAAACTAAGATTAGGACTAATACTAAGATTAATAGTAAGAATAAGATTAGGATTAAGACTAATACTAAGATTAAAACTAAGACTAAGACTAAGATTAAGATTAAGACTAAGACTAAGACCTAGACAAAGATTAAGATCAAGGCTGAGACTAAGATTACGATTAAGACTAGGACTATGATTAAGACTAAGATTAGGATTAAAACTAAGACTAAGACTAAGACAAAGATTAAGATCAAGACTAAGACTAAGACTAAGATTAGGATCAAGACTAAGACTAAGACTAAGACTAAGATTAAGATCAAGACTAAGACTAAGACTAAGATTAGGATTAAGACTAAGACTAAGACTAAGACTAAGATTTAGACTAAGACTATGATTAAGACTAAGATTAAGATTCAGAGTAAGATTGATACTAAGATTACGACCAAGATTAAAACTAAGATTAGGAATAATAATAATTCAATATAATATATATATACAATCCCTATTAGTGATGAGCTTTTTTTTACACACAAAAGTCTTAGGCAGTGGTGGGGGTGGAGGGGGGGGGGTGTGTTGCAACCTCTGCCCCCTTTCCCACCCCACCAAACTTTCCGTTCCGATGACCTGAGGACGATGCCCTAAGGGACGTCACTCTGTCCGGTTGGTTTCGTGTCCAGAAACTGGAATTTGGGGCAACAGCTGTCCAGGCATTCGTGCAAGCGCACCCCAAACAGTCCACGTCTGAGGGCAACAAAGGATGTGTCGATGAAGAGGTCTGCTGTCAGGAGAATGTTAATGTTGAATTATTGTTAAGTTGAATGTTTATTCAAGGGATTGTCTCGTCGAAGATATTTGTTTAGTGTTAAATAAATGTGTGATGTGTGCTTTTCATGAGTGGAGGAAGGAGGAAGGTTGAACAGGCAAAAGGGTGGGCAATCGGTATAACTGGGGGATGGAAATGAGTGGCAAAGGGGGTTATTAAAGGGGAAAAAAATTGATGTTCACCTGTTGAGAGTTTGCGTTCATATTAAAAAGTGATGAGGTAAGTTACTAAAGGAGGATGAGGAGGAGGGGGAGGAGGAGAATGGGATCGTGGAGCTGAGGAAAGAGGGAAGGGCGGAAGGAAGTTAGGTAGGAAGAGAAAAAGAACGAAAAAAAAGAAAAGAAAGAAAGAAAGAAAGAAAGAAAGAAAGAAAGAAAGAAAGAAAGAAAGAAAGAAAGAAAGAAAGAAAGAAAGAAAGAAAGAAAGAAAGAAAGAAAGAAAGAAAGAAAGAAAGAAAGAAAGAAAGAAAGAAAGAAGAAAAGAAAGAAAGAAAGAAAGAAAGAAAGAAAGAAAGACAGAAAGAAAGAAAGAAAAGAAAGAAAGAAAGAAAGAAAGAAAGAAAGAAAGAAAGAAAGAAAGAAAGAAAGAAAGAAAGAAAGAAAGAAAGAAAGAAAGAAAGAAAGAAAGAAAGAAAGAAAGAAAGAAAGAAAGAAAATAAGGGAGGAAAGATTGATGAAAGGAAGTAAAAAAGTAAGGAAGGGTGGAAGGAAAAAAAGAAAGAAGGAAAGACATGATGCTGATGACGATGATGATGATGATGATGATGATGATGATGATGATGATGATGATGATGATGATGATGAAGTAGAATAATAATAATAAGAAGATGAAGAACAGCAACAACAATAACTAAAAATAATAACAACGACAACTACTTCATCAATAAAAACAACATTAAAATAATAATAATAATAATAATAATAATAATAATACAGTTATACAAAATCCCAGTCGCTTTGACCTCAGACTTTTCCCAAAATCCTTTAGTCACATACGGTCATTATAAGTTGCATAATTTAGACGATCTTAAAGGCAAAGATGCTAAAACATTTGTTTTTATGCCTGCCTTCTAACCTTCTCTTTACTGCCACCTGAAGGCTAAAGAGTTGGTGCGTTTCTGTGGAACTCATCTTTCATCTCCTACGCTCCAGGGGAGCTAGCCCTCCATTATTTTCCAACTAAGAAACTCCTGACAACTCTTGCAGACACATAAAAATACAAACACTTTTTACTTTTTCCGGAACAAAACATTGCCTGTGTGCGCGTGCTCGTATCTGTGTGTGCTTGCATCTCTGTGTTTAATTACAACAGCCGAAATTCTGTAAGGTTTACACAAACACACATATATTTACCCCCAAACAAATACACACAAACACATATAGGTTCACCCCTCACACATACACAAACACGTCGACATTCGCACCTCCCCCACAAGCACTCACACAAACACGCATACATTCACCCACACAAACACACATAAAAAACATACATTCGCCACCCACACACACACACACACACACAAACACACATGCATTCACTCCCACACACAGACTAATATACATTCTCATCCCCCCTTCCAGAAACACACATTCGCCACCCCCCCCCACCCCCCCCACCCCATACACACACAACACACATATATTCACCCACACACACACATATACATTCACCCCACACACATACATACACTCGCACCCCTCCCCACCCCCCTTTCCCCCCAACTCACACGCACACATACATTCACCTCCCACACATCCATGGATTCCAACAGTTGATTTTCCCCTTTAAAAATGACAAAGACATTTCCACATAAAACATTTGTCAGCAATGTCGTTAATTATCTCCCCGCCTTAGCCTAATGGCCATTAACAACGATTTAACTTGTATTTCTTCTGATTTTGCTTGTCGTCTTTTTTTCTACTGCTGCTGTTTTTTTATTTTTTTTTTTTACATTTAATTAGCGATGTTCCGGTACATCCACTGAATGAAAAAAAACTGGCCATATTATCTGTTAATGAAGTAAATACAAGTAACTTGTTAAGTATAGAGCCCTTTCACGCCTTAGGTACATTGGGCACATGGGAAGAGCACGCCACATTTTGACAGAACAATCAGCACTATGTGGGTAATGTGGACAGCATTACGTCGGCCGTCTTTACTTCCCCACGACACACATCCTGGTACCCATTTTAGGCCTGGTCGACCTGCGACGTTCCATACTATGATACAAATCCACGCAGCCAGCAGTGGAAGCAAATACAAGGCTTACACCAAAAAAGAAAAAGGGACGCGGGGCATGAGGTACACCAGAAACATTATGGACAGCTAACATTAGAAACTCTACAACAGCACGATGCCTCTGTGCTCGGGGCGACCAGAAGAGCAAAAAACAGAACCTTATATTCCATCACCACCCGAAGCGGTAAAAGAGCAAGTGAAGAAGACAAAGAATTATTCTCCTTAAAGTCCACGTGGTGTGGCGTTTGGTATTCATATCTATCCACAACCTTCTGTCTAGTGTAATTTCAATCAACTCTGACACAGACGGTCTTCCATAGTCCATGCCATGTGGCGTTGATATTCATATCTATCCACAACTTTCTGTCTAGTGTAATTTCAATCAACTCTGACACAGATGGTCTTCCATAGTCCATGCCATGTGGCGTTGGTAGTCATATCAATCCACAACTTTCTGTCTAGTGTAATTTCAATCAACTCTGACACAGATGATCTCCCATAGTCCATGCCGTGTGGCGTTGGCAGAAATGTCTATCCACAACCTTCTGCATTGTGAACCTTTAATCAACTCTGATACAGATGATCTCCCATAGTCCATGCCTTGTGACGTTGGTAGTCATGCCCATCCACAGCCTTCTGCCTTGTGAACTTTCAATCAACTCTGATACAGATGATCTTCCATAGTCCATGCCTTGTGACGTTGGTAGTCATGTCCATCCACAGCCTTCTGCCTTGTGAACTTTCAATCAACTCTGATACAGATGATCTTCCATAGTCCATGCCTTGTGACGTTGGTAGTCATGCCCATCCACAGCCTTCTGCCTTGTGAACTTTCAATCAACTCTGATACAGATGATCTTCCATAGTCCATGCCTTGTGACGTTGGTAGTTCATGTCCATCCACAGCCTTCTGCCTTGTGAACTTTCAATCAACTCTGATACAGATGATCTTCCATAGTCCATGCCTTGTGACGTTGGTAGTCATGCCCATCCACAGCCTTCTGCCTTGTGAACTTTCAATCAACTCTGATACAGATGATCTTCCATAGTCCCATGCCTTGTGACGTTGGTAGTCATGTCCATCCACAGCCTTCTGCCTTGTGAACTTTCAATCAACTCTGATACAGATGATCTTCCATAGTCCATGCCTTGTGACGTTGGTAGTCATGTCCATCCACAGCCTTCTGCCTTGTGAACTTTCAATCAACTCTGATACAGATGATCTTCCATAGTCCATGCCTTGTGACGTTGGTAGTCATGCCCATCCACAGCCTTCTGCCTTGTGTACTCACATGGAACTGATTTCCAAAACAATCTCCATGACTGTGTCAATTGCTCTAGGCATGTAGGGCACACAAAGATGGACCTATAATTTTATAGACCACTCCACACAAGATGGGTCAATTGCTCTAGGCATGTAGGGCACACAAAGATGGACCTATATTTGTATAGACCACTCCACACAAGATGGGTCAATTGCTCTAGGCGTGTAGGGCACACAAAGATGGACCTATATTTTTATAGACCACTCCACACAAGATGGGTCAATTGCTCTAGGCATGTAGGGCATATAAAGATGAACCGATATTTTTATAGACCACTCCAAACAAGATGGGTCAATTGCTCTAGGCATGTAGGGCATATAAAGATGGACCTATATTTTTATAGACCACTCCACACAAGATGGGTCAATTGCTCTAGGCATGTAGGGCACACAAAGATGGACCGATATTTTTATAGACCACTCCACACAAGATGGGTCAATTGCTCTAGGCATGTAGGGCACACAAAGATGGACCGATATTTTTATAGACCACTCCACACAAGATGGGTCAATTGCTCTAGGCATGTAGGGCACACAAAGATGGACCTATATTTGTATAGACCACTCCACACAAGATGGGTCAATTGCTCTAGGCATGTAGGGCACACAAAGATGGACCGATATTTTTATAGACCACTCCACACAAGATGGGTCAATTGCTCTAGGCATGTAGGGCATACAAAGATGGACCGATATTTTTATAGACCACTCCACACAAGATGGGTCAATTGCTCTAGGCATGTAGGGCATACAAAGATGGACCGATATTTTTATAGACCACTCCACACAAGATGGGTCAATTGCTCTAGGCATGTAGGGCATACAAAGATGGACCTATATTTTTATAGACCACTCCACACAAGATGTGTCAATTGCTCTAGGCGTGTAGGGCACACAAAGATGGACCGATATTTTTATAGACCACTCCACACAAGATGGGTCAATTGCTCTAGGCATGTAGGGCATACAAAGATGGACCGATATTTTTATAGACCACTCCACACAAGATGGGTCAATTGCTGTATATTCTAAATTTTAGGGGTACACAATTTCTTAGTCAAAGCAAAGATCAAAGAAATTGGCTGATTTTAGAAAACGGCAGCAGCTGTGCAACTGTCAATAATAATATCACAAGAACATGGGAAACCTATGGCCAAATGAAGAAAAATTCACATTAAACGCTAGAGGAGTTGCCCGGATATTTGGTCACGTCTGGAGCACGAGTTTTGTAATGTGAGAGAGAAAATGGATATATGGAAGAACAGGTCCTTTTTAATGGAGGAGCCCCCCCCCCCCCCCCCAAAACCACGACCGGGTCAGCTGGAGACGGTCGTGCCCAAACCACCCCTCCCCAACTCTCACCCCTCCTCCGCCTCAAAAAAAAAAAAAAAAAAATCAAATACAGAGGTTCTAGACAGCTGTGAAAGAAAAAAAAAAAAGAGTTACCGGATGACATTCATTGAAAAAAAAAAAAAAAAAGACGGGGGAGGGAGACAGCTGAAATATTTTGGCTTTTTTAACAACCATATCGCAGGGTGAGTTTGAGGGCAAGATAGCAAGAGCTAGACAGTGATACAAGTTGCAGAGATGGAGGAAGAAAAGGTGTACAACCGAGACAAGAGTCAGAGCGTGTTGGAGATCAAACCTTGATTGCGGAGACGGTACCTGATTGACTGATTAGACATGGAAGCTCAGGTGCTTTGACCGCACAAACAGCTCAAACCGCGTTGGCACAGTCGAAAGCATTCCAAGTGAAACCCGCAGCTCACAGTGTGGCGTCATACACTCAGCTCAGTAGCCGGGCGACGGAACTATATCCTTTTAGTCTACATATGGAGAAAACTGCAACAACTAAACATTGAGAGGAACTAACACTTTCCACGTTTTAGCTTCTGCAGCATTAAGCTGTTGCAGTTTCCTCCATATAAAAACAGCACAACTGCCTATCCGCCATACTGACCGGTTTATGCGTTCCTGTAGAACTCATCTTCCATCTCCCTCACTCCAGTGGCGCCATAACTCAATCACAAATTAACTGACAGACACATAGACATGCAAACAATCTTTTCTCTCTCAAAGCAAATAATTGCCTCTGTGTTTGTGTGTGCGCACGTCTACGCGTGTGATTGCACGTGTGTTTAATTACCCCGTCATACAAACGGTGAGCGTCAAACAAACAGCCCAAACATACACAGAGAAACACACACACACACAGACTCCATCTGTTTTTCTTTACGCAGAGAAATGACAATGGTCTCCCCAATAACAACACTTTCAACAACGCTGTTAATTACCTCCTCGCCTTAGCCGGGCAGCCATTAACAATGCTTTAGCTACTTTTCTTTAAGATGTTCTCGCCATCTTTCTTTCCATTGATCCCGTCCTTGAGGTCTATTTTGTTTTTTCATTTTCTGAAACTGATTTAATTAGCGGTGTTTCGGTACATCCGATGAGAGCTGAAAATTGTGACATTTCATTTATTATTTAAGTAATCGCAAGGTTGCCATTAAGTTTGATCCTCAGAAATGTGGTTACTTATACTAACATTAACTTCCATTTAAATTTTGTTTCGTGTATATGTTTCTGATGGGATGGTCTATTTTATAATGCCTCTTTGGCTTAAAATGTCTGAAAAGCTGACTGCAAGTGAAATGTTTGAAATTAATTGTTACTAATGGATTCAACTACCACTTGAATAAAATAAAGATTGTACAGTTCCCACAGTGTGCCTGTCAAACAGGACCACAAACACCTCAGCACATTCTGCAGACCTGCCCACTCTACCTGTAACTTCAAAAAGACACCTGGCCTCATGAGGAAAGTGTGCAGAGCAAGCTATGGGAAACCATGCAGGACCTGCAGCTGACATGCGAGTTCATATGGGCAACCCACCTGATGGTCTGATCTGAGCATACGAAACTGAACGCAAAAAAAAAAAAAAAATTGAAGCTGTGGACGGTTTGTCGTGCGTTGGTTTCGACAGTGGTTCCGAGAGCTGACCGTTCAGTAAGCAATGGCAAACTACACGACTGAATGTCAAATTTGCCTTAGAAAACCCAACATCAAACACACACACACAAAAGGCTTGCGTCGGTTCTGCAACGTCCTGTGAGGAATACGCAGCTAACTAATGCAATGGACTGGACTGAACCACGGCTATCTCCAGCTATAGAGCCCTACATTTCCAACAAGAATTCCCCTTTTGTGTGAGGCTATCGGTTGTAACATTTGTTATCGAGTAGATTTATACACAGATCGAACTACAATTTAATTTTTTTGCAACATGTTTTATTGAATGAATTAGTATTTTAAATATAAATAAATGGGCTATTAGAAAATATTTATCTTCAAAATAATAATTGTGTTTATGGAGGAAAAAAAGGGGGGGGGGGAAGAGGGGGGAGAGGGGAGGGGGGGGGGTAACTCTGCCGTTGCACACGTGAAAAAAATCCCGTGACAGTTGGAAATCGAAAAGAGAAGCCTAACGGCAAAATTTAGAGTTGAAAATCTACCCTAGGTAGGATCCTTGAGTTAGAAGAAGAACGGAGCACTTATGGGTTACTACCCTTGTGCTATGAAGTTGATCCATTGTTCAAAAATTCAAACTTCAAACTTCCAATCTCTGGAATAGTGATTTCTTTTCTTCAGGATGCCCTAAATGTGTGGTGAGCTCAGGATAACGAGTTTAACCCACTCTGCTATAGATTTAGGTTGTCACGATTGCTCATGTCATCATGCAAAACACTTTAAATTGCCCATTGTAATTTCCCAGACTCTTTCTTAGACGTGTGTACAGATTTCAGAAAACTGGGCGAGGAGAGGAGTGGGTTAGAGTGTCTGAGCAACAATCTTGGCTTGGCATGCTTTTGGGGGGGGGGGGGGGAATTGTCAAAATTGCCCAAGGGAGAACTTTTGGTTATAATTGTGCCCAGTTTATTGCACCATATCACAGCTTAGCATTTCTCGCCACCAAGTAGCTATGAAAAAAAAAAAACTCGTGCAGTGTTGATGCAATCAAAGGAGACAGACGCGAATACTGTCTCGACCGGCGACGAAGTCGTCTACCAACCAACCCATGGGCAACCCAGTCGCTAATGAAGCAGCAATCAGAATTTTATAAGGAATTTGCATGTTTTCACAAGCTGTTCTTTTCCTCCGTACAAGGTGTTCCACTTGTCTGGTCTCGGAGGGAGTAGCGTTCTTCTTGTCTCACTGAGTTTTGGGCACTCAAAGAGATGGTATTCAACAGTTTCGTAGGGGTAGTTACATAGCTGGCACTCTGGGGAGTGTTGTGGCTGTATGACTGAGCTATGTGAGGAGTAGTCAAGGGCACTAGAGATCCAGAAGTTCAACAAATGACTCATGACAATTCCCTCCCAGGTGATGTGATTATCTCTACAATGGCTCTGTGTTAGAGGAAGAAGATATACGTGGGGTTCATAGAGAAAGTGAATAGACGTCGCTTAGTGCTACAAAGCCTGGCATATGATACGACAACGTCTAATTTGAGAATGGAGGTGGAGGCAGTCACTGCTGCCTTCCGCTGGCTTAAGAATCACCTGTACACACATGTCGCGATTGTAACTGATTTACAGAGCATGCTGAGAAAGGCTGAGTTAATCATCCTTCGTGCAGAGTGGCAAGCATCGCTTCAGAGGTCCAGGGTAGTTAGAGTTCTTTTGATATTTTCTCCATGGAATACAAGTACGTTGGGAAATGAGCAGTTCTTCCTTCCTTTCTTTCTTTTTCTTCCTTTCTATCTCTTTCTTTCTTTCTTTCTTTCTTTCTTTCTTTCTTTCTTTCTTTCTTTCTTTCTTTCTTTCTTTCTTTCTTTCTTTCTTTCTTTCTTTCTTCTTTCCTTTCTTTCTTTCTTTCTTTCTTTCTTTCTTTCTTTCTTTCTTTCTTTCTTTCTTTCTTTCTTTCTTTCTTTCTTTCTTTCTTTCTTTCTTTCTTTCTTTCTTTCTTTCTTTCTTTCTTTCTTCTCTGATAGTCCCTTTCGTATGCCATAAGTTCTTTTTTTTTTTAACTTTCGTTTACTTTCAATAAATTCTGACTCATCTGATCTTCTAGCCATGATGTCAAATTGTTTAACATCTCCTCTCTCCGACTACCCCTGCCTTTCTTTCCCTCGAACTTCCCTACGGTCACGATGCACTTCAGTTTCCTCCCACTCATGACATGATTCAAGAGTATATACATGGCGAAGTTTTCGAAATACTCAAAATTAGCCTGTGAACCGGAAGTTCACCGGTTCCTCTCGAAGTGACTACAATTCGCGTGAGGATAATAACCCAACCATCTGTATCCCCGGCGTTTCAATCTTGCATGAAAGGGACATGCCTGCTCTATTGTTTCTCTGATCGTCTAAAACCCTAATTCCAGAACTACTCATGCAAGTTCCGGCTTCTTCAATATTAGTTTCAGGGGCGCTGACATACACAAAACAATGGGGGTGGGGGAATATCATTTGTTTAGGTGGTAGTGAGACGATTTAAACATATTAAATAAGTATTATTATTACTGTTTTTAGAGGCTAACTTGAAATAATATATTTGAAATCACGTGCGACGCACAAACAAATAATTAGAGAGAAGTTATTCTATTTTAATGTTATCATTATTATTATGTGCTGAATTACAATTAATATTTTTAAAAATATGTGACGTATGTACAAATAATTAAAACGTTAAGTCATTGTTATTATTCCTTTTTTTATTATTATTATCATTCATTATACAGAACGTCTACACGTTGTTAAAGGGGCCACTTAGTTCCCTTTTGATATTCTCTAGTGGCCTCGAGCGCCATACCCCTAAATAGTATGGTCCCTGACACTGACCACCCGGCTTCGGCGCCTCTGATTCCAATAATACATATCAATCATTTCACGGAAACAATTTAATCAAATTGCTGCATACATATCAGCGACAGCTGAGAACAAAATCGACGAAAAGTGCTTTAATAAGAGACATTACTAAGCCTTAAATGGAACAACAATTCCACCAAAATAGTGTCTCGCTGCTTAAACAAACATAGATGTCGTGTTCTTTTGTAGCTCTTATCGAAAATTGGTGTCTTTTCTTTATGGGAAGTTACGTAATGTTTCGTTCATACTTTTTTTTCATGAAGTTTTATCTGACTGGCCATCTTCGTGTAAATCTCTGTAATATAGTTTACACAGCGTCGCCTGGTCAGGTTTTGCCAACAATTTCATGTTCCTAAATAGCCGAAATCCAACAATCTTTAAACATGTGTAGTTTACTTGGCATTATGTGGTTAATTTTGATATTTGTACAGCCAAAGTGGCATATACCTTTCTAAATATGGATTCCTTTCGTGACACTACTTTCTAGGTTGCATCAGATTTGACTTCTGTCGTGGAAATAATCTTTTGATTAACTTCAAATTACCATAATACTGTTCTACAAATTCTCCTGACAGATTTGTAAATCTTTAAATATTTTTTAACTTGTTTTAAACTGATCCGGAAATGGAGTACTTCCTATGTGGGGTACAAGCAGTAATGTGCTCCGCTTGTTGATTATGGGTGTGTTTCCCGAACTGTGTGAATAGTTCCGGAAGTAACATTTAGCACAATAATTAAAAAATAGCTTGCCTTCGCTAGTAGGTTGGCTTGTTCTTTCTCACATTCATTATTCCACTAATATAATTAAGTGCAGAATTCATTCACAAGTTCGTTTTTTATTTATTCATTCGTTTTATTATTATTTCCTTCATTCATTTGCTTTTACGTTTACACATTTAGTCACGTTCTCCACCATCGTTCCATTACATTTCTTGAGAGCTTTTCTTTATTAAATGTATTAATTTCCTTATATTTTACTATTTTTATTCTCATCAGGTTTTTTAACATTTATTTTCTTCCTAATTCAGTTTCAAGGTTTTTTTTTTTTTAAAGATTTGTTTGAACTGTATTCTTTCTTTGCGTTTTATTCCATTTCTTTGTTCGCCTATCCTCTCCTCCTCAACCTTTTTATTATCACCATCATCATCATCATCATTATCATCTTTAACATTATCATTACATCATTATTATCAATATTATTTATAGTAGTTTTATTTTATTTCTTCTCCTTCTTCTTCTTCTTCTTCTTCTTCTTCTTCTTCTTCTTCTTCTTCTTCTTCTTCTTCTTCTTCTTCTTCTTCTTCTTCTTCTTCTTCTTCTTCTTCTTCTTCTTCTTCTTCTTCTTCTTCTTCTTCCTCCTCCACTTCTTCTTCTTCTTATTCTTCTTCTTCTTCTTCTTCTTCTTCTTCTTCTTTGTTCTTCTTCTTCTTCCTTCTTCTTTCTTCTTCTCTTCTTCTTCTTCTTCTTCTTCTTCTTCTTCTTCTTCTTCTTCTTCTTTCTTCTTCTTTTTCTTCTTCTTCTTCTTTTTCTTCTTCTTCCTCTTCTTCTTCTTCTTCTTCTTCTTTTTCTTCTTCTTCTTCTTCTTCTTCTTCTTCTTCTTCTTCTTCTTCTTCTTCTTCTTCTTCTTCTCTCTTCTTCTTCTTTTTTTCTTTTCTTCTTTTCTTCTTCTTCCTTCTTCTTCTTCTTCTTCTTCTTCTTCTTCTTCTTCTTTCTTCTTCTCTCTTCTTCTTCTTCTTCTTTCTTCTTCTTCTTCTTCTTCTTCTTCTTCTTCTTCTTCTTCGTCTTCTTCTTTTTCTTCTTTCTTCTTCTTCCTTCTCCTCCTTCTCCTCATCATCATCCTCATCATCATCATCATCATTTCTTTCTTTTCAACATTGCTAACCCCATCCAAGACATATGCTTTATCTATTACCCCACCTTTCACAGCCGCCCTTACTCGCCATTCCACTTACATACTGACTGTTTTTCATTTGGCCACCAGACAACTAGTGTAGCGGTTAGAAGCTCGCCTACGGGCCCAACGGTCATGGGTTCAAATCCGCATTAGGCAGAATTTTTGTTAAAATATGTTTGGCCTTTTGGTCGACACCGCCTAAACTGGGTACCAGGTAACTCCTGGGAAGTACAGGCGGCCGGCATGATGTTGAGGTATATGAATATAGTGAAAGGACAAACAAATGTAATTTATATTTGTAGATAAAACGAAATTTTGCGTCTCCGTCTGGAAGTGGTCAAGCTGGTTGCCTAGCGCTCTGAAGGTGGTGGGTTCGTTGCACGGCTGCGACATTCAGTTCATTAGTGAAATTTTTTAAAGAAGTTGCTTGGGGATCGTCACCTGAGCTACAGAGAATGTGCTTTATGCAACCCTCTGGATGTTCACATAGCGGTTCTTCGGAGTTTGGCCCAGCCGTATGGGATGAAATGAAGGCCATTCTCTTGGCTTTAATTTTAAATAAATATAATATGTTTGATGTAATGAGATAATTATAACCAAAATGTGAAACAAGAGAGTGTATATACATGGCTCTGTTAGGTTAGTTGCGTATCCTTTACAGGACGTTGCAGAACCAACCCCATCAGCCCCTGGCTGTTGTGTGGTTTCACAAGGCAAATTTACGTCAAGTACTTTGCCATTGCTTACTGGATGATCGGCTCCCTGATACCACTGTCGAAACCAAGGCAAGGCGAATGGCCCGCAGCTGGGATCGAACCCGGTACCCCGGCATTTCAAAGCGTTACATGGCTCTGTAGACGGGGGGAAAAGGCGCGGAGAGTATCTCGAATACTGGGGGTGGTGTGTGGAGGGGCAAGGAGCGGCGGGGGGGGGGGATCGTACCTCGAATATTGGGGTGCGGTGGTGGGAGAGGGGGAAGCGGTCTCAACGTTCCTGAGCGTGAAGATTCCGCGGCCAGTTCCATTGCTCTCGCGCAATCAACGGTCTACTCATTCAAGTACACTTAACGGGAATATTTCGGCCAATTTGCATAATTATGCAATATAAACTCCGATAATGACGAAAAGTGTTGCTCTTGAATTTGAAATCAGCTACTTCCAGAATTAGACCAATTGAATTCATTCAACTCTTTTACTCTCAGGAGAAGTTGTATTATCTTCTTCTTCTTCTTCTTCCTCTTTTTCTTCTTTTTCTTCTGCCTCTTCTTCTTCTTCTGCTTCTTCCTTTTTTTCTTCTTCTGCTTTTTCCTTCGTTTTCTTCTTCTGCTTTTTCCTTCGTTTTCTTCTTCTACTTTTTCCTTCTTTTTCTTCTTCTGCTTTTTCCTTCTTTGTCTTCTTCTTCTTCTTCTTCTTCTTCTTCTTCTTCTTCTTCTTCTTCTTCTTCTTCTTCTTCTTCTTCTTCTTCTTCTTCTTCTTCTTCTTCTTCTTCTTCTCCTTCTTCTTCTTCTTCTTCTTCTTCTTCTTGTCAATAATCATTTAAAGAGCAGTCAGAAGGTTGTATTGTGGTTTACAACTGGACTGCGATATCAGCTCTATTAGGCTCAACACATCCGATGTTGGCTTTTAATTTCCCAACATATCCGGAATTTTCAAACAGACATCTGTGATTTATTAGCAGGTCGCTCTGTACTTCTTCTTCTTCTTGTTCACCGGCTGTGAATTCCGGAGGTAAGTCGCGGTTGTTCGTCCAAAATGGACTTTTGGCTTTTACCTTGACCTGAGTTTTGCGTGTACATCCGTTTTACTGGCTTATTTGTTCGCAGTTCTCGTTCCCCGCCTCTCCGGCAGATGTACTCCGACTTCGGGGAAAGACGTCAAGCCTATTTCTAGGTTGACTGTGGCCATTGTTTTGTGTGGGTCGAGATGTTGCTTTCATTTGTGTGGTGTCCTCTTGACCCTTTAACAGGTTGGCTCCCGGAATGTCGTCCTTAAGGCAGCCTATGTAGAATTGTCAGCCTCAAGGGAAGGCAGGGGCAGATCATGGGCATTCCCCGCCATCAAAGGAGGCTTCCATAAAATGCAGAGCCGACACATGATATGCTCTGGTTCTGGGGCTCACCCCAAGGAATCGTCGCGTCCTGCCCACGACTGCTTGACCTCACAACCGGTGTATTGAGCTTCCCGCGCTACAAGGCTGCGCTCTCCGGAGATCCACTGGGGAGCAGCCCGCAGGTCTAGGACGTTTGTGGCCACACAAATAGGTACATTCTTTTTCATCTTACGTTAGACACCTTTAAAACGTTGTTTTCAGCTGTGCCCTTAGCACGACAGAATTCGGGAAGCAAAAATGCGTCAGGCGTGGCTTCACCTGTTTGGTCCCAACACTCGGGCGAGTTGGACCAGTGGATACGGGACATTCGGACTTTTTCCTAATCGGTACGAATTATGATCGTTGGACTTTGAGCTTGCATGTGTTGCCGTTTAGGGTATAACTTGGTGTCGGACATTATTTCCAAGCCAGCATATGAAAAGTTGCTGCCGTGGTGTACCTCAGCGCGGTGACGACGACACTGAGGATTGGGGATGTACGTAGGTAGGATCTTACTGCGAGAAGTCGCCCACAAGAGATGTTACTCGTCTTGGCTGCGGGTAAATCTCTCGGTCAGGGTTGAGTCTCAGCAGCACAGTTTTCCATTCGCTCCCGAATTTTAACCAAGAGTTGTCCTTTGATGGTACATTTAGCAAGCAATCCTTGAGTTTTGTTAGACTTTTCACCCATGCGTTTGGGGGTGGGCTGGTGAGAGCCAGAAAGGACACTACACCTCTAGAGGCCGCCAGCTCCGAGATCCCCTGCCAACTCTGTTAATGCTAATTTGAGACATTATCTGTGGCGCACGACGGGGACGTGCAGCAGGAGTCTTGCATGAGGTTCCGTAAAACCAGAACAGTGAAGGACTGGCGACCGAGTGGGGTACGGAGTATCTCCTTATACACCTCACATCAGACTTAACTTTGCCTCATGCCTGTGACCAAAATCACCGCGCCACAGGTCGCTCTGTACTGATTTCAAAGACAGTATGAGCGTCGACCGCTGAGTGGCACTGGTAAAATCATCATCATCAACCAACAAGTCCATTCCAGAGCGTCGCTCATTCTGTGGTCAATTCTCCAGCCCTGTGTGCTTTCACAGCCAACGCATCTCTTTTCGATTTCCAACTGACGAGGGATTTTTTTTACGTGCGCAACAATACACACGGGCGTCCGATCTCACTACCCAGAGACC
>CAJHNH020001070.1:0-10000 GCA_905116865.2 Candidula unifasciata | reverse complement strand
ATTGCGTAGCTGAAGCTTCCAATGTCTTTGAGAAAACATGGCTAAATTGACAATTTTCCATCGAGTTAACTGAATTTATGTTGTCAGGAAAATTAGAAGTCCATAAAAGTCTAGTTAAGTAGATGGGGCACGGGAGATTTTTCCGGGGGCATTTTTAATATGAGATATAATCTGATCGCTTGTCTCGTGTATGACGTGGATGGAGAAAAGGGATTTTCTTTAAAAGCAGAAATGGATCGCTTTTATCGGCGTACATTTTCAGTTGACAGAAGACTACATGCCAGGCCGCCTATTTGTCATCATTATCATCATCATTTTTATCATCATTATTATCATTATCATCATCATCATACCAACATCGGCATCAACATCATCACCGTCATCGTCGTCATCATCGTCGTCGTCGTCATTACCAACATCATTACCATCATCATCATCGTCATCATCGTCACTACCATCGGCATCATTACCATCATCACCACCATTATCATCACAACCATCAAAATCATCATCATCAAAATAATCATCACCACCATCATCATCGCAATCATGCTCATCAACATCATCATCACCACCATCCTTATTACCATCATCGTCATTACCACCACTGTTATCATCATCATTGTCCTTTCGCACCATTAACGCCCAGGTTTCCAAACTGTTGTGGCTTACAGCTCGTGTTTAAAGTAATAGACTATATACACTGCCCCACTCTTATGTTACTAGTATCATCACAATTGAGACTGATGAAGATGGGGACAGAGCGCTTATGTGACGTTGAATCCCAATTCAGAGTTCGACATTCAACATTTTTTCTGGAGAAATTCATCATCATCATCGGTGAAGCCAATGAGCATTGACGCCCATCATTTGCCACCCTACTCAGTCAATTCAATTACGGATCAGGTCTGTGCTCTTGTTCCGCCAATCCCTCCCCATCTGTGTGACTAAGCCACCCAAATATTTTGGTCTTCGTCTTGTTCCCTGCTCTGTAGACAGGGATAGGTACAGAATGGTTGAGAGACAGGGAGAGAAAGGGGAGAGACAGAGCAATAAAGACAGAGATAAAGAAAGAGAGAGAGAGAGAGAGAGAGAGAGAGAGAGAGAGAGAGAGAGGGCGGAGAAGGGCACAGGCAGACAGAGGATAGGTGAGAGAAAGGCAGTTTGACCATGTATGAACGCGTTACATTTGATCAAACACAACTCAAGTTGAACGTCTCTGCCGTCCATCATTACTTTCTGACATTAGAGATGTTTGTCCGAAAGAAAGCTCGTGTTGAGTCACGCACATCCGTCGTATAACATGGCGTCTAGACAAGATGGCGACCTAGCAACAGGGGGAAAATATTCCACAGATCAACGTTAATCATCTGCTTCTAATTAACAGATCAAGGGGTGATTTCATGATCAAAGCGCAGAAGGAAGGGGGAAGCACCCAGCGCTGACAGTGCAGACTGGAGGGTGTGAAGGGTTTATCATCATCATGTGCTGTGACGTAAGGCGTAGGCAGAGCCGAAATTAGACCTAATGAGAAGGAGACCGTGTACATTCTTTGGTCATGTCATGAGGAGACAGTCTACATTCCTTGGTCATGTCATGAGGAGACAGTCTACATTCCTTGGTCATGTCATGAGGAGACAGTCTACATTCTTTGGTCATGTCATGAGGAGACAGTCTGCATTCTTTCGTCATGTCATGAGGAGACAGTCTACATTCTTAAGTCATGTCATGAGAAGGAGACGGTCTACATTCTTTGGTCATGTCATGAGGAGACAGTCTACATTCCTTGGTCATTTAATGAGGAGACAGTCTACATTCTTTGGTCATGTCATGAGGAGACAGTCTGCATTCTTTCGTCATGTCATGAGGAGACAGTCTACATTCTTTGGTCATGTCATGAGAAGGAGACAGTCTACATTCCTTGGTCATGTCATTTTTTTTCTTCTTCTTCTTTCGTTCGCATGAAATAAATTGTCTATATCTGCAAAGCCGTCTCTTGTATGAATTTCACTGTCTTTTGTAATTCACTAAGCGGCCTGTAAAGTTTGACTTCCACAGGTGTCTCTTTTGGCCAAATGTTTTGCCTGAAAGCGTTGAATATGGGGCAGTCTCGAAGGATGTGATCTGTTGTTTTAGGTGCCAGTCCACAAGTACACATGGCCGATTGGCCAATCTTAAATTTGTTGTACATGTGGGAGCGAAGTCTATTGTGCCCTGTTCTAAGGCGAAGGATAATAACTTGCTCTGGTCTGTCCATAATATGGTAGGTCATGTCATGAGGAGACAGTCTACATTCTTTGATCATGTCATGAGGAGACAGTCTACATTCTTAGGTCATGTCATGAGGAGACAGTCTACGTTCTTTGGTCATGTCATGAGGAGACAGTCTACATTCTTAGGTCATGTCATGAGGAGACAGTCTACGTTCTTTGGTCATGTCATGAGGAGACAGTCTACGTTCTTTGGTCATGTGATGAGGAGACAGTCTACATTCCTTGGTCATGTCATGAGGAGACAGTCTACATTCTTTGGTCATGTCATGAGGAGACAGTCTTCATTCTTTCGTCATGTCATGAGGAGACAGTCTACATTCTTAAGTCATGTCATGAGAAGGAGACGGTCTACATTCTTTGGTCATGTCATGAGGAGACAGTCTACATTCTTTGGTCATTTAATGAGGAGACAGTCTACATTCTTTGGTCATGTCAAGAGAAGGAGACGGTCTACATTCCTTGGTCATGTCATGAGGAGACAGTCTACATTCCTTGGTCATGTCATGAGGAGACAGTCTACATTCTTTATTCATGTCATGAGAAGGAGACAGTCTACATTCCTTGGTCATGTCATTTTTTTCTTCTTCTTCTTTCGTTCGCATGAAATAAATTGTCTATATCTGCAAAGCCGTCTCTTGTATGAATTTCACTGTCTTTTGTAATTCACTAAGCGGCCCGTAAAGTTTGACTTCCACAGGTGTCTCTTTTGGCAAAATGTTTTGCCTGAAAGCGTTGAATATGGGACAGTCTTGAAGGATGTGATCTGTTGTTTCAGGTGCCAGTCCACAAGTACACATGGCCGATTGGCCAATCTTAAATTTATGGTACATGTGGGAGCGAAGTCTATTGTGCCCTGTTCTAAGGCGAAGGATAATAACTTGCTCTGGTCTGTCCATAATATGGTAGGTCATGTCATGAGGAGACAGTCTACATTCTTTGATCATGTCATGAGGAGACAGTCTACGTTCTTTTGTCATATCATGAGGAGACAGTCTACGTTCTTTGGTCATATCATGAGGAGACAGTCTACATTCTTAGGTCATGTCATGAGGAGACAGTCTACGTTCTTTGGTCATGTCATGAGGAGACAGTATACATTCTTAGGTCATGTCATGAGGAGACAGTCTACGTTCTTTGGTCATGTCATGAGGAGACAGTCTACATTCTTAGGTCATGTCATGAGGAGACAGTCTACGTTCTTTGGTCATGTCATGAGGAGACAGTCTACGTTCTTTGGTCATGTCATGAGGAGACAGTCTACATTCTTAGGTCATGTCATGAGAAGGAGGCGGTCTACATTCTTTACCTCCGATGTATGGGACATAATACCCAACATATCATATAGTAAAGCAAAGGAAGGACCCTTTCCCCCGCTTTTCGGGGGTATTGCGTCTATAGGGATAGACGGTACCTAATTTATAACTTACCCCTGACGTCACAACAACGTCACGGGAGACATTCCCAATAAATTCTAGGGTGTTCAGGTTGTAGTTTCTCGCGATTTTTCTACCGCCAAGTTTAGGGTTAGGGTTAGGGTTAGGATTAGAAGACACTAGATGAACACTCGAAAAAAAAAAACACACACACACACAACAGCACACTTGCACCCCTTGAAATAATGGACTGTCAGGTCAGCTGTGGATTTTCCACGGGGATTTCGTGTTTGGGGTACGTTATAAATTAAGAACCGGCTAGGCATATTTGATAGGCCAAACGGCACTTGGTGGGTGATGTGCTGATGGGGGATAGGTTGGTTTACTGTTTTTAGTCGTGGCAAGAATCTGGCCATACCTGGCCGTTGCATTATGTAGTTTGTTGTGTATCCTACAGAGGACGCTGGAGAATCAATCCCAGCATTCATTGGCTATTGGTGATTTTTCTAGGCAACACTTCGTTCCCTAGTTTGCTATTAAAACTGAACAGCCATCATTCGATACCACTGTAGAAAACGCAAAGAGGTTTGTTGCCAAATCACCCACAGCTAGGATCGAGCTAGGTAGCTCGGAATTATAAACCGAGTTTGCATGGACTATGGAATACCATCTGTGTCAGAGTTGATTGAAAGTTCACGAGACAGAAGGTAGTGGGAAAACAAGACTACCAACTCCACACGGCATTGACTATGGAAGACCATCTGTGTCAGAGTTGATTAAAAGCTCAAGAGACACAAGGCAGTGGGTAGACATGACTACCAACGGCACACGGCATGGACTTTCATAAGAAGCAGCCTGTGTCATTTCTTTCCCAAAGGAAAAGTGATAGCTATTCCGTGTCTTTTCCTGGGTATGGGAACCAAGCATGCAATTATGGTGTGACCGTTTGCTTTGAAGTTAAAATGAGATAACCTGATACACCGGAGAGTCACGACCACGTAAGCAAAAACATTTATGAGTTGAGTTGATTCAAGAACCGACATCACAGCACTAGGGGCATTCCCATTAGTGCTCCGTCTCCCATCTTCAGGAGCTAGCGCAGAGTGCCCATACCAGTGGTGCTAGTAGCATTCTGATTAAACGTCTGTCTTATCTTTCCTCTAAGCCTCGAGTTTTGGCCAGATCCCCCGGTCACTTCCCGCTGCATCACTCTCACCAGATTATGGCGATCCATTTTCTCCTCCGAATTATGCACGCTCTCCCAAGGCTTGTGACCAACCCTGTCTGCCTTATCATGCTGCAATATTCCACCAATTTGCGAAAAGCACATATCAAACACTGAAACAAAATCCACTACCTCATAACACGTCACATCTGTTCAACGTCAGCAACAGCTCTCCCGAGGCAATCACATTAGGCTTACTGCCTTTTTCTGGACGCCATCACCGTGGGTGTTTGTGTGTGTGTGTTCTAGAACAACAACAAAATGGCGCTAAAAGTTCCTTCAGCTGTAGGCGCAGACATCTTTGTTGACCATTTTCCCAGAATTCCATTGTGCTGATAAATATAATTGTTCTTCAAAATGTTCGAGGATATTAAATTTGTTGGGAAGATCTCTATATAATGACAAATATTAATTACAATCAGGAACATAAGATGTGACGGGTGGAACATTTCGTAATCATTAAAATATAGGCATGAACTATAAGCTAAAACATATTTTGTGAGGCATGTATTTTTAAGAACACAAAACTAATAAATATGTCAAAGATAAAATATACAAATTTGCGGGACATCAGCAGCCTCTCTTTGCAGTGGTGAAACGTCACAAGCTAGCTTGGTTTGGGCACGTGGTGAGACATGATTTGATTGTAAAGACTGTACTTCATGGAACACTGGTGGTGGTGGTGGGGGGGGGGGGGGGGGAGAGCGAAGAGGAGGAGGGCAAAGAAGAGTCTGGAATGAAAACATCAAGAAATGGACAGGACTAAGTTATCATACACTTAGTCATCAAGCGGAAGACAGAGAAAGATGGTGGGGTTTATGGGCTAGTGATTCCATCAATACACCCCCATGACCCTAATGGGTCAAGGGTTATGTTATGTTATGTTATATATCTAAGAAGGATGCAAAGAATGATAGAATATTGAATAATAGAAGAAAAACAAACCTGGCAGTTCTCTTTGATGGTGAATGATAAATGGTGGTGATGATAATGCTTATGACAATGATGGTGATGATAATGATGATAGTGGCGGTGCTGGTAATGATGATGTTGATGGTGATGATGATGACGGTTGTGGTCATGATGAAAGACTATGTACATCGACATGCAACGGCTACAGCTAGGGACAAATACTCAGCGGTGGACCACCAACTATTTATCCTCATAGGACCATACATTCCATCTTTCTTCCATCATACATGTATCTAAGTACCCCGTCGCACGTACTCCCTCATATAATATGAAAAACGTGCAATCGTCTTCTTCTTCTCCTCTTCCTCATCCTCCCCCTATTCCTCCTGCTTCTCCTCCTCCTCCTGCTCCTGCTTCTGCTTCGCTTCTCCTCCTCCTCCTCCTCCTCCTTCTTCTTCTTCTTCTTCTTCTTCTTCTTCTTCTTCTTCTTCTTCTTCTTCTTCTTCTTCTTCTTCTTCTTCTTCTTCTTCTTCTTCTTCTTCTTCTTCTTCTTCTTTCTTCTTCTTCTTCTTCTTCTTCTTCTTCTTCTTCTTCTTCTTCTTCTTCTTCTTCTTTCTTCTTCTTCTTCTTCTCTTCTTCTTCTTCTTCTTCTTCTTCTTCTTCTTCTTCTTCTTCTTCTTCTTCTTCTTCTTCTTCTTCTTCTTCTTCTTCTTCTTCTTCTTCTTCTTCTTCTTTCTTCTCTTCTTCTTCTTCTTCTTCTTCTTCTTCTTCTTCTTCTTCTTCTTCTTCTTCTTCTTCTTCTTCTTCTTCTGTTTCTACTTCTTTTGTCCTTCTGTTTATGCCATAAAGAGAGACAGAGAGGAGTAAGATATTTATCCTGTCTTTTGCTAGTTGCATAGCTTGTGTTGACGTTATATTGCGTTTCTGTAGTGTGTCTTTTACTGCCTCTACCCATCTCTGTCTTGGTCAGCCTCTTGCCTCTGAGCCAGCTGCTCTCATGGAGTAGACTCTACCTGCTGGCTGATTTTGTTCTATTCTGACCAGATGACCAAACAATTTCATTCTTTGATGTTCTATGAAACCATTTACCTGTACTTTAGTTTTACATGCACATCCGCTTTACAGATTATTTGTATGCCGACTGTTGGTGCCCCACCTTTCAGGTGTAAACGCTAAGAATTCGAAGGCAGCAATCCTAATCAGTAGCTTACTACGACATGCTTGTTACAAGGGCAGTGGGTCTATTAACCCTCCCCCCCCCCCCCCCCCCCCCCCCCCCCCCCCCCCCCCCCCCCCCCCCCCCGGCAAAATGGAGCTCTAGAAAACACATTTGGAAACAGTCTTTAAGAAACCATAGAAAGGCAAACGAGCAAAAGGAAATGATCCAACTGATAGTATAACGTCAAGAAATGAACCAACAACAGTCCCATCATGGTCAAACGACAGAACGCACTTTGGGGAAAGAGCAAACGAACGAACGATGTTTATTTCTGAAGGGTTAGGAATTAACACTAGAACACTGTAACCATCCCTTAATATGGAGACGACACTTCATAATTATACTCACTCGACCGTCTCTTTTCATTTTTCTTCTGTCAGCAACACTATTTAAACATCTGCCATTAAAAACAAAACACGTCTTTAGAGCTATCAACAGTATCACTATCACCGTCTCCCTCCACCATCCACCCCTTGCCTCCCCCACCCAACCCCCACAGAAAAATAGCATTTTCTGTAATGCATACTCCAAAATAACAAAATAAAGAAGTACACTCGCATGCGCGCTAAATGAACACAAGACATAAAAACAACAGGGGGATAAAAACTCAATTCACAACAAAATTACATTTGGATGTTATAGGATGCTTCTCGTGTCACAAACATTCTGAATTAAAGGGATAAGCAAAAACGGTTCTGTTTACGAAACAGAAGTTTTTACATTTTCTATTTACGAAAGCATGAGTTTTACATTTCCTTTTTACGAAAGCGCCAGTTTTACGACATTAAGTCTATCATTTTATGTTGTCTAAATTGAAACTTTTTTGCCGGTAAAGTGAAAAGCTGGAGGGGAACTGACGAGAAAAGAAAGGGCTACGGTTGAATATAAAGATACATGCAATGTAAGTGTTTTGTAAAACTTCGGGTGTGTTGGAGCTGGGGTAGAAGGTTTCAATAAATAACGATAACGGGGTGTAAATATGTTATATTAAATTAGGTTGACTGTTTACTACCATTTTAAAGGCTAGGAGGCTGCGTGGTCTCGAGGCATGGTGTCCGCCTCTGCTAGAGGTCCCCAGTTCAAGCCCCGATGAGGGTTGGGATTTTTTTCACGTGGATTGTAGTAATTTTCCCTGGTCTTTGACTTGTAGGACCGGACGCCCGTGGGTGATGTTGCGCGCCTAGAATATATCTTGGTAGTTAAAAATTGAGAAGAGTAGCCTAATGGCGCTGCCTGTGCAAAATCTGGAGTTGAAAAATCTTCCTAGAGTATTTCAGGATCCTCACCGGTGCAACAGTTCGTGCACTGAGCTGAGATTCTACGGACTCAGGCTTGAGTTAGAAGAAGAACGGAGCACTTATGGGTTTCATCTGTGTGTCATGATGTTGATCTGTTCAATAAACATAAACACAAGCATAAACAATGATGGCTAGAAATGAGGCAGAGCTGTCCAAACTGTTGATATAATGACACATCTGTTTTCTGCTAACTCTTGTTGGTGACCAGACCTAACAGAAGATACAGCCATGAAACTGTAACAACATCTGACATCCGTGAATGAAGAGATGAAAACAAATGATGTGAGAACTGACACTGAAAAGGTAGAAGTAATATCAATAGGAATTAGGCAGCAGAACCATATTATACAAGTAGCATGCAAAGGCATTAAAATTTTTTCTAAGCGTAAATAAGTGGGAATCTTGAATGAAAAAATTTAGCCTCTGATGCACTTAAGCAAGGCACTTACTGCGACAGTTAGAAAGGAAATCAATCAGTTAGTCACAAATGGTTATATGATGGCAGGAAAAGTAGTTAGTGGTTTCTTAAGATCTCATTAGGTAAATACGGCAGTGCCTTTAGGCTACGCTTTTCGATTTTCAACTACCAAGGTATATTTTACACGCGCAACAACACAGTGTACCCTCAAAGAACAACTTGCTGCTGTGCGTTTATTTTTTTTCGGGGGGGGGGGGGCGGCAAAAGGGTCGCCTGCAAAGTATATTCATAAGGAAAGGCTTCCTGTTTATTCTGTAATTTGTTTATTACGTAAAGTGGTGCATAGTTGGGTACAGATTTTCCGAAGGACTCACCTTCTCTGGAGAAATTTTGCAAATGACGAACAAGTCGAAAGTGAAGTTAAAATGTGGTTTAGAAAACAGAGCACACAGTTCTATGCAGCAGGTTTGGGATGACTGATAAAAGGATAGGACAAGTATATCAATGTTAGTGGAATTATGGTGAAAAATAAGAGCACAGTGTATAAACGGTTTTCAAGATGTTATTGTCTTTTTTTTTTTGAATTTTTATTTTAAACAACTATTTGTAACTTGATTATTAACTGTTCGTCCGTCCGTCCGTCCGTCCGTCCGTCCGTCCGTCCGTCTGTCTGTCTGTCTGTCTGTCTGTCTGTCTGTCTGTCTGTCTGTCTGTCTGTCTGTCTGTCTGTCTGTCTGTCTGTCTGTCTGTCTGTCTGTCTGTCTGTCTGTCTGTCTGTCTGTCTGTCAGACTGTCTGTCTGTCTGTCGCATTTTCACTTTGCGTGTGCAAGCCTAAAGTCTGCTTATCACCGGTACAGAAACTTACTAACAGAACACCTGTCTGTGCTAAAAAAAAAAACAGCAAGAATTTAATTTTAACCTTTATAATGTGAGGCCAAAAGCCAGGGACCCAGACCAGGTGGGGGACCCCTGGTTTGCTGGGACTAGCTGTAGGACCCATGGTTTGCTGGGACCAGGTAGGGGACCCATGGTTTGCTGGGACCAGCTGGGGGACCTATGGTTTGCTGGGACCAGCTGGGGGACCCATGTTTGCTGGGAAGACAACATCCACAAATTAAACTGCCGTCTGGCGAACTCTCTGATAAACCTCTACAGCCCTGTGTGATAGAGGAGCCACTAAGGAAGTAAGATCACTTGTCCACACCTTAAGGCATTCTGGGTATAAAGATGGACCCAATTTTATGAAAAATCGGCCCAAATTGGGGGTTTTTAAATTTCCGC
>CAJHNH020001069.1:120000-203066 GCA_905116865.2 Candidula unifasciata | reverse complement strand
TGAAAGGGTATGTAAGAAATTTGGTATGGCTGGTAAGGTACGTAGGGGACGTCAGGGCTTTAAAGGTACGAAGACTTTTATTGGGTTAAGTACTGAAATGACAGCATAGGCGTGAAAGGGTAGAATGACAGCAGTAGGCTGGAAAGGGACGTAATGACACAGTATTGGTAAGGACGTAAAAAAGGGGTTGGGGGGGGGGGGGGGGGGGGGGGGGGGGGTTTTCAATAGCTACTGTGAACACTTCTTTGTCTTCTATCCTTAGTTTCTGTTAGCACCAATCAGTACATTTTAATTTAACCATGTTGACAAACATGCGAATGAAAGAGAGACATTAAAATAAGAATATGTTTCATAATATTAGGATATAAATTGAAGTAAGTTCCCTGTGTGGGTTCCGGGGCCCTATTTTAGGGAAAACAAGAATAGACCCACTGCCTACCCAAAAGCATGTCGTAAGAGTCGACTAATTGGGAGCTTCCTTCGAAGTTAAAGTGCATCTGTCTGAGAGGCAGCAGTCTGCATACAGTCTGTGAAACACACATGCAACACTCAGGTTCTGGAACAGGGCTGCAGTCCAAAAGTGGATGAACAACCAGAACTTTCCGCCAGAGTTTACAGCTGGTGACCGCGAAGAAGCAGAAGAAGAAGAATTGAAGTAAGTAAGTAAAGAACCTTTTCATGCCAGAGGTGCATTGGGCATTTACTGTAGACTCAGATTTATCTGTATAGACAATCAGCTCTTGGTGGGTGATGTGGTCAACACTACGCTGGCTGCCTTTATTTCCCAGGACTTTACCTGGTTCCTATTTTTGCAACAGATTCAAGTCCATAAGTTTCATGCTGCCAAAGGAAGTGTAGCCACTGTAGGACAACAGCTCCCATTCATAACTAAGATCACATAACATTAACGTCAGAAGCAGACCTAACAATATTTCACTCTAACTTAAAATCAGCATTCCTGTGTGGATCAGAAACATGGGGAACACTCAAAATAATTACTTATAACCGAATCCTACTTTAACTAGAAAGTACTTTCTCTGGAACCCACACAGTAGAAGAAAGTAGTTAGTCGTGAAGTATGAGGAGAAGAGAATTGTGGAGAGTTGAATAACATGAGGACATAGAATGAGCTGTAGGAGATGGCTGAAGATAGGAGGACTTGACATCACCTGGTTGGAGAATAAAAGTCAGAATAATAAAAATGAAGAACTGCAAATTAACGAACAAACGAATGAATGAACAAACTTTATTTTCAAAGGGTTACAAATTGGGCACGCAGGCCCGTCTGATATTCGGCCCTTCTAAGCACTCATTTTTCAGAGTACCTATGCCTGTTATCAATAATGCATGTTATGGATATCATAAAGAAATATGTATTATAGAATAATGCATACACACATCATGTGTACACAATCTTACACACTCACACACACGTATATATACTCTCATACATACACATTTATGTACAGACATACCTAATACATACATATACACATCTACATACATACACAGTCAGAAAAGATCCACACATATTGACATACATGCACACACACATTAGCCAGTGTGTCACCAGGGCCCTCATGGGAAGCAAAGAATAGTGACACTGCACCCTACCAGTCATGTCGTAAAAGGCGACTAAGGGTAGGAGGGTTGGGCTTGAGGTTAGCTACCTCATCCTGTAAAAACCATAGCCACAAAAACCAACCAACCATGGATAAGTCAGAAAGAGAAGGATAGAACGACTTGGCGTGAGTTGGTTGAGGGCCTATGCTCCATTGGGGGATAGAAAGGCAGAAGAAGAAGACACACACATTCATTCCATACATACACACCTACACATGCATATACAGACACCCACACTGACCACTGTCTTGTGGGCAAACACACTGACCACTGTCTTGTGGGCAAGGACACTGACCACTGTCTTGTGGGCAAGCACAATAACCACTGTCTTGTGGGCAAGGACACTGACCACTGTCTTGTGGGCAAGCACACTGACCACTGTCTTGTGGGCCAGCACACTGACCACTGTCTTGTGGGCAAACACACTGACCACTGTATCACTGAGGCAGAGAATTATAGACTGAGGACAATAAGATAAGGAGAACATGGGCTGAGCTGCATGCAATGGCCAAGTGTATGATGATGTGACACTAGTTGGTTTAGGGCCAATGCTCCTTTGAGGGGTAAATGGCAGAAGGAAAACTATTCACGTGTCAAACAGGAAGTAGGAGCCTAGTGAGCATACAGTTTTCTTATGTTCAGAATTTGTGTCACTTACATTAACTGTTCTTAAACTAAGTTTTGGCTATCCTCCGAATAACGGCCACATATTATGGCGGCCAAAGACAGTGCCTCAGTCACATGTAAGTTGCGGGCTTCCGGCGACTTAATTTGCGCACTTCTGGCGACTACCGCCACCGCTGAGAGTATCTCCCACGCTGCTACACGCAGCATGGATTCGGGCTAAACTAGATCGCTGGGATTCATGAGCAAAGCTGCAGGAGATGCGGAGATACTCGTGGCGGTAGTCGCCAGAAGTGCACAATTTAAGTTGCCGGGAGTCCGCAATTTACATGTGACTGATTCCCTGTTAGGGTGTTTTTGTAGCCGCCATAATATGTGGCCGTTATTCGGAGGATTGCCTAAGTTTTAATGCCCTATCAACTTATACAATGAACTGTGCACCATTGTGTGAGAACCTGTTGCAGAAGCAATGTTAACATGTTCAGCGTGAATATGAGATGCTTTAAATGTCCTTAGTTTAAGATTTATTTTGTTACTCCTTGGTAATCACGGTAAAGACTTCAGGTCAGCCGCTTGTATCAAATCAATCGTTTTGAATGATCCAATCTACTCTGCCTCAGTTCGATATTCAAATGTATTTTTCAGTCATCTGTTAGTTTTTACATTTCTCAGGTTATCCAGCAAAGAGAACTACTTTTTGACAGAAGGCTTGTTTTGTCCAGCTCAAGACCTTGCTGATGCAAGCAGTGTCAAACTGGCAGTTATAGAACTCTTGCCTGACAAGTGGGCCAACCTCAACCCACAGTTAGTAGATATTTTTTTCAATTTGTAATGTTTCATGTAAATAATAAATATTATTAAGGCAATATATGAAGGTTCAGAGTGCGCAGTGCAGACAGACATGGTTTAAGTCAGTGGTCGGCAAACTCTTTAGTCCTAAGAGCTAAATTTCTTTTCAACGACCTGTCAAGAACCATGTTTTTTGGAGTCAAAACCAATTTGTGTCCAACTGAACGAGTCATGATCGGATCGCTAAAGAACTGCATGCGGCTCACGCACCACGAACGGCTGACCACTGGTTTCATTGGTTTGAAGTTCAAACTGGAGCAAAACAGGGATGCGTTTTATCTGTTATGCGGCATAACCATTGACTGGGTGATGGGAAATTATGTTGTGTTAGAAACACCGGGTGGACAAGAACACTGACCACTGTATTGTGGGCAAGAACACTGACCACAGCACACTGACCACTGTCTTGTGGACAAGCACACTGACCAGTCTTGTGGGCAAGCACACTGACCAGTCTTGTGGGCAAGCACACTGACCACTGTCTTGTGGATAAGCACACTGACCACTGTCTTGTGGACAAGAACACTGACCAGTCTTGTGGACAAGAACACTGACCAATGTATTGTGGACAGCACACTGACCAGTCTTGTGGGCAAGCACACCACTGACCAGTCTTGTGGGCAAGCACACTGACCAGTCTTGTGGACAAGCACACTGACCAATGTAATGTGGGCAAGTACACTGACCAGTCTTGTGGACAAGCACACTGACCAGTCTTATGGACAAGCACACTGACCAGTCTTGTGGACAAGCACACTGACCAGTCTTGTGGACAAGAACACTGACCAATGTAATGTGGGCAAGTACACTGACCAGTCTTGTGGACAAGCACACTGACCAGTCTTGTGGACAAGCACACTGACCAGTCTTGTGGGCAAGCACACTGACCAGTCTTGTGGACAAGCACACTGACCAGTCTTGTGGACAAGCACACTGACCACTGTCTTGTGGACAAGCACACTGACCAGTCTTGTGGACAAGAACACTGACCAATGTATTGTGGACAAGCACACTGACCACTGTCTTGTGGGCAAGCACACTGACCACTGTCTTGTGAACAAGAACACTGACTAATGTATTGTGGACAAGAACACTGACCACTGTATTGTGGACAAGCACACTGACCACTGTATTGTGGACAAGCACACTGACCACTGTATTGTGGGCAAGCACACTGACCACTGTGTTGTGGACAAGCACACTGACCACTGTCTTGTGGACAAGCACACTAGCCACTGTATTACTGAACTGGGTGGAGGACACAGTTGGAAAATCTTGATTTTGTTGACGATATTGTCCTGCTAAGTAAAAACTACAATCCATGTAAAGGAAACAGATGATTTAGCAAATTTTAAGTGTTGAACTACTAAGAAGTTACAAAAAGACAAAACAGTCAATTTTATCACAAGAACCTGTCTGTCGGTGTAAATCAGAAACCGAACACAAGAAGAAGAAGAAGATAGTCACCTGCAATGAAAATTCTAAAGCAAGATCTGAAAGTCAAACACATGAATGACTTGTGTGCATCAAACACATGAATGACTTGTGTGCATCAAACACATGAATGACTTGTGTGCATCAAACACATGAATGACTTGTGTGCATCAAACACATGAATGACTTGTGTGCATGACATGCCAGATAACCACTGAAGGGCTTCACTGAGAGCTTCTTGTGTACTCATTCTACATGCCCCAATGTGCCCTGCGGTGATCTGTTCTTATGTACTCATTCTACATGCCCCAATGTGCCCTGCTGTGATCTGTTCTTATGTAGTCATTCTACATGCCCCAATGTGCCCTGCTGTGATCTGTTCTTATGTAATCATTCTACATGCCCCAATGTGCCCTGCGGTGATCTGTTCTTATGTACTCATTCTACATGCCCCAATGTGCCCTGCTGTGATCTGTTTTTATGTACTCATTCTACATGTCCCAATGTGCCCTGCTGTGATCTGTTCTTATGTACTCATTCTACATGCCCCAATGTGCCCTGCTGTGATCTGTTCTTATGTACTCATTCTACATGCCCCAATGTGCCCTGCGGTGATCTGTTCTTATGTACTCATTCTACATGCCCCAATGTGCCCTGCGGTGATCTGTTCTTATGTACTCATTCTACATGCCCCAATGTGCCCTGCTGTGATCTGTTCTTATGTACTCATTCTACATGCCCCAATGTGCCCTGCGGTGATCTGTTCTTATGTACTCATTCTACATGTCCTAATGTGCCCTGCGGTGATTTGTTCTTATGTACTCATTCTACATGTCCTAATGTGCCCTGCTGTGATCTGTTCTTATGTAATCATTCTTACTTACTTACTTACTTAGTCGCTCCTCTTCTACCTTGGGGTGTAGAGGTTTGCCAGAGAGATCACCAGACGTCTCTATCAGCAGTTTTCTTTCTGGCTTTGTTCCATTCCAGTCCTCTGTCAGTCAGGGACTGTTGGATGTTGTCTTCCCAGCGCACCCTGGGTCGTCCCGGAGGTCTGGTTCCCTGGTTCTTAGCCTCCCATGCTTGCCATGGTGGCCGATTTTCTCCCATTCTGCATACATGTCCAAACCATCGTAACTGTGACTGATCCACTCGGGTTAGTAAGGGCTGGGTATCAAGATCTTGAGGTATTGTCTGATTGCGGACTTTGTCCCTTCTTGTCACTTGGACCACCTTTCTCAGATATCTCATTTCCGAGGCCTGCAGCTGGCTTCTGTGAGCTGTTGTCATTGCCCATGACTCACACCCATAGGTCAGGACTGGTACATAGGTAGAGCGGTAAACAGCCATTTTCGTCCTCTTGCCAATTTCTTTCTCTTTTGCTAAGAACCCTCGGTTTATGGCCTGGAAGAGTCTCCCAGCAGCTGCTTTTCGTGTAGCCAGCTCAGTCTTAATGCCTCCATTTTGGTCTAATACAGCTCCAAGGTATTTGAAACTGGTTAACCTGCTCCAACGCATACTGCCCCATCATGATCTGGTGTTTCTTCTCCTCTCTTGAGATCACCATGGTTTTAGTTTTGGAGACACTGATGGTCATCCCTTTCTTTTCAAGCTCTTCCTTCCAGACAAGTAAGTTGGACTGAAGGTGTGCCTCTGATTTAGCTATCAGGGCCACATCGTCTGCAAAAGCCAGCTCTGATATACAGATTGGTCTCATCTTCCAGTACCCTACAGAGTACTTCTTTGTCTTCTCCTTACAGGTCTTGATGACATCATCCATCATAAGAATGAAGAGGTAAGGTGAGAGAATATCACCTTGTCTAACACCGCTGGTGGTCTTAAATTCTTCTGACTTTTGGTCTGCTGTTCTTACATAATTTCTGCACTTTTTGTAGAAACTCTGTATTGCACTGATCAGGGGTGCTGGGATGTTTTTCCCTGCCAAGCAGTCCCAGAGCTTGTTCCAGGGTACCTTGTCAAATGCCTTTTCCAGATCCAAAAAACATAAATGCATCTCACTCTTATATTCGAGGGCTTTTTCACTCATCTGTCTCAGTGTGAAGATAAGGTCTTGAGTACTTCGGTTTGCTCTGAAGCCACATTGGGCCTCGTCCAGTTGTGGCTCTACCAGACTTCTAAGTCTCTGCTCAAGAATTCTAGAGTAACTTTTACCGGGAACGCTGAGGAGGGATATGCCTCTGTGGTTTTCACATTGTCTGTTATCACCTTTTTTAAATATAGGTATAATGATGGCAATCTCCCAATCTTTTGGTATAGTTTTGCTACACCAGGCTGCCTGGAGAACCTTCAGTAGAAGGCGCTCACCTTCGACTCCCATATATTTGACCATCTCTGGTGTTATACCATCATGACCTGCTGCTTTTCCCAGCTTAATCTTCTCAATAGCTGCCTTCAACTCTACCATCCTGATGTTATCTTCCCCATGATTGAATTCCTTCTCAGCAGTGAGGTCCATTATTTCTGGGTCATGACTTCCCTCAACTCCGAGGAGCTCTGAGAAGTATTCTTTCCATCTGCCCATGATATCATTTGTAGAAGTAAGCAGAGCCCCTTCCTTGTCTTTTATGAATTTAAGTGGGCACTCTTTCTCCTTCCTCATGTTCTTAAGGGTCTTGTAGAACAGTTTTTGGTTTTTCTCTTTGCATTCTTTTCCAACTTTTCTCCAAACTCTTCCCATGATTTCTGTTTTGCTTTAAGCACAATATTTTTGGTCTCTGTTCTGAGTGCCACATATTGTTTATATTTTCCTATTTCTTCAGCTGTGTTCCTGGCTGCCAGGTATTGCTTCCATGCCCTTTTCTTTTCTCCTATTTTCAATTTGACTTCTTCTGTCCACCAAGGTGTCCTGTGTCCCCGCCTTCCACTTGGGACTTCACCACATGCTTCTACTGCAGCTGCTGTGAGGATATTCTTGAATCTGCACCAGAGGGTTTCAGTGTCCTCTGATGATTCTTCTTCAGTTCCTATTGCTTTCACTATAAGCTCCTGGTATCTAGCCTTAATATCTGGCTCTCTTAGCTTGTATGCTTTAATCCTCATCCCTTCTTGGTTGCTTGGTTTCTTACATGGTTGTCGGTGTTGCCTTGTTGGAGCAGTTCTTTCAGTTGTTCTCTTTATTGTGACCAGATAGTGGTCACTTCCAATCTCTGGTCCTCTCATGACTCTGGCATCTCTCACAAACTTGAATGAACTTTTCCTAACTATGGCGTAGTCAATGATGGATTTTTAATTCTTTGAAGGTTCACATCTTGTGTATGCATGTATACGCTTGTGGGGGAATTTTGTGTTTGTAATGACAAGGTTCTGTTCCCTGCAGAATCTGAGAAGTCGCTTGCCATTATCATTCAAAACATCTTCACCATATCTCCCGATCACTCCACCCCATCTAGAGTGATCATTTCCTACTCTGGCATTTAGATCTCCTAGGAGGATAATTTCATCGTGACAGTCATCTATGGTCCTTTGGAGCAGTTCAAAGAATTCTCCTTTAACATCTACTCGCTCATCTTCATTTGGCCCGTACACAATGACAAAATTGACAATTTTATCTTCTTCTTTCAGATCTAACACCATTATTCGCTCTGAGATGAATTTCCATCCCTTGATGTTACTAACTTGATTCCTGGCCACAATACAGCCAACACCTCCCTTGGCTCTCTCCGTCATAGGGACACCACTGTAGAGCAGCATACTTCCATCGTGATCTGTGATTCCTTGCCCCTTTTTCTTGGTTTCAGTCAGAGCCAAGACTCCTAATTTTGCTTTCCTCATCTCCCCTACTAACTCGTTTTCCTTTCCGTTAATTCCTCTTATATTCCATAAATCGTAGTCCGTAAGCCATGCCAGTTCGTCGCCGTTAAGATCCGTCCGGTTTTCTCTCTGTAGTTACTTGTAATCGTGGTTTAAGGCAAACAGGTGATTGGCCTGTTGTGCCTTTGCATGGTGGAGGGGCTGCCTCCTTGCGGCCTCCGTGCAGGCCGTCTGGCTGATTCACGGTTACCCACTACTTCCGGAGACGCATGAAGCACTCAGGTTCAGCCAGACCCTCCTCCTTTTACAGCAGGGCTTGGGACCGGTCTTAGCGGAGTTATGTAATCATTCTACATGTCCCAATGTGCCCTGCGGTGATCTGTTCTTATGTAATCATTCTACATGCCCCAATGTTCGCTGCGGTGATCTGTTCTTATGTACTCATTCTACATGCCCTAATGTTCGCTGCGGTGATCTGTTCTTATGTAATCATTCTACATGCCCCAATTTTCGCTGCGGTGATCTGTTCTTATGTAGTCATTCTACATGCCCCAATGTGCCCTGCGGTGATCTGTTCTTATGTACTCATTCTACATGCCCCAATGTGCCCTGCGGTGATCTGTTCTTATGTACTCATTCTACATGCCCCAATGTGCCCTGCGGTGATCTGTTCTTATGTACTCATTCTACATGCCCCAATGTGCCCTGCGGTGATCTGTTCTTATGTAGTCATTCTACATGCCCCAATGTGCCCTGCGGTGATCTGTTCTTATGTAGTCATTCTACATGCCCCAATGTGCCCTGCGGTGATCTGTTCTTATGTAATCATTCTACATGCCCCAATGTGCCCTGCGGTGATCTGTTCTTATGTACTCATTCTACATGATTCATGATTTTTGAGTGTCTCAGCTACAATCAGACACCTGATTTGTGAGTGTCTCAGATACAGTCAGACACCTGATTTGTGTGTCTCAGATACAATCAGACACCTGATTTGTGAGTGTCTCAGATACAATCAGACACCCGATTTGTGTGTGTCTCAGATAGTCAGACACCTGATTTGTGTGTGTCTCAGATACAGTCAGACACCTGATTTGTGTGTGTCTCAGTTACAATCAGACACCTGATTTGTGTGTATCCAAGATACAATCAGACACCTGATTTGTGTGTGTCTCAGATACAGTCAGACACCTGATTTGTGTGTGTCTCAGATACAGTCAGACACCTGATTTGTGTGTGTCTCAGTTACAATCAGACACCTGATTTGTGTGTATCCAAGATACAATCAGACGCCTGATTTGTGTGTGTCTCAGATACAGTCAGACACCTGATTATCATGTGTTGTATAGTTGGAGACTTGATTGTTGTGTGTTTTATAAACAGTCAGAAACTTTACTCTCATGTATGTTTTTCAGGAGTTTCAATTATGCTTTGATTCTTTATATGTTTACTGACTGTTTGATTCTCTTACTGATATTTTCATTTGATAGAAACAACTCAACTGATATTCGTGCAGCTGAAAACAATCCAGAAAGCAGTGAAGAATCTGTGGAGACCGTGACCAAAAAGCAAAGCGGTATTGCAGAATTGCAAGACCTTGTCGGCAACAAACCATATATCTTGGATGTTGATCTGGACTTCTTTTCAACTGCAAATCCTTTCAAAAATATGTTGAGACATGATGAGGAGGAGGCTTTGAGGAGACTCTATCACTATCCTCCAGTCACAGATTTCTCCGATGAGGTCAGTCGGTCTGTCTGCAGTTGCATGTTTTTATATTAACACTTTGAAATATCTGTATTTAGTGGAAACATGTGAAAAGCAAACTAGACATGGTAGCGAGGATATGAGAAAAACTGAATGCTTGACAGATCTGAACATCAAAGAAGATTGGCTAATAAACAGCATCCTGTCTCGGAAGCTGAAATATTTTGGTCATATCAAGCGCCACTACGGATTGGAAAAAAATTATAGCAGAAGGCATGGTACCAGGAAGGAGGGGCAGGGGCCAACTGACACAAAGATGGGCACAGGATATAAGTGACTCCTTGAGTATGAAAGTATATGAGGCGGGAGAACTGGCGAGAGACCGAGTTTCTTTCAGGCACACCGTGATGAGAGCGACGTTCTGCAAAGGACCTGCTACATGATAATGATGATGAGCGAGGAATGCACAAATATATTAGTGATCAGAACATGGATTTTCTTGCTTTCAGGCAAGTGGCACAGTTGAGGCCAGATATCAGAGAAACAAATATAAATCTGGCTATCTAACCAGTGGTCCATGCCAGCTAGGAGACTGACGCTTCAGCAATGAGGGTAGTAAAACAGGAAATTATTGCCGAACAAAGGTCCCGTCTGGTGATCCATACCAACATCCTAGCAAGTGAACAAGGGAAGTGGCAAGTTCAGGTACACAGAAGTTCAAATACACTGAGAAGTTCATGTACACTGAGAGGTTCAAGTACACTGAGAGGTTCACGTACACTAAGAAGTTCAAGTACACTGAGAGGTTCACGTACACTGAGAAGTTCAAGTACACTGAGAGGTTCATGTACACTGAGAAGTTCAAGTACACTGAGAGGTTCATGTACACTGAGAAGTTCAAGTACACTGAGAAGTTCAAGTACACTGAGAAGTTCAAGTACACTGAGAAGTTCAAGTACACTGAGAAGTGACGTCAGAGACAGTTGCAACAGTTAAATGCACCATGGTGGAAAACTGAAGTGACTGTAGGGAAAAAGCTTGACTTCTGAATTTCATTCAGTCTTCAGCACACTACACCATCTAAGATGTGTTCCTTTTGTAAATAATGCCTGAAAGGTGGGTGCCATTGCAGTGTACCCCAGAACTGAATCAGTGATTTTCCAGTGATTTTTTTACAGTAAATGCATTTAATGCATTTTTTGCACATTTTCTTCTAAGTGCCTTTCACTTCACGTTTCCTGTCCCATTAACTATCTGAGTCCCAAAAAAAACACATCATACGTTCATAGTTCATAGTTTCCTACCTAGAGGCCCAATGAACATCGCATGAATGCGCATCATATTTTAAGTTTTCAACCTAGAGGCCCAATGAACGCATCATCTCTACCTAGAGGCCCTATGACTTGATGCGCCGACCCCTTGGGCCTCTGATGATAAACTTCCTGGGGCTCAAAGAGTACAATCTGGCCCCAAGTCACTACTATATTTTGGACCAGTAAAAGAAGAGATGAAAGGTAAACATTTCAAGATAGATGTGACAAGGTGTGTGTGAATTAGTGGCTGCCAGAAATGCCTGGAGAGTTGTGTTGAATGTATTGACATCAAATTATGTCTCTTCTTTTTAAATAAATTTAGAAAACAACATGCAGAGAGCGTCAGAAAATTAAAACTAATTTTTTTTAAACATACAAATCTTATGGACTCATCAGTGGCAGTGTGAACGCAATTTACAGTTGTATGTCATTTTTCTCTTAGTAATGAGAAGACGTCGGCTCTGTGGCTAAGTCGATGTGAAGGCTTCGTAATGCCGGGATGCCGGGTTCGATCCCAGCTGCGGGCCATGCGTCTTGCTTTGGTTTTGATAGTGGTATCAAGAAAGCCGACCGTCCAGAAAGCAATGGCAAACTACTGGACATAAATTTGCCTAGAAAAACCACACAGCAGCCAGTAGCTGTTGGGGTTGGTTCTGCAACGTCCTGTAAAGGATACGCATCAACCAAATCAGAAGACACTATGCTGACGTCAACAAATTATAGTTATGCATCATTGTTTCTTAAATCTAGAAAAAGCGTTTCATGTATTTCTTCAGAACACTCTCAAGTCATACTGCTATACTTTTGTTGAATATTTTCTGGCACTTTTTTCACTGTCATTTCTTTTCTTTTTTGTTTGAAAGGCAGTGACCAATAGTCTCAGTCCTGTGTGTTATCCCTTGATGCAGTATGCTGGTGTACTGAAAAAAAAAAGACTGTTTAACTGTTCTTCTTCTTCTTTCGTTCGCCTGAAGTAAGTTGTCTATATCAGCAATTTTGTCTCTTGTTTAAATTTTACTGTCGTTGTTAGTTCATTCAGTGGTCCATAGAGTTTACGTTCCACTGTTGTTCTTTCTGGCCAAAAGGTTTGCATTAGTGTGTCATATGTCCTGGAGTACATGCTCTGCTGTCTGGGCACCTTTCCACAGGTGCACATGGCTGATACAGCTGTCTTGAATTTTGTGTACATGTGGTTACATATATTCACCTGTTGATATTTCACTTCTTGTTCCTAAATAGAATATTGTAGCCTTCACTAAGAGAAGGGAAACACAGCTAAACCAGTTGGAGAATGTTTTTCTCACCTGGAAACTAAGTGGTTTGGAGACAAGCTATCTGATACAGAGTCCACGCCACAGTCAGGCTCTTCACTTGCTGATTTTACAGGACAAAATCTGGAGCAATTCTCATTTCTGGATTCTCAGCAGTGAGTTGTGATTTGGTCTGATTTTAATTGCTATCATTTAAATGTCATATATTCTATGTCATCATCATCATAAATCACTTTTGCTGTTAAGCATCGTGGGGAGGAATAATTTGCAATCCATTGCACGCTGGCTGCCGCTGGCTATTGTCATGCCATGAAGGCGGAGAGTGTCTTTAATGTTGTCGATCAATGTTTTCACCGGCCGTCATGCAAATATGCCTGTACGTTTAGTTATTACAAATGTGCTTCTTGTACAGTGTCCAACAGTTAAATAATGAGAATGATCATCCATAAGCAAAGCACATTAACATTACACGCTGTATTCTTCAAGGATCTGACACATTACAACACTGCCAAGTCAGCAAATGACAAGACACCTGGGTGACCCCCACCCCTCCCCCACCCCCAAGTAATTTTTAAAAAATTCATAATTTGTTCTTATTCTTGGACTACAACATTACTAAAGGTCTCTTGTGGATACCAGGACCAGGTCAACCAGAATGAAGTCACGTATCGTCATGTCATTGTTTGTGTCAAACACTAGTACCCCACTCAGAATTCAAACTCCAACAACCGTCAGACATTATAGCGAATATAGTCCTTATTCTGTCGCAAGGCTGATAGCAGTCAGATTACAAAATTACTGTTCACAGCAAATTTACTACAGTATTTCCAATGGGTGGTGAACCTGGAAGTGCTGGAGTTTCAAATTAAAGTCGATCATAAGTGCTCAGCAGTACATCTTTACTAAAGCTGATGATTGCCAAAGTTATTATTAAATGAAAAACCATTTGACGGTGTTCAAAGCCTGCCTCTGTGAAGATTTTTTTTTTTTAAATATCCAGAAGCCATGAGTTGTTAACCCTTTGGCTCGGTACTATGGATATCGCAGCCCTTGGGCCTTGATTCCATGATAAATTCCGTAAATCTGGGAGAAATGTGGCTTTTCTGCCTACCCCCCAGGCGTGAACCCGGACCACAAGGAGTTCCTCATACCGGTCGTCGCGCAGTCTGCTTTAGCCAACTACGCTAGCGAGCGAGGCCATCTCTGTGAAGATATTAATGGCAACCAAAAGGCTGTAACAGTTAGCCCAAGGGCCATAAGCCACGGAGACTTATTGAGATCATTCCAGCGTTTATTAGCACATGGCACTTGCTGCCAATACAAACGGGAATTACTTTTAATAAAAACCATGTAATAATATCTTCTTCCTTGTATTTTTGTGTGTATTAAAATCAGCCTCATGATTTCATTGTGTTTGTGGTGAACGTGTTTGCCAGAATGCATTGACTGATTGTCAAATTATGGTTTAACGTTGCTGTTGGCCAGATTGTGTAATGAATCTGCTAAACAGATTATATTTAAAGTTGTTTATTTTAAAGTTTGTTTAACGATTTTCTTTAGCAGATTATGTTTAATGTTGCTGCGTGCCAGATTGTGTAATGAATCTGCTAAACAGATTGTATTTAAAGTTGTTATTTTAAGTTTGTTTAACGATTTTCTTTTGCAGATTAGGTTTAATGTTGCTGTTGGCCAGATTGTGTAATGAATCTGCTAAACAGATTGTATTTAAAGTTGTTATTTTTAAGTTTGTTTAACGATTTTCTTTAGCAGATTATGTTTAATGTTGCTGTTTTGCCAGATTGTGTAATGAATCTGCTAAACAGATTGTATTTAAAGTTGTTATTTTTAAGTTTGTTTAATGATTTTCTTTTGCAGATTGTGTTTAATGTTGCTGTTTGCCAGATTGTGTAATGAATCTGCTAAACATCATGCACATTTAACAAGTTCGGGCTATTTTTAAGTTTGTTTAATGATTTTCTTTTGCAGATTGTGTTTAATGTTGCTGTTTGCCTGATTATATTTAATGCTGCCATTTGTCAGATTGTTTAATGATTCTGTTTGTCAAATAGTTTTTAATGTTTTTTTTTTCTTCTTTTTTTGCTCAGTTGTATATAATGATTGTATTTGTTGTCACTAGGCAGGCTGACCTGAACCTCTTGTGTAGAAGTTGTCTTGAATACAGAGAAGAAAGGAATGTAACATTTATCATGCTTCACTACTTTGGGTGCACACTAGATGATACTGAACTTCCCCATCATATCAGCACATCAGAACAAGTTCGGGCTCTTCAGACGTCTTTCAAGAATCTGTTAGAACATCTTCCTAAACCAACTATTGTAACTATTGCCAGGTAACACATGCATTGTGTTTCTGTTTCAGAAAAGGCATTTAATTTAATATTCAGTAGGAACAGATTACAGGTTGCAGGCCAGAGGATTGACTTCTTGGCACTGGGTTTTATCCAACATAGCTCAATCTCTGTTTGCAGTTGAAATGTCCATCCATTGAGTGTCCTACTGTATTGACAGCAAAGGCTTTGATGTCTTTTGCTGAAAGATTCTACTTTATGACAAAAACGATTGAAACGTCCACTACACACATGACCTCAATCGTTGGAGTGAAATAATGATATAGTGAAGACGTGTCTGATGCACGCTTTTTCAAAATGCTGCACAAGGCGCCCTAGGGCATCCATGTAAAAGGTGCCATTGGCCAGAGAGAGATACCAGTTTTGTAAAGGTAAACAAAGTCTTGAATCTGCAGACTTCATCTTGGGGAATCCCTGATGGGTGCAGACCATAGAGAGTGGAAGGCTGAGTACAGTCGAGTCTGGATAAGTAGAAGTTGCAGGGACCTAGGAAAATGCTTCCACTTATCAGGATTTCTACTTATCCAGAGTCAGTGTTTTTTTTTAAACAATAGATCAGACCACTACTAACAGAAAGTAACAATGAAGTCTCATCAGCCAACACCAGAAAAGTGTCACCTGAATAACCGCTTACAGCAGTTGGCAGGGGAAGGTTGACCCCAACCAAGTGCAGCAGTGTGGCCCACAAGGAAAGCTGGTTACCCAAGGGTATAGACTGAGATGAGACCATGAACAAGGTTCAGAGAAGCAACTTGTCAGGATTGGCACATCCCAGGGCTTAGCAAACTGGAATTGGATACACGGTGGTGATGGTGACTCGTGGATCGGTGGCAGGAAGCTGGCCTAATCCTGACCAAAGTACCATAGAAGAAAAGATGATGAGACATACAGTATGTGTGGCTCACTTTCTCAAGGGCAGTGATCAGTATGGGATGAGTGTTGTTAAAAGTGAACCAGTGTTTTAATTATTGACAAGTTGTGTCTACACAACAGAAGATCAAAACCCATGAGTCGTGATCAGGTTGGTTGACACCCAGAGAGTGATTGGAAGGTAAATGGATTCAAACAATGAAAGGGACTGCTTGTGAAGATCAGAAGCCTCTTAGTGGGTTTGCTTCTCTGTGGAGTTTCAAATACACAAAGATATGTGATAAGTTTAAGAGATTAAGGGAATCACCATGGATGGACATAACATCAGTAATGTTAGATTTTTAGATGATACATACAGTATGATATGCAGACATGTAGTAAGTAGCATAAATTCCACTTGTAGCCTTCAGGAGGCTCAATGCTGTCGTTGCTAAGGAAATGACGTACGCCTTATTCACAAAAACACACAAACATATCAGTTGCACGGTTCATCTACTGAACACACATACTTCCTTGAGGCATCCAGTGGTGAAGAACCTTGGCATTGTCGTTTTTGAACTGGTAATTGATTCAGAGATGAAATTGTGGATCTTAATCAGAATGAAAAACATGCATCCGTCATACCGGAAGTACGTATCAGAGCAGTGAAAAGAAGAGTTACAGTGCTCTGTAGAGCAGGTAATGTTATATGCAAGTAAAACAGGGACAGTAAGCAGACTAGCTAACAAACACCTACTCATGGCAGAGATATTGTTTTTGAGAAGAATGCAAAGGAGATCATGGAATGATGGAAAAACAATCGAGGAAGTCCTGTTAAAGACAGTTGAAAACTAAACTTATTAGAGTAATTAGGTGTTGAAGAACCTTGACAGGTTTTTGAAACTAAAATTGATTCAGAGATAATTTGTGTTGAAGACAAGGGAAAAAAAACATATTAGAGTAAGTACGATGTCAGAAGACAGGTGAAAACTAAAGTTTATTAGAGCAGGTAATTAGATGTTGAAGACAGGTGAAAACTAACAAACACCTTATTAGGCAGTAATTAGATGTTTGAGAAGAATGTGAAACCTAAACTGATGACTAAACAGTAGGAGTAATTAGATGTTGAAGACAGGTGAAAACTAAACTTATTAGAGTAATTAGATGTTGAAGACAAGTGAAAACTAAACTTATTAGAGTAATAAGATGTTGAAGACAGGTGAAAACTAAACTTATTAGAGTAATTAGATGTTGAAGACAGGTGAAAACTAAACTTATTAGAGTAATTAGATGTTGAAGACAGGTGAAAAATAAACTTATTAGATGTTGAAGACAGGTGAAAACTAAACTTATTAGATGTTGAGAACAGGTAAAAACTAAACTTATTAGATGTTGAAGACAGGTGAAAAATAAACTTATTAGAGTAATTAGATGTAGACTGTCAGTGATTTTATGACAAATGTATAATGAGAAGTGGACTCAAGAACTTTGTGGTGACTAGCAAGATAAATGGAAACAGATCAAGGGGAAGGTAAAATACGAGTGATACAAGTGACATTTGCAAAGGACCTGCTTCATGGATTATTAATATCATACCTCTTACGAGTAGGCGCACATTTTGTTGATAATGTACAACATGTGGTACAGCATGTTGTAAAGTTCCTTTTATATTTACCTTGTCATTTCAGGTCAAGCGATGATGGATACTGTCCCAAAGATGTTGTAGACCAATATCAGATAGATATTCTTAACATTTTAGAGGAATTGTATGGGCCTTTGCAGATAAATAAACATTATGAATAGACAGTCAAAAGCAGATATATATGTATGTGCACACCACACATATACACTTGTCATTTATCTTTTGACACTTTATCTGCATACAGTAAAATATATGTGAGTAAAATGCCATTACTTTCAACTTGTATGATTTATAGTGTTGTATTTTTGAGGCATTCTGTAAACACATTTCAGAAGTGTGTAGAGTGTCTGCATGTCATGTGTCTGCAGTGTCTGCATGTCATATATGTACAGTGTCTACACATCATATGTGTACAGTGTCTGCATGTCAAATGTGTACAGTGTCTGCATGTCATGTGTGTACATTGTCTACATGTCAAACGTGTACAGTGTCTGCATGTCATGTGTGTACATTGTCTACATGTCAAATGTGTACAGTGTCTACACATCATATGTGTACAGTGTCTACATGTCATGTGTGTACATTGTCTACATGTCAAATGTGTACAGTGTCTGCATGTCATGTGTGTACATTGTCTACATGTCAAATGTGTACAGTGTCTACACATCATATGTGTACAGTGTCTACATGTCAAATGTGTACAGTGTCTACACATCATATGTGTACAGTGTCTACATGTCAAATGTGTACAGTGTCTGCATGTCATGTGTGTACATTGTCTACATGTCAAATGTGTACAGTGTCTACATGTCAAATGTGTACAGTGTCTACATGTCAAATGTGTACAGTGTCTGCATGTCATGTGTGTACATTGTCTGCATGTCATGTATGTACATTGTCTGCTTGTTTTGTGTGTACCTTGTCTGCATGTCATGTGTGTACATTGTCTGTATGTCATGTGGGTACAGTGTTTGCATGTCATGTGTATACTGTCTGCATGTCATGTGTGTACTGTGTCTGCATGTCATGTGTGTGCAGTGTCTGCATGTCATGTGTATAGAGTCTCTGCATGTCATGCGTGTACAGTGTCTGCATGTCATGCGTGTACAGTGTCTGCATGTCATGTGTCTACAGTGTCTGCATGTCATGGGTCTACTGTGTCTGCTTGTCATGTGTGTACATTGTCTGCTCGTCATGTGCTTGGTGTCTGCATGTCATGTGTGTACATTGTCTACTTGTCATGTGTGTACATTGTCTGCATGTCATGTGTCTACAGTGTCTGCATGTCATGTGTGTACATTGTCTGCAAGTCATGTGTGTACAGTGTCTGCATGTCATCTGTGTACAGTCTGCATGTCACGCGTGTACAGTGTCTGCATGTCATGTGTGTACAGTGTCTACATGTCATGTGTGTACAGTGTCTACATGTCAAAAGTGTACAGTGTCTGCATGTCAAAAGTGTACAGTGTCTGCATGTCATGTGTGTACAGTGTCTGCATGTCATCTGTGCACAGTCTGCATTTCATGTGTGTACAGTGTCTACATGTCATCTGTGTACAGTATACATGTCATGTGTTTACAGTGTCTGCATGTCATCTGTGTACAGTATACATGTCATGTGTGTACAGTGTCTGCATGTCATCTGTGTACAGTATACATGTCATGTGTGTACAGTGTCTACATGTCATCTGTGTACAGTATACATGTCATGTGTGTACAGTGTCTGCATGTCATCTGTGCACAGTCTGCATTTCATGTGTGTACAGTGTCTACATGTCATCTGTGTACAGTATACATGTCATGTGTGTACAGTCTACATGTCATGTGTGTATGTAACAATCATCAACCTAGAACAAAAACATTTAGTAAATTATTAATAATAAATGGATCGGGACTCTTTGGCTGGAAGATGGAGACGGATCATTTATGGGAATGCCCCGAGTGCTGTGATGTCGGTTCTTGAATCAAATCAAAACATATCTAATAATAAATGTTAGGAAACAGTGATTTAGGTAAATGTAATATATTTCTAAAAGTATGAGAAAATATGTATGCTTTTGAGTTAATTTTATTCAGGAACTGACATCACAGCACTCAGGCATTCCCAGAAGCGCTGGGTCCCTATCTTTTAGAAGCCTGCGCAGAGTTACATTACCAATGGTGCTAGTAGCAGATCAATTATATATCCATTTTGCCTTTCCTCTGAGCGTCGAGTATCGGCCAGATCCCCTCATCACTCCTCGCTACGTCACTCTCACCAGACTGTGATGATCAATTTCTGTTTCAAATTATACACATGCTCCCATAAGGTCTTGACATGCCTCAATCTGCCATTAGGTTGTGCAAAATTCAGCCAATCTGTCCGCATGTTCATTGTCCAACACGACGGCATACCCGGAGAAAAGATCCTGACATTGCTGTTCATCCAGACCTCCGAAGCAAAGCATACCACTCTGCACGAAGCATGCCTGTCCTGACCCTCCTCGGGCATGCTTTCTGAGTCAGTTAAATAATGATATGTGTGTCTGTATGTCATATTCTTTAGCCAGCGGACACCTGCAGTGACCGTGTCCGTCTGTCAAGATGAATGTTGTGGTATCGTATGCTAGGCTCTTGCACCAAATGTCAGCTACAAGCTTTTGCTAAGAACATCCCGCACTTCTTTTGTCTTTTGCCAGCTAACCTTGAGTGAGCATTATCCTGAATTAATTGCTGAATTTCCAACCTCAGTGGCACCCGCTAGACACTCCCTGCGTTCTTTGCCAATGTGATTGTGACTACACAATCCTGACTGTTCCGCTGACATTCTGACCTACTCCTCTCCTAATGTGCTTCAGGGTGCAAACCTGTCTGATCATGTCCTCTGCCCAACCCATCCATGACTTCCCTTTTATCATCTGCAGACCTTAACCGCATCTAGTACTTCGTGCAAAAAGTGATCTGCGTCTGCAACTACTCTGAGCTATGACTTCGCCTACAGCACCTTGAGCCTACCTGCAACAGTCAGCAAACCAAGGATGTATCACATACAGAGCATTAGAGTGTCTCTTACATCCCAAAGTGCCCCACATATCTGTGCTATGTATGCGGTCTAGTTTTACTAGTTAACTCTTTGAAACAGTCAGAAGTAGCAGTCTTAAGTGCGTTGAGTCTTAAGTGTAAAATATTTATAATATAAACCACAGTAAAATATATTACATTAATTTAAATATAAAAAAAAACAATACAAGATAAATATAACCTCTATCTATACATTTTTTTCATTCTGGGTAGTCAAGTGGGAAAAAAAAGGGGGGGGGGGAGTTAATGTGCCTAGGACCCCAGATTATGGTGCCCCTGGTTGTGAATGATGGAAATACGCGGTCCAAGGTAGAAAACTTTCTATTTTGTGTAAAATACAGCCACGCGGGGAACTAACCCAGTTGTGACTGAATGTTTTTCTTATTGCTTCCCTTGCATAGAGAAACGAAACTGCTGTCAGCTCCAGAAAAAATCACAAATGTAATTTACGTGTACGACATGTTCACACTTCGCCAATATCATTGCGATCTATATTCATATACGTAAGGAAGCCGCACTGGCTAGGCGCTTGCATACAAGCCAGAAGGTTTTGGATTCGAATCCTCAGGCCAGAAAGACAAATGATGAACAAGTTGAATACCGAAAGACACAAATATCACATACATGCTTAACTATTTAAGGCCCAAACAACGGTGTGAGCGTAGTTTGAGAAGTTTGTTCTGCCCAAACAACGGTGTCATCGTTAATCATGTATCTCTTACATTTTGCTTCGCATGCGCGTTCGTACTAGTTTCTAATGTTTGGAGGTACGAATAACCTATTCAGGGAAAGTCACTCTGCCGAAATCCTTTTAGTTTCACTTTTGGACTAAACCACACGTGGATAATTTGAGAGAAAAAGACATCAAATTTGTTTAACAGTTTATTTTCTAAGTTCGTTTTTGAGTTCACTGAATACCAATGTTCTAACCACAAGAACAGGTCGCAGAATGCGTCTTTCTGCGGCCGAAGCTCTGAAATTGTTTCAGTCAGATGTTTTTAATTGTGAAAATGATAATAAAAATTTAGATTTTTCGGAAAGTTATTCAGACAGTGAATTTTCACCAGTGAAGCTGAGCGATCAGCTGTTCGGAATCTAGCAATTCTGACGAGTTTATTACACAGACAATGTCCCATACTACCGTATTTATGGTGTAAGAGAAGGAAAGTGCTCTAAACAAAGAGATAGTACTATACTATGGCTAAGCTACATTGAAATCATCGCAGCTACAGTCTGTAAATAACTGTACAAAGTGAATAGTAAATAGTGTGTGTGTTATGGCTAATTTTTCTGCCATTTTTTCTCTGAAATTTTGCTTAGCACTCGGTGGGAACTAAGAGCCCCTGAGTGATAAACTAACCCAGAAAGTTATCATTACTTTAGAATATGTTAGGACATTGAACAAACTTTGAAGTTTTGTTCTCAAATTTGGATATTTACTATTCTTGTGGCTGCAAAACCATGGTAAGTGAAGAATGTTTTTGTGAAATGTTGTCCTTGTGAAATTAACACCTGCTGAATTCTTTTTTTCCACTAACTATATACAAAATTAAACAAACACTTATCATCAGATTCAGAATGTACACTCATTTCTCGTTTAAAAAAATATATACTGTTATAGGGATTAGAAGTATATTACAGTCTCTACAGCCTTTCTCTGCCATTTTGTACAAGTCCCACCCCTCTCGCCATTTTTGTAAAAATAAGGGAAAAGAAAAATTGGCTCTAAAAAAACGTTTAGACCATAGTCGTCCTGCAAAGCTGATTTTTGACTCTTTCAACTAAAGAGTGGTACACAAGGACGTACATCGAAATAGAATAATTCTAGACACGCTGAAGAAATATAATGAACACAGAGCAAGGGGAAGACCACGCAAGAGATGGAGCGACATTATCAGGAGCAACCTAACAGGAATGGACACCAACTTGCACAATGTATTGGGAAAAGCGCACACACGATCCTTACCATCCCCCACCCCCAACACTTCGTTGAGGTAAACATTGAAAGAGAAAAAGAAGACGAAGACTCGCACATTGTTTTCTTGTCTCGCTTCTCCAGTTGGTACACTCAATACATGAATTCTATTTAGCAGAGAATCATTTCCCACGAAATTGGAAGCTTCTCTCTCGACGTGTACTCTCTCTTGTGGCATTAACGATGTCTGCTTCGCCATAGACAGCCAATATTTGACAGTCGCATTGCCAGCCAGGGCGTCGTTATTTAGTTATTTGAAGCCCTACTCTGGCTCTTGCCAGGGGCCACAATATAGCCCGACCATAAATATGGTCTAATGGCTGAACGCGGTTTCCGGGACCTTTCAACGGGTGATCCTCATCCACATGGTGTCACATCGGGTGTTTATCGCTTGTGTGATATCATAGTGGGGTAAAAGTAAATAGAAAAATGTTCAGAATGTTGACACTTTCTGTAAAATAAAAAAAAAATAAAATGTCTCTACCTAATACACTGGTTCTATTTAGCAGTCGTTAATATAAGCTGTTGGAGACTATCTGAGAACAACATTTAGTAGTGTCAGTTTCGTAAACCATTAGAAACATTTCACTGCTCTGACAGACTCCATCTTTGCGGACTTTCTTGGAACAACATTTAGTATCCTCAGTTTCGTAAACCATTAGAAACGATGCATTGCTCTGACAGACTCCATCTTTGCGTCACCGACTCATTTAATAAACAGCCAGCAGAGCTGGCTATATATTTAAAGTATGTCAAATCATTGGTACAGAAAGTCTGTTAGTCAAAAATACATGTTGCGAGAAACTGCTACTTGTAAAAGGTTCAGCCTAGGCCAGCCGTTCACTCTGTCCAAGTATGGTAATTTTGAAACACAACTAAAGAATACGATATTTGTAACTGTCAACGAGAAGGACGAACATGATTGATTACAATATCATCACCATCATCAAGTGCCTTGCCGACTGGCGTGGGCGATCATAGATCTCTACAATCTGCGTTCTGCAGTTGCGTGTATCAGTTCGGGTGTTGACACCCCTCCATGTGATGACAAAAGACCCCCAAGAATCTTCTCGCGTTGTCTTCCCCTGTCTCTCTTTCCACAGATCTTTCCAGTGGTCACAATGTGTTCCATTTTCCCTCTTTTCGTAACATGACACACACACAAAAAATGATGACTGTCTCTTTATGAAAAGTTGTCTCCGAGCACTCGCCTCTTCCAAAATATCTGGATTGCTCTTCTTAGCTGTCCAAGAAAAATTATGTTATAATATACTTTTTATGTTTAGTCCGAAAAATTAATAATTGATTGCGACCTCAGTCGGTTACACTCCACTCGGAAAAACACGAAAGGTTCATCAGAATGTTCTATCTCTCAGTTTCTTTTCTCTCTCTCTCTCTCTCTCTCTCTCTCTCTCTCTCCCACGGAATCAGTTTCATTCGGTGCCTTCTATCTGTACTGAGGTTACTACCGTCCTATGGACGCCCCAGCGCCCCCAACATTTACTGTGGTCATTACCCCCTCCCAACCAGACTGTTCCAGCGCCCCCAACATTTACTGTGGTAATTACCCCCTCCCACCCTGACTGTTCCAGCGCCCCCAACATTTACTGTGGTCATTACCCCCTCCTACCCCAGACTGGTCCAGCGCACCCAACATTTACTGTGGTCATTACCCCCCTCCCACCCAGACATTTCCAGCGCCCCCCCAACATTTACTGTGGTCATTACCCCCCCCCCTCTTAACCAGACTGTTCCAGCGCCCCCGACATTTACTGTGGTCATTACGCCCCTCCCACCAGACTGTTCCAGCGCCCCCGACATTTACTGTGGTTATTACGCCCCTCCCACCAGACTGTTCCAGCGCCCCCGACATTTACTGTGGTCATTATCCCCCTCTTAACCAGACTGTTTCAGCGCCCCCGACATTTACTGTGGTCATTACCCCCCCTCTTAACCAGACTGTTTCAGCGCCCCCGACGGCGACAGCGCCTACTTTGAGAAACACTATACAACATATCAAGGCAAAACTTTTGGCCAAGAGAAACATCGGTGCAAGTCGAACTTCACGGGCCGCTGAGTGAGTCACAAAAGACTGTGAATTTCATACTAGAGACAACATTGCAGATACTGTTAATCTGTTTTAAGCGAACGAAATAAGAAGAAGAAGAAGAAGAAGAAGAAGAAGAAAGAGAAGAAGAAGAAAGAGAAGAAGAAGAAGAAGATACTTTCAGAACATCTGCATTACTTTTTTTTAACGTCCAGAGTATTCTCATCATTCGTCTAAAAAACCACATCTCCAAACTTCCAAATAATTTTTTACTAGTCTACCAACTATCCGTGAGTCACTTCTGTATATCAAGATGGGTTTTATATATCTTTTAAGAATTCTCTTTCTCCTCTCAATTGACAAAGACAAATTGCATAAAATATTCTTTATTTTGTAAAATGCTTCCTTTTCTTGAGCTATTCTACATTTCCCATGGGAAGTTATCAGGTTTCCCATGGGAAGTTATCAGGTTTCCCATGGGAAGTTATCAGGTTTCCCATGGGAAGTTATCAGGTTTCCCATGGGAAGTTATCAGGTTTCCCATGGGAAGTTATCAGGTTTCCCATGGGAAGTTATCAGGTTTCCCATGGGAAGTTATCAGGTTTTCCATGGGAAGTTATCAGGTTTTCCCATGGGAAGTTATCAGGTTTCCCATGGGAAGTTATCAGGTTTCCCATGGGAAGTTATCAGGTTTCCCATGGGAAGTTATCAGGTTTCCCATGGGAAGTTATCAGGTTTCCCATGGGAAGTTATCAGGTTTCCCATGGGAAGTTATCAGGTTTCCCAGGTACTTCAACATGTCAACTTATTAGAGGTTTGTCCAATTTACTTTGTTGTTGCATGCGTGAAAAAAAGGGGGAGGGGGTGGGTCAGTTTTTCTTTGTAATTACAATTACTTTTGTTTTTCTGCTGTTCAAATCTAAGACCCTAAGACCCTTGTGATCACAGCAGCTAGGTCTGAAAATCCATAAAGAAAAGACAAAGATAATGAGAATAAATCAGGCAAATAGTAATGTGGTTTCTCTTAATGGCACCCCACTCCAAGACGTGGAGTCGTACACCTATTTAGGCAGTAATGTAGGTAAAGATGGAGGAACTATAGAGATATTAAAATAAGAATACAAAAGGCAAGAGGGGCTTTCATAGTACTAGGGAATTTGTGGAGGTCAAAAGAAATTAATAGAAATACTAAACTAAAATTTTTTAATTCTAATGTCAAATCAGTACTATTGTATGGGGCGGAAACATGGAGAACAACCAAGGCAATTACTAATAAATTACAGACATTCATTAACTGGTGCCTGCGCAGAATAGATGGAATAAAATGGTATGATAGAATAACTAATGTAGAACTTTGGGAGAGAACTAAACAGGCTCCAGTGGATCAGGAAGTGAGGAAGAGACGCTGGCGTTGGATAGGGCATACACTGAGAAAACAGGAGAACAGCATAACTAGAATGTCTTTGCATTGGAACCCACAGGGGCATAGGAATAAAGGAAGGCCAAAAAACACATGGAGAAGAGAGCTGGAGAACGAGGATAGAAAGATTGGGAGGACATGGGGAGAGCTCCATGCAATGGCGAAGGATAGAACGACTTGGCGTGAGTTGGTTGAGGGCCTATGCTCCATTGGGGGATAGAAAGACAGAAGAAGAAAGAAGAAGAAGACTGTTGTTTTCACTTTCCATTACAATTCATTCCATTATTCCTTGCAGTTGTGTCTAATTTTCAGCGATCAAAACTAGGCCATGAGCATACGGCAGGTTATAAAAATTTTACCAACCAACCCATTTACCTGGCATTTTATGCATGGATCTATTTAGTTTTTTCATTGTACAAATTGAATAAATTGGACGATAGTGCACATCCTGCCTAACACCTTGTTTATTGTTTTGAAATCATTTTGAATCATTCAACACTCAGCGGCTTTAGGATCATAACCCTACAAAACACCTTGGCCTAAGAGTTGGAGAAGAAAGTGGCGGGTAAGCTACAAGAATTTTTGGAACAGAGAAATCTCCTTCCACGAAGATTATGAAATTACCGGCCGGGGAAGGACACATGTTAAAATGCAGTCACTTTTGCCTTTGACACCTTTGAATGTTTCCAGAACAGACATGAAACGGTGGCCGCTGCACTTGAGATAGAAGACGCTTACAACAGAGTCAAATACAGTACCTTGATGAAAGCGCTTATGGTGAAGGTAGTTTGTCCTTGGTTGGTGAACTGGATAGCAGCTGTTTTGTATACTCGCCGGGTAGCTCTCTGTCTGGGTTCATGGACCTCTGAACCATGTATTATAGCTCCAGGGATCTGCAATTTTACCTGTATTGTTCAATGTTTTTTACGAGCAAAATTGCCTCCCTGGAAACACCTGGAGTTGGCAGAATATTGACATTTGCAAATGATGTTCTTGTATAAAGAAAGGGGAGAGATCGGAATCAACTAGCTGAAGAGTTACAGGCAATAGTAGATAAGATGATCGACTGGCGTACAGAGATGAGTGCTGTAATCGACCCAGAAAAGGCAACAGTCCTGTTGTGTTCTTCGGACAACAGGATTGTTAGAGCTGATGTTTCTAGACTCAAAATAAACGGCAGGAACACGAAAAGAAACAGCAGACTGCTATACCTAATCACATTTGACAGAAATTTGTCTTTCAAGGATCACTGTTTTGTCTGTTTTACCACTGTTTAAGGTTGTGTAGTTAGGAAAAGGGGTGGGGGTGGGGAACCTTGAGCCTGAGGATTTAGGGCCGCCTGGCTACGGCTGTCGCCACGGACTGTGCAGGTGAGGATGTTTAATTTTTTGCCCCTATAGAAACAGTCCATCACCTTGCCGGGTTTCGAAACCAGTTCTCCAGCATGAGAGTCAGATGCTGTATCCGCTCTGGCAGCCGCTCCTCGCATTAGTAATTGTATCCAAAAAATGTAATTCCCTCTTTGATGCCGAAGTACTAGTTAACAGTCCTTAGAAAAGAGAATAGGGGCTTTTGAGCTGAAATGCTATAGACAGATTCTCAGAATATCTTGGACAGAGAAGAGAAGAAATATTAGCATCTTGAAAAATCTGAACATCAAGGAAGATTGGCTAATAAACACTATCCTTTCTCGAAAGCTGAAATATTTTGGTCATATCAAGTGCCACGACGGATTGGAAAAAAATTATAACAGAAGGCATGGTACTAGGAAGGAGAGGCAGGGGCCGACGGACACGAAGATTGGCACAGGATATAAGTGACTCCTTGAGTATGAAAATACATGAGGGGGAAGAACTGGCGAGAGACCGATTTTCTTTCATGCAGACTGTGATGAGAGCGACGTTCTGCAAAGGATCTGCTACATGACGATGATGATGACCAGTTATTGAGTGCAGGCTATTAGTAATTGTTTTACCTTTGCTCCCACATCATGTCCCATTACCAGTTATTCTCTGCTATGTGTCTTAAGTATCTGTTCTATCGTTAATTTTTCTGTTAAGAGCCCTCGTGCTGTGTATGTATATAGATATTATATATATAGTTCCTGATTTCCCAGTTCCTGATTCTTGACAGTGTTTGTTTCATGGCATGTAGGTGTGTCGGCACACGAACTGATACATGCTGCAGGGGATAGCAGATTGTGGCGAGGCATAATCGAACACGCTAGTCGGCAAGGCACCTGATGATGATAATGCACTATTCGTATTCGTATTTTACCGAATAGTTGGTCCCGCTATTTGTATTCGGCCGAATAGTGAAAATCACTATTCGGTACAGCCCTAGTAATTACAATTTCTTCTGTTTTTCTGTTGTTTAAACTAAGACCCTTGTTTTTACTTTCCGTTACAATTATATTCATCATTTCTTGCATTTGAGTTTCATTGTCAGCGATCAAAACTGTGTGACCTGGTAAAGATGACCGACTGCTTTAACCAGAGCATTAAGACGGAATCAGTACCACAAGACTGGGTACATGGCTTTTTAATCCACTGCCAAAACCTTTGAAGGGTCATTCTAAGCTCAGTGGTTTTAGAATCATCACCTTACAAAACACATTTGGGAAGGTCTTGGAGAAGATAGTTGCTGTAAAGCTGCAAGAGTTTATGGAAAGGGGGGAAGCTTCTCCCAAGAGGTCTGGGAAGTTACAGGCCAGGAAAGGACACATGACAAAAACAGTCACGTCTGCTTTTGACGTCTATGAAGGGTTCCAGAACAGACAGGAAACTATGGCGGCAGCACTGGATCTCGAGGATTCTTATAACAGAGTAAGATATGATGACTGCAGTAAAAGAGAAGGAGGTCAGTCCCTGGCTGGGGAATAGGGTTGCTGCTGTCCTGTATACGCGATGGGTCGCTCTCCGACTGGGCTCATGGACCTCAGAACCATGCAGTTTGGTCACAGGACTGCCACACTGCCTTTGCTCTTTAACGTGTATACGACCAAGATTGCAAGCTTAGAAGCACCAGGAGTTGAAAGGATACTGACTTTTGCAAATGAGATACTTGCATATAGGCAGGGGCAAGTTGTTTACAGAAATAAGGGCTGTCGTCCACCCGGAAAAAGCGTCAGTTTTGTGGTATTCTCTAGACAACAGGATCGTTAAAGCTAATGTCCCAAAACTCATCATAGATGGTAGAAACGTCAACAGAAAGAGCAAGCTAAAGTATCCGGGAATTACATTTGACAGGAGCCTGTCCTTTAAAGTCCACGTGGAGAGAGATGCGACAAGCTGCCAAAAAGGACTTAGTGCACTTAAGACTATGGCTGTAAGTGGCAAAGAGCAGAGAATACTTTTCACACTATATCAGCACCTGATCCTGTCGGTGTCTGATTCTGGCCTGGGACTGCTTACCGTCTCAAAGAGTCAGATAGATAAACTAGAGAGCGTACAGAACGCAGCTGCTGACTGCTGAAGATGGGGACGGAGAGCTTATGAGAATGCCCGAAGTGCTGTGATGTCGGTTCTTGAATCAACTCAACTCAGCTTAACTTCTAATTACAATTCCTGCTACCCATTTTAGTCTGGGTGGACACGGATGCCAAGGTCAGTTTAAAAAACAAACATGTGTGATGAAGTTCAAATCCTTTGGAGAGGGAGAGAAAATTAGTCAGTGGTTTGGGGGTGGGGGGGGGGGGGGGCGGGTGATGACAGAAACTGTTAACTGAGAGAGCTTTAAGCATGATTTTACAGTTTTTATTTTTAAACTTGCAGACAGACTTGCAAAAAAATGGAACAAATGAGAAACAACACGCTCATTAATTGTCATTACCAGAAATGAGAACATTTATCAAACGAAAATACAAGGAATTGTGGAGAGAACAAAACAACAGTAAGCATCCAAAAGCCCCCATCAGCAGACTCAGCAGAAAGCAACATACAATATTCCATCTACGAACAGGACACAGCAGGCTCAACTACCATTTGCATAAAATAAGGATTAAACATTCCCCACAGTCTGCCTGTCAAACAGGACCATAAACACCTGAGCACATTCTACAAACCTGCCGACTTTACCTACAACTTCAAAAACACACCTGGTCTCAAGAGCAAATTGTGCAGAGCAAGCTATATAGAACCATGAAGATTGTGAAATTTACGATATTAGACAGGCGCGCTTTCTATTTTCTTTCTTTTCCATTTAGCCAGATTGGGCCGCAGCAACGCGTGGCCGAGTACTGCTAGTTACAAATAGTATTCACGTGTCAGAAATATTCAATTTTGATTTTTTTTGTGGTGACATTTAACATGGTTTATGGAACTCACAACGGCGTGAACGTGTAAGAGAACACAATTGCTTGACCTACGCGTTTTAATTATCCTATGAATCCTAGGTCATGCAATATAATTGTCATCCACACGCACCCTAGTGTAGTTAGTCGGTAGACATACAAGCAGAGCGCGTCATCGCCCGTTGTTGTCCCCCCACCAACACACGGAGCGAACTGTTTATGGGAGATTTTACGGTTTCTCGCACGCGAAATTCAAATAACGTGTCGGGTTACGATGTCGAACGTGTGCCTCCGATATCTGGTGGACATACGCCAGGCCTAATGTTTGCACTTATTTATCAAACAGAGATCACGAGATGCTGTCGGTGACACAGAAATATGTTTGTGTGTTGACAGTGCGCGTGTACGGTACTGAGCAACCAATGGCGGGAGAATGGTATATATTGCTAGTGACTCAAGCTGACAAATTTTCTTTGTTTTGTGAATGAGGCGTTTCGGTGCTTTGTATTAGATCTGACTTAGAATAATTAACTACAAAAGTAAACTCAGTACTGGCAATGATTTAGACTCATTGAAAACAAGATTATTATCATTGTCATCAGGTGCCTGGTCGACTGGCGTGGGCGATCATGCCTCTCCACAATCTTATATCTCCTGCAGCATGTATCAGTTCGTGTGCCATGCAACAAGACTGTTAAGAATCTTCTCTTGTTGTCTTCCTCTATCCCTCCTTTCACAGATCTTTCCAGTGGTCACAACATGTTCTATTTTCCGTCTTATCATAACATAGCCGAAAAATGATGTGGCTGTCCAAGGTATTCTAAGCATTCTTCTGTAAAACCACATCTCTGAGGCCTCAAACAATTGTTTTGCCTGCCTACCGATTGTCAAGGACTCACAGCCATATGTTAAAACTAGATGTATGTAGCAAGCAAGAAATTCTTTTCTTACCTCCAATGACAAAGATATATTGCATAAGATGTTCTTCATTTAATAAAATGCAGTTTTTTCCTGTCCTATTCGGTTTCTTATTTCAGTAATGCATCTTCCATCTGATGTTATCCATGTGCCCAGATACTTAAATTTATGTACTTGTCCCAAAATAACACCATTGACATTTAGGAATAATTCTTTTCTTTGATACCACCATTACTTCTGTCTTCCCACTATTCATCTGAGACCCATTCTTCCACTTTCGAATAGTGTATAATGTTTAAAATGAATCTTAAAAAAAAAAAAAAACATTCATAATGTCAAATGTACGCTGAAATATTACTTCACAAAATGTAGTACAGAATAGTAAACATTTAAAAACATTTTATGTTTTGCATCCTTCAATCAGTCAGTCTGTGGTAACTAATACCTAGGAATGAAAGTATTTTTATTTTTATAACAAGCAGCAAAACTTGTAAATTGTCACTGACAGCTTTGTTAATGCATGAAAGCGACTTAGGCAACAGCAACTATCGCAGTGTGTGCAAAAAAGGGTGTGAGGTAACCACTATTCGTATTCGGCCCGACCGCAAGTATTCAGCCGAATACCGAATAGTTATTAGGTCCACTATTCGGCCCCGAAGCGAATACGAAGCGAATATTCGGTACAGCCCTACTTAATACTTAAGGCAGCCGTCGTAAGTGCCAACACAAACAGTCTGTCACTACTGTAGGTTATTGTCATCAGTGGAAACAACAGTTAAAACAGCAGTTGTACACGCAATTGATCACATAAGGCATCGTCAACTTTGTGGCAACAGACTACTGGGTATTTTCTGTATCGGCAGTTCACAACACAAACGACACTGGGCAAGTTTGAAAAACATTTCAAATACTTGGCGCGTACATTTCTTTCAGCAGTTCTAAATTCTTAAACTTCAATGAATCTACTTTCTGTTGTCAAGGATCTAAGTACTGAAACTTATTTATTCTAATGAGACGACAGTATCAGTAGCTGCAGTGACACCAAACGATGGAACAATTTGAACAGAATATATTAATTGTTTGAGCGTGAAGCATAAGATATCAGCGTAAGTAAAGTCTAGGGTATTTCCCTATGACAGAACAGGATCAGCTCCCCGTGAACGTAAGTAAAGTCTAGGGTATTTTCCTATGACAAAACAGGATCAGCTCCCCATGAACGTAAGTAAAGACTAGGGTATTTCCCTTTGACAAAACAAGATCAGCTCCCCTTGAACGTAAGTGAAGTGTAGGGTATTTCCCTATCACAAAACAGTATCAGCTCCCCGTGAACGTAAGTGAAATCTAGGGTATTTCCCTATGACAAAACAGGATCAGCTTCCCTTGAACGTAAGTGAAGTGTAGGGTATTTCCCTATGACAAAACAGTATCAGCTCCCCGTGAACGTAAGTGAAATCTAGGGTATTTCCCTATGACAAAACAGGATCAGTTCCCGTGAACGTAAGTAAAGTCTAGGGTATTTCCCTATGACAAAACAGGATCAGCTCCCCGTGGACGTAAGTAAAGTCTAGGGTATTTCCCTATGACAAAACAGGATCAGCTCCCCGTGAACGTAAGTAAAGTCTAGGGTATTTCCCTATGACAAAACAAGATCAGCTCTCTGTGAACGTAAGTAAAGTCTAGGGTATTTCCCTATGACAAAACAAGATCAGCTCTCTGTGAACGTAAGTAAAGTCTAGGACTTTCCCTAAGACAAAACAGGATCAGCTCCCCGTGAACGTAAGTAAAGTCTAGGGTATTTCCCTATGACAAAACAGGATCAGCTCCCCGTGAACGTAAGTAAAGTCTAGGGTATTTTCCTATGACAAAACAGGATCAGCTCCCCGTGAACGTAAGTAAAGACTAGGGTATTTCCCTATGACAAAACAGGATCAGCTCCCCGTGAACGTAAGTAAAGTCTAGGGTATCTCAGCTCTCGTTGAGCTTATGGTGGCATTATCATATTTCCTTGTTAGCTGGAGATCACTTTAGATTCTGGTCCAGCACGTTGGTTGTTGTTAATGTTGTTATTTGGGAACCACGCTGATGTTATGTAAAATGAAATAAACAGATGTTCAATGTTGTAATCATAGTTGCAGATGTTTTGGTTCAGATTAGGACTGGTGGTTAGTGTGCCTAGTTTATTTATTGTACTGCTGATCCCAACAATGGCAAAAACAGAAAGATATTTATCATGTACGTTAAGCTTCGATATGCCACCAGACCCACAAATCACTTATAGCGATCTGCCATTCTAGCGAGAATACACCCCGACATATCACACAGCATAACTACTAGAGACAATTTCAGGGCTAACTATGGAAACATACCACCGCCGCGAAATCAGCCAAGACAACCAACCTTCCCCTGCAGTCGCCCATACCCATGCTGGCAAGCCCAATGAGCAGAGCCACAACAGCTGGGTAGGTCTCCTACAGGGTTCGTGGGGAAGTCAAAAATAGACAAATACTGAGTGAGCGGGCCTTTCTATACACAGTGGCCAGACTTTTCCGCATTTGTAAACCAAGGTATCCGCCGAACAAACCAAAATCGTCAAGCTTCTGAACAGCATTCTTTGTCGTTCTCGAGCCTATCACAGTAGCTTAATGTTCCCCAAACAGGAGGATAGAGACTTATATCACTAAAATTGTTTTTTACTATTATATAAACAACACATATTATTACATACAATCCTCGTGACTTGTCATATACGCACCAAATGACACAAATGTGTGTGCAATAGCTAATTTCAATAAAAGCCAATAGCAGTCCCGACGATCCGACCAACTGTTAATATTTTTTTAAAACATCAGTCTGTGTGATCACCAAAAACGCGATCAAGGGCCAATAACAGAGGATTCTAGGAATAATTATCTCGTTCATGATTCAAATACGAGGCAGGGTACACCATTTCCCCCACACCCTCTCCCATACACCTTTTTTTTTTTTTAAACCATCGCCACCATATTGACCGGGTTGAAGACGATTGTCCTCCCCTGCGCGTTAATCTCTAGAAAACCACGTTCCATGCCGCCATGTTTGTGCCCTACGCGTGGCCACATCATTCTACCGGCAAAGGAAAATCAAACTTGAATCTCGCGGACGTGAGAGGAAATCTCCACGACTTTACGATGGCCTGAAAGCTAATAACTTCCACGTTTCTCACTATTCCACTCAGGCTCTGTGTCGTCTTACCTTTTTGCTGTGTTCCATTGTATCAGCCGTTGGATGAAGTATTTCACTTGTGTTAGGAAAAGTAGGTTAGGTTTCAACAACGGATCAACATCCTGGCATAAGGGTAGTAATTAGTAACCCATAAGTGCTTCGTTCTACTTCTAAGTTAATTCTGAGTCCGAAGAATCTTAGCGCAGTGTACGAACCCCGTAGCACCGGCGAGTAAAGCGCCCCGGTACCGCAGTGGACGCTAAGTTCTCAAATTTTTAAATAGTACTTTAAAGTTGTTCGGCATTCGAGTTGTAGAAAACTGACATAGTCCCCCCCCCCCCCCCCCATAAAAAGAAATGTTAAACGGATTAATTTTATGATAATGATGTTTAACCCCACTAGGACAGCACACTAAGGGATAAAACACTCGGTAATAAAAACTGATGCCATTATACGTCATTCCTGGCCAATAAGACACCTTTTTTTTGGGGGGGGGGGAGGGGGGGGGGGGGGTGCCTAGTTGACCATGTTCTTAGTGCACTTGTATTCATGGCGAGGCGTAGACGCCGTCTGGAGGTAACAGGTTCAATTCCCGGCACGGTAACTATAGCTTTCGATTTTTATGTGGTCTAGTGTGTTTTTCTATCTTTCTACTTCTTTCCATGAGTGCCGATCAATACATCATCATCATGAAGCAGGTCCTTTGCAGAACGTCGCTCTCATCACAGTTTTCCTGAAAGAAACTCGGTCTCTCGCCAGTTTTCCCGCCTCATGTACTTTCATACTCAAGGAGTCACTTATAACCTGTGCCCATCTTCGTGTCGGTCGGCCTCCTGCCCCTCCTTCCTGGTACCATGCCTTCTGCTATAATTTTTTTCCAATCCGTCGTGGCGCTTGCTATGACCAAAATATTTTAGCTTCCGAGACAGGATGCTGTTTATTAGCCAATCTTCCTTGATGTTCAGGATTTTCAAGATGTCAGTATTTCTCCTCTTCTCTATCCAAGATATTCTGAGAATCTTTCTATAGTATTTAAGTTCCTTCCCTAAGTCTAATTCGGGCTTGTTTTTGCAACTTTCGTGTTATTTGTACATGTCTTTAGTGTAATCTGGGTCGTCCATATTTTTCTTAAGTAACGGAATTGTTTTTAGTAACTTCATTGCGGTGACATTAAAATATTTGCGTTTTCACCTATATGTCGCAGGTCGACCAAGCCTAAAATGGGTACCAGGATGGCTGTCCTGGGGAAGTAAAGACGGCCGGCGTAATGCTGACCACATTACCCATCCAGTGCCGATTGGTCTGTAAAAATCTGTGACGCTCTTCCCATATACCCGATGTGCCTAAGGCGTGAAAAAGGATCTTTTCTTTTCTTTACTTTTATCTGTATGCCCACTGTGTATTGTTTTGTTGCACTGCATTAAAAATAGTTTTGACAGGTGGATCATTGGTAATATTTTGTCTTTCTTTCTTTCTTTCTTTCTTTCTTTCTTTCTTTCTTTCTTTCTTTCTTTCTTTCTTTCTTTCTTTCTTTTTTTCTTTCTTTCTTTCTTTCTTTCTTTTTCTTTCTTTCTTTCTTTCTTTCTTTCTTTCTTTCTTTTCTTTCTTTCTTTCTTTCTTTCTTTCTTTCTTTCTTTCTTTCTTTCTTTTTCTTTCTTTCTTTCTTTCTTTCTTTCTTTTTCTTTCTTTCTTTCTTTCTTTCTTTCTTTCTTTCTTTCTTTCTTTCTTTCTTTCTTTCTTTGTGTTCATTTTACTCTTTTTTAACCTAATACACATGAACAACAACAGCCTTGAAAAAGTCAACAGTTTTACTTATCTAGGGAGCAAGATGTCATCTACAGGAGATACCGCACCAGAAATACCATTTAGAATAGCACTGGCATCTAGTGCCTTCAATAAACTGTCCAACATCTGGAAATCAAAGACACTTAGCAAACACACAAAACTCAAGATCTTCAATTCTTGTGTGATTCCAGTACTAACCTATGGATGCGAGAGCTGGAAATCAACGAAAACTCTAGACACAAAATTAGACAGTTCTGAAAATAAATGCTTTAGAAGAATACTAAATTTCAAATGGTCAGATTTCCGAACAAATACACAAATAAGGCAAGAATCCAGGCAAGAGTATGTGTCTAATTTTATACGAAAACGCCGCTGGAACTATGTCGGCCACGCCCTTGGAATGGATAAATCAAGACTTCCTTACCAAGCCCTCATTTGGACACCACAGGGGAAAAGATCTCGTGGAAGACCAAGGGAAACCCTACGTAGAACTATCATCAGGGAAGGCTCGCTCATGGGCCACTCAAACATCCAAGACCTACAACAGATTGCAACGAACCGCCATGCATGGAGAGTCATGACCTCTGCCCTATGTGCCGCACTCGTCACAAGAGGAAAGACTAACTAACACATGTGTAAATCCTATTTCTTTTTTCCTGGATTCTTCTATCGCCTGGTAACTAAATCGTGTTTCCGTCTAAAAGTTTCCCTATCAGTTTCCCTATCAATTTCCCTACACGGCGATCACTTGCTCGTTAAAAAACCCAAGAGAAAATGCGTCTGAAATTCAACAAACATTTCTTTAATATTTTTTTTAGAACTTTGTTGCTGCTTGTCTGTTTTCTTTCTCTCTTCATTTATCTCATTGTCTGTTTTCTCTAACTTGCCATTCATCTTAATGTCTGTTTTCTGGCACTCGTCATTCATCTCAATCTTGGGAGCTTCACAAAAGACTGGCCCGTCATCGCGGAGCCTTGTCCTGGCACAACATTCGCGATTCCAGAAGAGGGATCTTTGCACGTTTTTGTTGGGCACGTGACCACTGGTGCGTGCCGGCGCGTGCGTGAGCACATGCATTGGTGATTAGTGTTTTCAGTGAAGGGTGAAGCCTTGAGATGGGGAGGGGCAAGAAGGAGGGGCAAGGAGGAGTGGTGAGCAGGAAATGATAAGATGTCGAAAGAGTATGGGCAATGAACTAGAAATATTGATCCCAATCTACAAATATTGTGTTTGACAAACACATGCGAGCATAAATGTATACCTTTCTCTCTCTCTCTCTCTCTCTCTCTCTCTCTCTCTTTCTCTCTCTCTCTTTCTCTCTCTCTCTTTCTCTTTCTCTCTCTCTCTCTTACACACCGTCATGGAGACAGAAATAGTGAAGAATAAATCTTTTGAAATTGCAGATTAAACTATTTTAAACAATTATTCTGCTCCTATAAATCTCCCCTGGAGTTCTTCTGTGAATTTCTACCGGATGACATGACTGACCTCTTGCTGGTATGACTAAACTGTACAGGGTACAGAAAAATGGCACATCTATAAATACAAGTAAACAAATAAATGGAGCAGTTCATATGAGTATTCTTCAGGATAAGACTTGATTAATGTTTTCCAGGTCAGTGGAAACCCGGGAAACATGGTCCTCACGTTCCAAGAGCCAAGCGTACATGTATACCTCTCTCTCCCCCCCTCTCTCTCTCTCTCTCTCTCTCTCTCTCTCTCTCTCTCTCTCTTGGAAGCTTGGGGTTATGTTTCTTTTTATTGTCTGGTGCATTGGTTTTACCGCCTGCAGTTCTGATTTGATCCTAGCTCCAAGCACCTATTGAAGCACACAAGCTGTGGCGGATCAACACCTTTTTGGCTGGGGGCTGCCCAGCTTGGGGAGTTTCAGAATTTCTTTAGTCATCTATACTTGATTTTTTTTATCTCCAGTGGTAAGTTGTTTGTTGATTACTTTTTGTAACAGTGGGTAATGAACAGGCAGACAGATTGGCTGGATCTGCACCACTGGGTGCTGAACTGATGCATGACAGGGCACATGTCAAGGCCCTTTGGGAACACGCAACGGAATCAGTAGAAAAACAAGATTATTATGGCCTGGAGAGAATGAGCCACCTGAGTGTAACCACAGGGTTTGGCCGACTAGCTACACTCAAAGCAAAGGCGGGACGGACCTCTACCTATACCAGATTGTGACCGGTACCATCAGTATTGGAACTCTGCGCTAGGTGCTGAAGATGAGGACTGGAGCAAGCATGGGAATGCCACGAGTGATGTGATGTCAATTCTTGACTTAACTAACTAACTAACTAACTAACTAACTAACTAACTAACTAACTAACTAACTAACTAACTAACTAACTAACTAACTAACTAGCTCACTGCTTTTGAAACACTCCAATTTTGTACTGATTTTCTCCTCTGAATTGTCAAGGCCGATTTTGTTCCACATTTTCAACTATTGGTCACTTGTTATTTTCACTTCCTGTCGATACTGCTGACTTACACCTGGTTGCTTCAACTGATATGTCTATCTGACATTCTCTTGATACTTTATGACCAGTGTTTTAAATCCCAATGTGCATTTTTATAATCAAAAGGTTGTGACCCTAGTTTATTTCAGCACCCAGGTATGATTTGGAATTCACAATGCGGTTTTCAAATATGTTTCTAATCATTTTATAATAATTTGGTTTCAGCTTCTATCTATAGGACTTTTCTACATATACAGTTTCCTTGGCGGATGTTAAAAGAAAGTTAAAAAAAAAAAAAGGTGATTCTCCTCTTAAAACCGTATCAGCCTATCACATTTTTCATTCCTGGCTCAGTTGCCATATTGCCCTAAATCTATACAGAGTATAGTCGCACATAGTATAGTGACATTGACAGTGAAGAAGGGGGGTGGGGGGGGGGGGGGTGACACACACTAAACACTAGAGTGTTAAGGTTAGTTTCGTATCCTTTACAGGTTGAATGTTGAATCAAGAATCAATATCACAGCACTCGGGACACTTCCATAAGCGCTCCGTCCACATCTTCGGCAGCAAGCGAAGAGTTAAAATTCTGATGGTACCAGTAACAGTCTGATTGTATTATCAGTCTCGACCTTCCCCCGAGCGTCGGCCACATCCCCTTGTAACTTCTCGCAGTGCCATTCTTCTCAGACCGTAATGATCTATCTGTTCCTCGGCACTGTTCACTCGCTCCCAAAGGACCCTCACAACATCCAGCTTGTCATATATCAGGACGTTGCAGAACCAACCCCAGCAGCCCCTGGCTGTTGTGTGGTTTCTCTAGGCAAATTTACGTCAAGTAGTTTGCCATTGACACTGAACGGTTGGCCCCTGATACCACTGTCGTAACCAACGCAAGGTGCATGGCCTGCAGCTGGGATCGAACCTGGCACCCCGGCATTATGAAGCGTTCGCATCGACTAAGCTAAAGAGCTGTAGAGTGTACTGACACAAAATATAAAAGCACGCATAGTATAGTGAAACACACAGTAAAGTTACACGCATGGTATAGTGAAACACACAGTAAAGTTACACGCATAGTATAGTGAAACACACAGTAAAGTTACACGCATAGTATAGTGAAACACACAGTAAAGTTACACGCATAGTATAGTGAATCACACAGTAAAGTTACACGCATAGTATAGTGAAACACACAGTAAAGTTACACGCATAGTATAGTGAAACACACAGTAAAGTTACACGCATAGTATAGTGAAACACACAGTAAAGTTACACGCATAGTATAGTGAAACACACAGTAAAGTACACGCATAGTATAGTGAAACACACAGTAAAGTTACACGCATAGTATAGTGAAACACACAGTAAAGTTAAACGCACGGTATAGTGACATTCACACAGTAAAGTTACACGCATGGTATAGTTAAACACACAGTAAAGTTACACGCATGGTATAGTAAAACACACAGTAAAGTACACGCATAGTATAGTGAAACACAGTAAAGTTAAACGCATGGTATAGTGACAGTCACACAGTAAAGTTACACGCATAGTATAGTGACATTCACACAGTAAAGTTACACGCATAGTATAGTGACATTCACACAGTAAAGTTACACGCATAGTAAAGTGAAACACACAGTAAAGTTACACGCATAGTATAGTCACATTCAAACAGTAAAGTTACACGCATGGTCTAGTGAAACACACAGTAAAGTTACACGCATGGTATAGTGACATTCACACAGTAAAGTTACACGCATGGTATAGTGACATTCACACAGTAAAATTAAACGCATAGTATAGTGACATTCACACAGTAAAGTTGAACACTTAGTATAGTGACATTCACACAGTAAAGTTACACGCATGGTATAGTGACATTCACACACACATACACACACAAACACACACACACAGAGCACTGTGACACCTATTACTGTGGTTCACACAATATTCACATGTTTAAACATTATACAAGGTTACTGGATTGTAACGCACACCGAGCCTTGCCTTAATCCAGTATCATATAGCGCTGAAAACGCTCTCTGTGACTGCAACTGCGTTTAGTTTTCATGTTATGATTTCTGTCTCATCCAGCGAATGTCACTTTTCATAATCTGCATTCTATAGCTTGTCAAGCAAAACTCACAAATTTGAAGGAAAAAAAAAAACTCATCAGAAATCTTAAATGCAGGCGACCCAAGATTGAACAACATAAATTATCGATACTGGCCATAATGGAAATCCATGAAAATGCATCGGCTCAAAATTCTTTTGTTTCTTTAAGTTTGATTGAAGAATGAATGGGCAATGATCTCGGGCAGATTCATTAGGTAGTCATTTCTGCCTGATCTTTGCTTCTACTCAGCTGCAGGGGAAACGAGGTGCGGTGATTCTCCATGAAAGGAAGGAAGTCAGCCACTTACTCTCGGGGACTCGCTTTCGTCCCGTCTATAGACAAGCGGAAATGCAGGAAAAGTCACGTTCACATTGTTGGAGGCAGTAAGCACTGGGCGAACTGTTGCTGCTTTTGTTTCTGCAGAATCCGCTCGGATAGGATGGACGTGATTTGTGGAGAGCTACGAGAGAGAGAGAGAGAGAGAATGAGACATGAGAGAATGAGACGGAGAGAGAGAGAGTATGAGCGAGTGAGAGAGAGAGTGAGAGAGAGAGAGTGAGATAGAGAGAGAGTGAGAGAGAGAGAGTGAGAAAGAGATAGAGAAAGAGAGAGTGAGATAGAGAGAGAGTGAGCGAGTGAGAGAGAATGAGATAGAGAGAGTGAGCGAGTGAAGAGAGAGTGAGAGATAGAGAATGAGAGAGAGAGAGAGAGATAGTGAGCGAGTGAAAGAGAGTGAGAGAGAGAGAGAATGAGAGAGAGATAGTGAGCGAGTGAAAGAGAGAGAATGAGAGAGAAAGAGAGAAAGAGAGCGGGTGAGACTGAGAGAAAGAAAGAGCGACTTATAACTGTAAAATCCATAATGAAGACACACGAAGCTGTGGCTAATGATTACTTCTTCACTGAAGTCATGTGACCCTCTTTGGCTCAGGATTACTGTAGTATAAACATCAGTGAATTCTAATGAAAACTGTTACTTAAACATCAAAGTTATATGAAACTCTTTGGCTCAGTATTACTGTTATCTAAACATCACAGTTATATGATACTCTTTGGCTCAGTATTACTGTTATCTAAACATCAAAGTTATATGATACTCTTTGGCCCAGGATTATTGTTATCTAAACATCAAAGTTATATGATACTCTTTGGCTCAGTATTACTGTTATCTAAACATCAAAGTTATATGATACTCTTTGGCTCAGTATTACTGTTATCTAAACATCAAAGTTATATGATACTCTTTGGCTCAGTATTACTGTTATCTAAACATCAAAGTTATATGATACTCTTTGGCTCAGTATTACTGTTATCTAAACATCAAAGTTATATGACTCTTTGTCAGTATTACTGTTAAAACATCAAAGTTATATGATACTCTTTGTGTATTACTGTTATCTTCAAAGTTATATGATACTCTTTGGCTCAGTAGTTATCTAAACATCAAAGTTATATGATACTCTTTGGCTCAGTATTACTGTTATCTAAACATCACAGTTATATGATACTCTTTGGCTCGGTATTACTGTTATCTAAACATCAAAGTTATATGATATTCTTTGGCCCAGGATTACTGTTATCTAAACATCAAAGTTATATGATACTCTTTGGCTCAGGATTACTGTTATCTTAACATCAAAGTTATATGATACTCTTTGGCTCAGTATTACTGTTATCTAAACATCAAAGTTATATGATACTCTTTGGCCCAGGATTACTGTTATCTAAACATCAAAGTTATATGATACTCTTTGGCTCAATATTAGTATTATAGAAACATCAAAGTTATATGATACTCTTTGGCCCAGGATTACTGTTATCTAAACATCGAAGTTGTATGATACTCTTTGGTTCAGGATTACTGTTTTTTAAACATCAAAGATTTGTGATACTCTTTGGCCTAGGATTACTGTTATCTAAACATCAAAGTTATATGATACTCTTTGGCCTAGGATTACTGTTATCTAAACATCAAAGTTATAATATACTTTTCGACGCGGTATTAGTTCCACCCAGCAGTTGTATCCCTTGGATCAGAATGCTTTCCCCTCCCTCCCCAAACGCTTACATTCAATAGTTTCACTCGCCTGCAGTGGACAAAAGAAATGCATTATATCAGCACTAGGGTTGTCGAGACGATGGGGATCACAATGAAAATGTATTGACTGCGAGACAAAGGCAATCAAGGCTGGCGCCGGAAGTGGCAGAGACTTGGTTTAACGACGTTGTTTCACCAGCCCGCCGCGCCCAGCCACTTCGGGCCATGCTTTTATTGACGGTTCACTCTAGCATTGGTTGAATATTGCTGCCAACAACAGCACTCACTCACAGACCTACGATAGGCGACCAAGCGTGTTTTAATTGACTATTATATATCAAAATTGCCGATCAATGGCGGTAAATGCACTGAACAAGAACTAGCTCTCAGCGGCCGTCTACTGATCGATGGAATCTTTTGTCACGGCCACAGTCAACTTCGCCAAGCTTCCACCGACGCAACCGTGCGGCTGCTACCCGAGGACGGGGCGACTTAGTATGGCTTGCTGATACGTTGATGCCAACTGAAACTACAAACTTTGCAATGCCCGAAACTATATATATATAAAGGTGCATCACTGAAGAGTTCGAATGGGGAGATTATTACTGACAAGAAGAATCAGCTGATAAAGCATTATCAGAAGCCTACTCCGTTGAGGCCACACTAACAGACGGTGCTTGTAATGTAAAGGCGACTCTACCACCTCTTGAACATATGGACACATTTACACTACTGGAAGAAATAAATTAGTCATGCTACTGGTGAACTTGCTTCGGGTAAGACCCTAGGCAGAGATGGAATTCCTTTCGAGATCACCAAAAGCGGGAAAGACAATTCTAACCCCACACACTTGTCAGCTAATATTTCTGCTGACCTGAGGGACAGTTTCCACTAGACTTTAACGAATCAAGCATCATAACTATGTACAAGAACAAATGTGATAGGAGCAACTGCAATAAATACAGGGAAATATCACTGCTGTGTACTGTTGGAAAAGTACTTCTGAGAATTGTTCTGCGAAGACTCCAGATCCTGGGAGACCGGGTTTACCCAGAGTCCCAGTGTGGCTTTCGTAGGAATCAATCTACAACTGATTTGATATTTCCATTTCGACAGTTGCAGGAAAAATGCTGAGAACACAATCAACCATTGTATATTGCTTTTATTGATCCTACCAAGGTATTTGATTTGGTTAGTCATAAAGGTCTGTGCCCACCTACTTACTAAGTCACACAGGTACAATCAGTTACGACGGTTTACCATTGCAGGAGTTTGTAATTGAGAACAGAATGAAACAGGGATGTATACTTTCTCGGTACTAGCAATGAATTTAAACATACTATGGTTAAATGAAAGAGAGTTCTAAAATGTTACATACTACTTGTTCTGCTGTATTGCAGCGAATCTTGGAATATCATTGAATAAATTAAGAAGAATTTGGAAGCATCAGGGATGTGGTTTCTGAGACGAATGTTACAACAACCCTGGACGGCCAGAGTAACTAACAACAATTGTTTGAAAGAAGCAAATGAAAGTAGATCTCTATATACAACAATAATGAGACACACACTGTTCTTTGGCCACGTAATGAGAAGAGAGGCATTGGAAAACATCGTGACAGCTGGAAAGATCAGTGGAAAGAGGGCTAGAGGCAGACCAAGAGAGATGATGTTGGATGGGCTGAAACGATGGCATGGAAGGATATCATCAAGAGAGCTGTTCCAGGCAACCAGGGATCATGATCTGTGTAGATGCATGAGCGCCTAAGCCAACTGGCAAGGCTCATGATGATGATGATGACGATGATGATGATCTGAGAGGGTCTTATGTGTTTAAAGTAAAAAGATGTACCTGTGTGCTGTGTCATATGTTGATGTAGTTTCTGTAGTAAGCACACCTCGTGTCAGGTACGGCTAAATGTGCTGTGTCATATGTTGATGTAGTTTCTGTAGTAAGCACACCTCGTTTCAGGTACGGCTAAATGTGCTGTGTCATATGTTGATGTAGTTTCTGTAGTAAGCACACCTCGTGTCAGATGCGGCTAAATGGGCTGTGCAGCCTTTTTTCCTGTATGCTAATTATCTAAGTATTTAAACATATCTAACTAGTACCTTCAAGTTCGCCTTGAAAAACATCTTCACTGTTGTGTTGCTGTCAACTAAAGATTCTCTAACTCCACCTATGAGTCGACACCTCCGATACATCGTGTCTTGTTTGGGCCCTGTTTGATTCATTCTTGTAAAGTCCCTCTTGAAATCTAATCTTCTTCTTGCTTATTCTCTGCTTCTTCTGTTTCCCCTTACTTATTTTTATCCACCCCCCCCCCCCCCTCCCCTGATGTTGTTGAAGCTACTTTTGTTTTTAAAGGCAGCAATCAAACAAGCCTTCCAGCTGCACACATTGTTACTCTAGGCTTGCATATATTTATTGTATTAGCCATTCGGCCATTGCTGCAGGTTCGTCTTCCTTTTAGAATAATAAGATATTTTGTTACAACACATCACGTGTGCTTGAAGGCCGCAAGGAACATCACAAAAATGATGCACCACTGCTTGTCAGTCTTACACTACAGACCTGTGTGAGAAACAAGACGTGCACAAGAACAAACACGTTTCACTGTTTAACAAGAGCTGTTATTGATTACAGCTTGCTAACCTGGTCCCGTGAGAACAGCCAGCAAAAAGCATTCTCAACCGCTGCAATATCGTGAACAATACAAGCTCAAGAGCAATACTGTCGGTAGGTGGCGTCGGTGCTCGTTCTTAGCACAAAGCTGTTTGTTTATAGCGTGTGAATGTCCCTAATGAACACTCCCATGGGACCTCAGTAATGAGTCCGGTAAGAGATGATTCTCCTGTCGAGTTGGGTTTTAGTCTGTCAACATGTTCAAAGCATCAACTACTTGTGGAGGCTGGCTCAATGAGTTTCCTTTCATTTGCTGTGGCATCTTTTACCTATATGGTATGCGTTAGCGCAGTCTATAAGAGGCTCGCTATCAAATCCAGCTGCGACTCGCTGCAGCCACGGTCAGTGTTCGAAACAGGGCGGTTCCCGGGGTTCACCCAGCCTCTAGGAAATGGGTACCAGAGTGACACTCTGGGGTAAATTGAGGAACAAATGGAGCTACAAATTTACGTGCGAATGGCGACACAGGCAAACAGTTCTTATCAACTGTCTGTACTGGTGGCAGAGCACTTATGATTTATAACCGTGTGCAATGACGCTGGTTCACATCTCCTGACTTTACTTTTTTTTAAAAAAATCTTTATACCTTTGTCGCAAACAAGCTCAGATTTTTTTTTAGAGAGAGGATACGCAAATAAGGACACTTTTCACGCCTTCTAGCGTATTTGCAATATTAGGTGAGACCTATATTTTCATAGACAAATCGGTCTTTGGTGGGTGATGTGGTCAGCATCACGCCGGCCGCCTTTACCTCTCAGGACTTTATGTCGTATCCATTTAAGGGAAAGGGTAGTAGTAGTAGTAAGTTTTTACCCCACTAGGACATCACACAAGCTATAAACACCCGATGACACAAAGTGCCACCATGTGGATGAGGATCACCCTTGGGGAGGTCCCAGAAACCACGTTCAGCCATTATTTATGGCCGGGCTATCTTGCGGCCCCTGGCAAGAGCCAGAGTAGGGCTTCAAATAACGAAAAACTGCATCTCACAAGGGGATGATTAGATGATATTTGGGTGACTCTAGGGAGAAGGACTCGAGGGGAAATAACTTACACAGCAGAAATCACATCCTGTTAAGCCTACCAAGCTTATCTTTGAACCAGGCGTAGCGAATGCTTGAGCATACAGGTCTTATTAAAACCATCCAAGCAATGATACTGCTTGAGGTAAGATGGGTTTTGTTGTAACTCTCAGCTTTCACTTAACGGTTGCTGATATTGCTTCACAATATGAAATGGTGGTTGTAATTCATTAGCTACAGGGGTAGCTATGCGGCGACGCTTAAATGGTGGCGGACACTGGTACTTCATCCTTCTGGCATGCGTTCTTTAACCAAGCAACCCCGTGAAGCTTTTTTCATATATATATATATATATATTGGCAATGGTATGGACATGTAATAAGATCTAACGCCAACTCAAAAACAGTACTGCAGGGCTCAGTAGAGGGAAAGAGAAGAAGAGGCAGACCAAGAAAGACCTGGTTACAGAACCTAACTGACTGGACAGGCCACAGGCATGCAACCATGAAATCCATCACAACTGACAGCTAAAGATGGAGACAGCTGATCAGTCAATAGAATGTGGTGACCCAACGACATGCAGTGTTACAGGATGATGATGATGATGACATATCTAGTCCGGGGACTGGGGGAGAGGGGAGAGGGGTGGGGGGGGGGGGTTGTTACTGTTGCATATTTTTTTTCATATTAACTCGATTTAACGATCTCCCTTGGTCTACGAATGCGACGTGTAATTCTTTTTCGAATTCTACCATCCTTTCCACTTACTTATTGTCTAAGGGCGTAATATTGCATCAGTACCACTTCTGTTTTTACTAAATCACATTTTCCCTGCACTAAGTTGTGGTTCTATGATAGGGCGCTGTCTTCTGTTCTTTTCATTTAAGATTATGTTGGCGTTTGATCATTCCAGTTTAACATATTTATATAAAAAAAAAAAAAATAATAATGTTAGGCTCAGCTCACTCGCCAAATCTAGTTGGTTCACAAGGTTATAAGCCCCCCCCCCCCCCTCTTTTACCCCCAAAGGATATGCAAAGTGTATGCAACGACATTGAAGATGTTATAAAGAGATAGTAAAGTAAAAAAAAGGACCCCTTTAAGTAAAGTAAAATTAAAGGACCCCTTTAAGTAAAGTGAAATAAAGGACCCCTTTAAGTAAAGTAAAATAAAGGACCCCTTTAAGTGAAGTGAAATAAAGGACCCCTTTAAGTAAAGTAAAATAAAGGACCCCTTTAAGTGAAGTGAAATAAAGGACCCCTTTAAGTAAAGTGAAATAAAGGACCCCTTTAAGTAAAGTGAAATAAAGGACCCCTTTAAGTAAAGTGAAATAAAGGACCCCTTTAAGTGAAGTGAAATAAAGGTCTTTTAGGCGTATTGAGCATATAGTTCTAGACATATATTTTATAGACCAATCTGCGCTCGGTGGGTGTTGTGGTCAACTTCAGACCGGCCGCCTTTACATCCGAGGACTTTACCTGGTACACATTTAAAGCTCAATCAGGTTCCGTCAGAAACTAAACCAACGAACTTTCGATACCCAGGCGAGAGTCTAGTCGCTACACCGCGGCGGCTCCTCTATAAAGAGACACCCTCAAAGCATTGTATGATTCTGCGAGTCTGACATGAAATCACTTTCATCAGCAAATTGTGAGCGCTTGAATATCTTTATAACAGTTGGAATGTAGATTGAAATGTTTCCAAGCTATGACACGGTCAATTGTGAGAGCGTGAATATCTTTATAACAGTTGGAATGTAGATTGAAAGGTTTCCAAGCTATGAAACGCTCGACTGTGAGTGCGTGAATATCTTTGTAAAAGCTGGAATGTAGATTGAAAGGTTTCCAAGCTATGACACACTCGATTGCCCTGTATGCTGTAATTTTGTGGAGTATAAAAGTATCATTGACTCCTTCAATCCATATTCTTCTAGGTTGTCCCCTACATCTTGGAGTTTCCACTTTCATACTATACGCGCTCGTTGCTGGCACTATTGGCTTTATTCCTGTTAAATGGCCAAACCATTTCAGTCTTTGTTCTTCAACGAATGTAATCATGGGAGTTGTAACTCATTCGTTTCTCACATGATCTTTTTAAATTTTTTTTTTCACGGTCTTTCTAGAACATCTCATTTCACATGAAAGTTTTCTTTTGGGTTCTGTAGTCAATATCCAAGTCTGGCACTAACAGGTAGTACCTGTCTTCTGTTACCGCCGATTGTTGGGCGGCGTATACGAAACCTGACAGCCCAGATAAGATCAACGGCTTCAGGCGAAGCAGGACATTTAGGAGGACACTAGCCTTATCCTAGAAAGAGGAAAGGCAACCTGAAAACTGTATGTTGTAGCAGGGCAGACCAGGCCCTTAGCCTTGGCTGGCAGCTGATCTAGGGTGGCAGGCAGAGTACTGAGCTTCTTATCCGACCTTTTGCAGCCTGCCTATTTATTCCAAACGTACTGGTGTTACCTGTCCTTTGGAGGTAGGCCGAGGAGGTTTATGATGCCTTGGCTAACTGATGCCCAATAATGGTATTTACAATGCTGCAGAGGTTGTGTGCGGCTGAGAGCAGGAACTTTATCCCTGGCCCTAATTGGTCTCGGAAACAAATCGAGAGGTAGTCGTTACGGTTTGTCAACCGGCGTAGACGTGGCGCCACGGTTTGCCTCTGAACGTTCAAGACATTTTCGAATGTTACTGATCATCTACCTCCCGCCTCAAGGTTGGCATCCCTCAGGCAGTAAGGTGTTGATCTGCCGCTGCCAGTATGCCTCATTGGGTGCTTGGAGCTAGGACAAAATCAGCATCGCTTGCTGTAAAAACCAATGCACCTGACAATAACAGTAAACGTAACTTCAAGTTTCGGCTTGCCACGTGGAATGTCAGGTTAATGTGTTCTGGGTTTTCCAAACATCTGAAAACATTAGTGATGTGAGAAACTCGGCTATCTACTCTTGTTTTTACCGCAAGGGGACGCCGGAACTCACACGAGAAGTTTGTTCATTTGAATGTGAACCACTTGAATGACGTCACAATGAACATCTCAATATTTTACTGACAAACTGCGCATTGTTAATAATTAAATTTGAACTATGTTTGTAGATTATTTATGTTATTAGTTATGGTATGCTAGAAACTGGCCATTATTTCATTTACAAACTTTTTTGTGCTCTCTGGATCTCCACATTTGTTGAAGGTTATATTTAGTGAATGTCCTTTGTCTTTGACCCAAGTGAGTTTGTTTACTTCATCACTGTGATGAGTACACATGTACTGTAACCGCCGTGGTTTTGTTTTAATGATAAACACAATCCAGGAGAGGAAGAAAGGCTTGATAGTTTCAAAGCTCTATGGAAGAATCATATACAATATCTTTTGACACAATACACGTTAGGCTAAACAAATCTACACTATAAGAAACGGATAGAAATCTGTGCCTTGTCTCTGCTTCTGAACTCGTTCAGCTGGCCACACATTTCTGCTTGATTACCCATTCCAATAACTTGTCTCGCGGCTCCATTAGACTGGTTTACTTTGAGCCTGCTGGAGTGATTTTAGATCTCTAGATATTGATCTGACTACTTTAAGGTGGAGTCTAGGAATAACTGAATGTCGGATCCTGGAGTCAAGTGTTGGCGGCACACGCCGTCTGTTTTAGGCTGAAGAGATTCTGTATAGATTAAGGGAAATATTCGAATTTCATTCCTCACTTCCTGGGAGAGTTGCAAACGCACGTACGAATACAACCATTCCGTCTTATTTCGGTGAATTTTTCAGACACATTTTCCCTTTTATAAAACAATACCCAACCAAACTCAAGCACATAATTTTTACTTAGTAGTTAACCGCATTGACAAATAAAAACATTGATTAACAATGCGAAGGTGACTCCGTACAACAGAAGATTGCTACAATGATCATAGATTAATTCAATGCAAAGAAAATCTAAAGTTAAAGATAACTAAACATAAATGGAGAAACATTAAATTAGATTTGTGTGCACAAAAGAGTGATGAAATTACCGACCGTTAAAAAAAAAAAATACAGAATAGTTATTTAAAAATTATATTTCGCGATATTAATGACCAATGGAAAATATTGATGAGCTCATTAATCCGTAGTCCATCCAACAGAAGAAGTTGATAGACCGTAGACAATGGATGACTGAAGACATGGAGAGAAGAGAAGCAACAAAAATAACTATGAAAATATAAAGAGATTCATAGAAAAATTTGATGATTACATAAAACATCAAAAGAGGCACGATTTAAGAAAAACTGCAGGAAAATCGAAACCCAAAACAGCACTCACAAAAGAACTAACAAACAAAATATCACCCACATCAGTTGGTTGCCTGAAAACCAACGAATGTAATATCATAATAACCAGAAATGCGATTTTTAGATGCCTGGTCAAAGTTTAGGAAAGATCTTTACAACGATTATCTGAGGAATAACAACAACAACGAATAGCTCAGTAACTAAGTGATATGCAAAGAGCCATAATGAAGCCAGTAAGGAAGGTTAGGTTAGTTGCGTATCCTTTACAGGACGTTGCAGAACCAACCACAACAGCCCTGGACGGTCGGCTTTCTTGATACCACTGTCGAAACCGACGCAAGGCGCATGGCCCGCAGTTGGGATCGAACCCGGCATTCCGGCAATTCGAAGCGTTCGCATCCACTTAGCCACAGAGCCGACCAGTAAGGAAGAGACAAAGAAATAAGCAAGATTGAAACACCTGTTGTCATGGTGGTAAAATTTCTGCCAGGGTTCTGGAGCAACGAATAAGATCTACCGTGGAACGGAATCTAAGCACAGACTGGGTACAATAAAGGGAGAAGATGTACTCATGTAATATTTGCCCTAAGAGAAATCATAGAAAAGACACAAAATGGATGTAGCCTAGACAGCATAAAGAGAAGGCTTTTGATTGAGTAAATAGAAAACTGCTTGAAAACTCCTTGAAGTTTATGGAATAAAGAGGACATTGTTAGTCTGTAATAAGAGCCATCTGTAAAGAAAGTAAAAATGTCATCGGAACAGAGCTGGCCTTACAGACTGGCTTTTTTCACAAATCAACAATATTTTATTAGATGGGGATGAACAGGAAAATTCTAATGAGCTGTTTGCTATTCACTCACAACCAGTGATGATTCCAAGATCAAGTTATTCAGCTACGGGACGACATAAACCAACAACACGACAGGTGACGCAGACAGAATATGAAAATAAATATTGAAGAAACAGAAGTCACGTGTTTATGCCAAGAGAACATCAGATAATCGACATAAAGGTTATCATCATCATCAGGTGCCTTGCTGACTGGTGTGGGCGATTATGCCTCTTCACAATCTACGATCGTGTGCCGACACACCTCCATGCCATGCAACAAGACTTTTAAAATCTTCTTTCGTTGTCTTCCTCCATCCCTCCTTCTACAGATCTTTCCAGTGGTCACAACATGTTATATTTTCCGTCTTCTCATAACATGGCCGAAAAATGATGACTGTCTCCTTCTGATGTCTGTGATCAGTTGTCTTTGGGCTTCCGCCTTTTTCAAAACCTCTTGGTTGCTCTTTTTGGATGTAAAAAGTATTTTAAGCATTTTTCTGTAAAAACCACAATTCTGAGGCCTCAAGAAACTTTTTGGTCTCCCTATCAATTGTCCAGGATTCACAGCCATATGTTAAAACTGCATGTAGTTAGCAAGCAAGAATTCTTTTTCTAACCCTCAATGACAAATATATATTGCATAAGATGCTCTTCATTTTATAAAATGCAGTTTTTGCCTGTCCTGTTCTGTTTCTTATCTCAGTTATGCATCTTAAATCTGATGGTATCCATGTGCCCATACACTTAAATTTCCGAACTTGTCCCAAAATAACACCGTTGACCTTTAATACACATTAAGCAATGAATCTTTTCTTTGATACCACCGTTACTTCTGTCTAACTATTATTTAAACTGAAGCCCATTTTTCCACTTTCTATCACCACAATGACCATCATTATCTGTATTTCTTTCTGACTTGTTGCTATAAAGACTGTGTTAGGGACCTAATTCTTGGATTTAGTCTTTCAGTCATTCGTTAAATGTTATTGCTCGTTTATCTATAAATTATCTTTAGCAGTTTTGTTGACATGTCTGTTATCAAGCAAGTACCAGGATATATTCACATTAGATTTTTCGAGTAGCATATTCAATTGTAGTGTAAAGATTCTAATCGGTGAAGTTAATTTCTGCATAGCTGAAACAGAGGTCGCTAAAGCGATCGCTGACATTCTCCAGGAAATGACATCACCACAGACATTAGGCCTGTTTCTGCTCTAGAAGTGACGACAGTGCAGCCCGGAAGCCAGTGCTCAACATTATTTCCCGTTTCTAGAGTCGGCGCATGCGCGATGCATAAGTCTTTGGAATGGAGCGGTTTGAGGGCCATAATTCCAGTATGGCTTTATCTTTCCAGCAGACCGTCCTATTGGTGACTCTTATTACATGAGTTGGTGAGATGTGCGAATTGATGTTAAAGTTTCGGTGAGATTTGCTGATAAAAGTATCTTTATTTTTTAACAGTGTTAAAAAATTTAGCAGTTTGATGCAAGTAAACACAGAAATATTTCTCCTGCTGTCTCTCTCTATTCCCTGATGCCTGTCTGTGTTGCCTTTTCTCTCCCCTCTCTTTGTTTCAGGCTCTCTCTATTTCTCTCCTTCGCTCTGTCCCTACATTCTATTACTTCTGTGTGACCCCTTCATTTCTTCCAGGACATCCTTCAGTTTCTCCCCAAGACATTCTTCAGCCTCTACCTCACGGTATCCTTCAGTTTCTACACGAGGACATCCTTTAGTTTCTACCCCAGGATATCCTTCAATCTCTACCTCAAGATATCCTTTAGCCTCTACCTCACGGTATCCTTCAGTTTCTACACGAAAACATCCTTTAGTTTCTACCTCAGGATATCCTTCAATCACTACCTCAAGATATCCTTTAGCCTCTACCTCACGGTATCCTTCAGATTCTACACGAGAACATCCTTTAGTTTCCACCCCAGGATATCCTTCAATCTCTACCTCAAGATATCCTTTAGCCTCTACCTCACGGTATCCTTCAGTTTCTACACGAGGACATCCTTCAGTTTCTACCTCAGGATATCCTTCAATCTCTGCCTCAAGATATCCTTTAGCCTCTACCTCACGATATCCTTGTTTCTACACGAGGACATCCTTTAGTTTCTACCCCAGGATATCCTCCAATCTCTACCTCAAGATATCCTTTAGCCTCTACCTCACGGTATCCTTCAGTTTCTACACGAGGACATCCTTTAGTTTCTACCCCAGAATATCCTTCAATCTCTACCTCAAGATATCCTTTAGCCTCTACCTCACGGTATCCTTCAGTTTCTACACGAGGACATCCTTTAGTTTCTACCCCAGGATATCCTTCAATCTCTACCTCAAGATATCCTTTAGCCTCTACCTCACGGTATCCTTCAGTTTCTACACGAGAACATCCTTTAGTTTCTACCCCAGGATATCCTTCAATCTCTACCTCAAGATATCCTTTAGCCTCTACCTCACGATATCCTTCAGTTTCTACACGAGAACATCCTTTAGTTTCTACCCCAGGATATCCTTCAATCTCTACCTCAAGATATCCTTTAGCCTCTACCTCACGATATCCTTCAGTTTCTACACGAGAACATCCTTTAGTTTCTACCCCAGGATATCCTTCAATCTCTACCTCAAGATATCCTTTAGCCTCTACCTCGCGATATCCTTCAGTTTCTACACGAGGACATCATTCAGTTTTTATGTCCAGACATCCTTTAGTTTCTACCCAACGACTTCCTTCAGTTTCTACCTCAGGATACCTTTCAGTCCCTACCTTAGAACATTTTTCAGTTTCTACCCTTGGACTTTCTTCAGTTTCTACCCTGGAACTTCCTTCAGTTTCTATCTCTCGGGACATCCTTTACTTTCTACCTCAGAACAACCTTCACTTTCTACCTCAAAACATCCTTCACTTTTTACCATGGGACTCTAGTCCTGGGACTTCTTTCACCTTTTATAATGAGACCACTTTCAGTTTTTATCACTAGCTTCTATAAATTTCTACCCTTGAATTTCTCTCACCATTACCGGAGAATGACCAGGAATAAATAGCCCAACAGGCAATAAAACAAGTCCCTAACATGCCAGGATGACATTGCCAGTTAGGTCTGACAAACTTGTACCTTGATTTAATGAGCAATTCTAAAACTACGGCAAAGGCAGGAAGGCAGAGAATCAAAACAAAGTGGCTGCCTGGGTGAAAAAAGATAAGAACGACAGCAGTATAAGATAACGACGACAACCGCAGGTTCAGCAGACATCACCGACCAGACAAACAATGGCTGTCACTTCCGGTCTGACTGACAGGTCAGCGAGTTAACTACACTCAATCAGGCAGCAGATTTGCATAAGATAATCATTATCTCCCGAAGTAAACACAGAAATCAATGGCGACAAAAATCAAGATGTCGTGATGTCACATTAACTGGGAGATTGATGGCCAGTGTCTGCTCTAGTCCTGCTACCAACGCTGAAATATTAGAACTGTCCACGCTGCTGACTGAAGACTAGCGGTGCTAAAGTATCGTAACTGACACAGGACGATCTGGGTTGATTGCGTTCCTTGTCCAAGAGTGCGTCTTGCTTCGGTCATCTCATCGCATTAACAACAGATGGAAGATGTATCAAGGCGGAAATGTCAAATATCTTAATTCAAAGATAATATTCAATAACAGCAAAAATCAATAACGTAGTAATTACAATGTATACATTCCAGTTCTCATGCTTCAAATAAAATCGATAATGACACCTACGTGTAAGCCCTGGACAGCAGGTTGAAGTCTCAGAAATTACTAGAAGCTGCACAGATGTACTTGGGTACAAGAGTGCTTTCAAAACAAAGAACAAATAAAATCAGTAATGGAGATGGCTGAAATAATTTTTAAACAACCAACGTACTAAGAGAATGAATTACTCAAATATCGGATGTGGATTCCGTTGTCTCAGAGCATGGTTCGAGCTGACGGAGACTAAATAATATTGTAAGATGTAGGTTGGTCGAGGACCTAGGCAAAAGAATTGCAAGGTAAAGAGGTTGGTTGGAGATTGTCGCTGAAGCTCCAGGTAACTGAACTGTTCACACTTGGGGTGAATCTGAATATATCTGGCTACAGTCACGTTTGTCGGCCTGACAATGGTTGTCAGTCATCTGACTGCAGCCACGTTTGTCGGCCTGACAATGGTTGTCAGTTGTCATCTGGCAACAGCCACGTTTGTCGGCCTGACAATGGTTGTCAATGTCATCTGGCTGCAGCCACGTTTGTCAGCCTGACAATGGTTGTCAGTTGTCATCTGGCAACAGCCACGTTTGTCGGCCTGACAATGGTTGCCAGTGTCATCTGGCTACAGCCACGTTTGTCGGCCTGACAATGGTTGTCTGTGTCATCTGGCTACAGCCACGTTTGTCGGCCTGACAATGGTTGTCTGTGTCATCTGGCAACAGCCACGTTTGTCGGCCTGACAATGGTTGTCAGTTGTCATCTGGCAACAGCCACGTTTGTCGGCCTGACAATGGTTGTCAGTGTCATCTGGCTGCAGCCACGTTTGTCGGCCTGACAATGGTTGTCAGTTGTCATCTGGCAACAGCCACGTTTGTCGGCCTGACAATGGTTGTCAGTGTCATCTGGCTGCAGCCACGTTTGTCGGCCTGACAATAGTTGTCAGTGACATGCTAGCCGCCAATAATTCCTATGACATTTTCTGGTATCCATTTTAAATTTTATTCGGCCTGATGGACAAAGAGAAATTGAACCTTTGGAATATATATTTTACAAAATCTTCTTCTTTTTCTTTGCGTTCACCGGCTGTAAACTCTGGCGGAAAGTTCTGGTGTTTCGTCTATTTCTTGACTTTTGGTCTTTTTTTTCAGAACTTGAATGTTGCGTGTGCAGATTTTTTTTTTTACAAATATGAAATATATACATATACATACATAAATTTCAAAGTATTTTATTAATAAATTTCAAAGCAAGTGCACAAATGAGGGTGCGGAAAACACGAACGCTAATGTAGTAGGCATGCAGTATAGGAAGCTGAACTAAGGTCAGTGGACACACAAGATAATCATCGTCACGTGGCTGAACTGTAAGAATTACAAGCACATTAACAGGTGACATTTTTAAAAAGATAGAGATTAATCATGGATGCAAACTACCACGATCAACTTCCTTGTTATCACCAAAGTGAGACTGTAAACAACCCTCAACGGGTTTTGCTCTTCATCTACATGCTACACTATAAGAAATATCTCCATTTCACACCTACATAATATTTACTCTCCCCCGAAGATGTCTCCACCTTGTTTTGGTGGAGTAGCTTGTGTTTCTAAACGACTCTGAGAGCTATGCACGCGGTAGCGTAGCTACAAGCAGGGCCTCCCAAGCCGGACATGTCAAAAGGTAGAAAACAGACGAGAGACACCCTGGTAATCCGGGTTGGGGGGTTGAAGTGTGGGGCCGACACCCTTACCTTCGTAAAACTTTATATCGTCACGAAACAGATATCTAAGCCTCGATTTCGGATGGATTTAAACGGACAATGAACCTGGAACGTTAAAGGACTTTTGAGATTTGGAACATGGAATGTACGAACCTTTTATAGAGCTGGGGCAGCTGAAGCTAACCAGAGTGGGTGGCGGGTGATATCTGTAGCAAGAAACCTCAAGGGACCGGAATGCTGAAGAGGAGGAATAAGATAATATGTACTCATACGTAATGCTATTTGTTTTTCGGTTCTTTATTTATAACGTACCCCAAACACGAAATTCCGGTGGGAAATCCACAGCTGACCTGACAGTCCATTATTTCAAGGGGTGCAAGTGTGCTGTTGTGTGCTGCTGTTTTTGAGTGTTCATCTAGTGTCTGCTAACCCTAACCCTAACCCTAACCCTAATCCTAACCCTAAACTTGGCTGTAGAGAAATCGCGAGAAACTACAATCTGAACACCCTAGAATTTATTGGGAATGTCTCCCGTGACGTTGTCGTGACGTCAGGGGTAAGTAATATATTAAGTACCGGTTTTTGTTCCTTTGAAGTTCGCCACCAATGTTACCCCTCTTCAAAAGTGAGCTGTGTGTGTTTCCCTCTCTCTTTACACGACAGACATACTTCAAATGACTAATTTCGACATTTAGCAGTGTTGTGTTCGGGTTATTAGATAGGCGTATGCTTGATTTGCAGTCATAGCGCCTGTCTATGGCATCACACCATTGTGTTTGTCATTGTTTCTACATCAGTTTAGGTGAGATGGGTTGTATTGGTTTAAAAACTGACATCCCAGGACTAGGGACATTCAAAATTTCCATTTGCGATGTTAGCAGTAATCAGGCAATGAGATAATCGTAGTTCACGGCAAACGAGTCACCCCATAGTTGCCGTGTTCTTGTGCCAACGAAAACCACACAGAACGCCCACCACTGTCCCTCACATTAACCGAGACTGCAGTCCCAGCAAAGCCAGTAGCACACAAGTATTAAATGCATAAGGCAACCGTCAGAAGTACCAACAGAAACAGTCTGATACTAGCAATGTAGCTCATTATCGACCGGAAACAGTAGTTACAACAGTTCAATAGTTGCACACACAATTAACCACATAAGGCATAACCAGCTCTCTAGCAACAGACCACTCGCCATTTTCTGAATCTACAGTTCACAACACAACCACGTTAAGAAAATAAGAAGTCTTATAGCTTTCCAAATGAAATCCGCAGCGTAATGAAATCAAATTATTAGATTGGCGACGGAACTATATCCCTTTAGTCTACATACATAGGAAAATGCAAAGACCAAATAATCTCACAAATATACTCAATTGGAACCACTAAAATAGTAAAATGCTTATCCGCAAAGTTGACCCGAAATCAATAAGTTAAAGAATAAAAATGACAGCAGTATAAAATTTTACTGACTTTAAAAAAATATTGTAGAGGTGGCAGTCGGACTTTATGTCAGTGCTGACTTCCCCGTGAGTGTTGGGTGTAGGCTTGATCTAATGGTCACCCCCCTCTGCACTTTTATCTTAAGACCGTGATGGTCTTTTTGTGCCCCTTTATTGTTTGCTTGCTCCCAAACAAGCCTTGACAACATCTGGTTTGTCATGTATCAGTTTTACCATCAAGTGCCGCAGAACCAACAAAAAAATCTGCCTGTTTGTTTATAAACACACCTATACGGTCTGGAAAACATTTCCACAGGGTGTCCAAATTTTGTGTCCAAGCAGATATGGATTCCCCTTGAGTAAATTTTTTTACTAGGCCTTGGTACTTTTTTCATGAAGGTTTAGTAGCCTTGATCTCAGCCTTACACATCTGCACGTCGGCATCTCTAATTACTTCTATCTGTTTGGCTTTTATCTCCATCACCAGCCTCTCTTTCTCTAGCTCTGAATTGCATTCGATTTCTTTCTGTCTTAAAAAAGAGGTATATTCTAATTGTACCCTTTCTCTCTCAACCATAGCTGCTAATTCCTTATCCTTCAATGCCATCTAAGTGGCTAACTCCTTCTCTCGAGTGGTAGCTTTAATCTCTTTTGCCTTATTCTGGACTTCCAATTGTTCTTCTATGGTAATAGCCTCGATCTCATTTACCCTGGGCTTCTAACTCTAACTTTCTTAGCTCTCTTTCGTCAGCTCTGACATGTCTCTATTGTTGATCAGCCTATTTCTAATCTGCCTATTCCAGCACCTTCTCACCTATCAGACCATGCTGTCTGACCATCTCGATGAACTCAGCGAGGAGACTCGACATCCTGCAACACAGACCATGCTGTCTGACCATCTCGATGAACTCAGCGAGGAGACTCGACATCCTGCAACACAGACTATGCTGTCTGACCATCTCGATGAACTCAGCGAGGAGACTCGACATCCTGCAACACAGACCATGCTGTCTGACCATCTCGATGAACTCAGCGAGGAGACTCGACATCCTGCAACACAGACCATGCTGTCTGACCATCTCGATGAACTCAGCGAGGAGACTCGACATCCTGCAACACCGCAGTAGTTACAACAAAACCAATGACCTTTCTTTTAAAATAATAATTCACTACACAACAAATCACCTGAATAACTGTAGCTGCCACAAACAAAAATGCTAAACATTACAAGTGGCAAAGCCGGAAAGCAGTGATAACAATGCAAATAAATAACAATAATATAACAAAGTAATAAATACAAAACAACAATAATAATATTCTTTATGGAACAATTTGGATTGTTTAGATACAGAAGAGGGAATGTGGCCACTGGAGCGTTGGGTGGACACTGGCTGCCTGGCCCCGGAAGTTCAAAGGGTCAATTATTTGTTTGTCCCAGAATGCGAAATGTTTGTCAAAAACAACGTTGTCAAGGGCGTCAAGGACTGTTTGTTTCTTTAAAAATAAAACCTTGTTGGGAAACCTGGCGGGTGGAATGTTTTTCTCTAAAATTTTGGCGAAATGTTTTGATATTTTTCTTCCCAGAAGTCATTTTATTACACCAGATTTTTGCCAAGTATTTTTTAAATATGGATTTTTTCTAAAGATGACGGCCTTTTCATCTCCAAAAAGTTGCAAAGATGGCGAATATTTCTCTAGAATTTTCCCTCAGAAGTCATATTTTTTTTCCCAGAAGTCATTTTTTACACCAGGTTTTTGCCAAATATTTTTTAAAAAGATGAATGTCTTTTCCAAAAAATATATTTTGGTCTGGAACACCTCGGGGTCACTTTGGGGGCATTGGAAAATCCTGTAGGTTTCTTTTGTAGTTCTTTCTGTTTTTCTCCTGTCTGCCACCTGTAGTAATTACCCATCCCCGGTAACAAACAACATTGACTAAAAAATATAGGCAGAAGACGTATAACAGTTTATATAATTGTTTATTGTTTAGCATTTCCATTTTTGTTTCATCAATCATCATGGTACAAATCAGGACAGACAAAATAAACATTCGAACATTTTCAACATTAGGCATAAATTAGGCAAATAATGCATGACATAGTTGGCAAAAACATAGGTAATATTTTTACCAGACAAAAAACCTTTTATTGGTAGTATTGTCTAGGTTGTATTTCATTTTACACATCAACAAAGTTAATTTTTTACAACAACATGGCACAAATTGGATTTTTCATCAGTAACATTTTCATATTATCAATGGCACATTTTGTATTTTACATTATTTTACAAGCAATATCACAGACATTTAAATTTTATCACAGTCACAGTAAAGTGTAAGTCACCGGTCTGTGTTGTATGTACATAGTTTATAGGAAAGACAGGTGATATTTATGATACAGACAGAAAACAGAAATTAGATTGCCAGAGGAGAAGTTGAAACTGTATCATCGTGGACAAGTCGTTTTATATATAGATAGGACAAAGAGTATCGGTGTTGATTGTAGGTGTAGATGGAGGACTTGTGTACTCTAAACCCTACATTGGTACCTCCTTGTGGTTGTTGTACGTCAAGAACTTTCAAAAATGTGTCCCTATCTAAGGTGTTATGTTGTTTTGAAAGTCCTTTGGTGCTGGTTTTTGTGTGCTCACCGTAGCAATGATAGGTCTTACTACATAGGGCTATCATGCCATCCCCCTCATACTCTAATTTAAAAAGCCCCGGGGTTCTCTTCTCATAGAGTTTCCTAGCTCGACAGGCCTGACAGTCTAACGGCACGTTACCCTCGGTAGAAATAAAGGCAGACTTGTGAGCAGGACAGACTTCTGACGGGAACCACTTATCGTAAACAGCATAGAACTCGGGGCGAAGGTGGGGCCTTACAACGTCAGAGAGATTGTCACTACTAAGAGCTAAATACAAACTATCAGTGTCCATCTCACACAACTGAAAATCGGCCCTATCTACAAATTTATCTAAAAAGTCGTAATAAAACTCTAACATTCTCAGTTTGGCGTACTGATAAACGAAGAAACCTATTTGGAGTGGGAGGTCCCAGACTATATTCTTCTTCAATAGTTCTACCTCATAGATATCATCGGTCAGATGGGTCATCTGTTTGAAGAGGGGGTTGTTGACTTTTGTCGAGGTGCTATCCCCAAGACAATAGGATACGTCGGTATGCTTTGACTTGTTGGTCAAAGTCTTACCATACGCGGCGTTCCCCAACAACTTCATAGTCTCCCCAGTGAGCGCCTTGGACGGGTCACTGTCCCCCGCGCGTCGGGCCTCTGACACGGTATCCCCAAATTTCTGAAAGCAACTCACTGGGTGGTACTCGATGATTTGGTAGATTTTAGTCACCACTAATTTCTGTTCTAAATACCATTTTAACAAGGGAGTCGCTAACAAAATTTTGGTACCTATATAACTGCCTATCAAGGTCCTACGCGGTGACGTCAATAATTTATGTTTAATAGTATAGTCCTTCATACTGTCACTAAGATCGTCCCTAGTCACTTCTATGTTTTTGAAGATGGGGGTCATTTCTTCAAATTTCGGTTTTAGTTTCGTCAGGAACAGAAATGTCGCATTCTACTAGGCCAAAGAATGTATCCTTTCTGACTTTGTCGAGAATTGTCGCTTCTGTAATGGGATAGGCACCCCACTGGGGTTTAACGCGGGGGAACCGACCAGCCAGAAACGTTTTCACGGGTTCAGTCTTTTTAAGTTTCTGCCATTCACATTCCCACATTTCTACGACACTGACGCCTACCTCAGTCCTCAAATAGTGGGAAATCTCCCTGGTGTTTTCATACAACTCCACCAGGGGTTTCTGATTAACCGGGTTAATGGTTATACCCTGGTTCTTACAGCAGTTTTGATGGCCATGGAATAGACAACCGTGAAATTGGTAGGCGGTGCGAGTGGTTGGTGCCCACCCATCCACTCTAATGTGCCTGTCACCCAAACTCATCTCACGACCATTAAACTGTGTTTTGAGGGCTACTGCCGCTTCATGGGAAACCCAAGCCAACCATTCTCTATTCTGAGTGGTGTACCAGTTGTATTTTTTGCCACGCGGAACCCCGACTCCGCTTTTCTGACAAAAGGAACATCAGTCGGCATTTTCTGCATCCGGGCCCAAAGATACAGAGCATTGGCATCATAGCCTTTTACCGACTGGACTGGTTTCCGCCCTCTAATTCGGGTCTGGCCCTTCTCGTGCTTTCGGTGAAAAATAATACTGGGTCCCCCAACTATATTATCCCTAAGCGTCTGATGGAGTCCAGCTTCTTTTTCAGAACAGAGTGAAAAGGACACGTCAGCAGCCAGAGTTTGGAACAGATATCGGAGGGTAACGCCCGGCACAGAAATTGCGTTTTTGAACATATCTACACCTAAACTAGAATAAAAAGATACCTGTTTTTCTAAGGCGGCTATGAAAGGAACTACATCTTTATTATTATACCAGACAAGGAAATCTCTAAGCGTGTTCATGTTTTTATCGACCCAGACCTTTTGACAGAGAGAATAATCAGCCGCAGAAATGTTGCAATTTTTAAGAGAAGAAAAGAAAGCAGTGTGCGGTGGTAAAGTGGTTTCATCTAACTGACTAATATTGGTGATATACTCATAACAGAAGAATCCTTTAGTTTCAGAAATATCAAAAGAAGACAAATATTTCGAGTACGAGAAGCCCGGGGCGAGGTAGTTGGAAATATCCAGGAACTTTAATTTGGGTGTGGAAATACACATAAAATTCTGGTTTCTTTTGACCATATAGTTTAAAGCATTCCGGTCCTGGGTAAGGAAGTATTTAACCAAGTATGGTTTGATCAAATTAATGTCATACTTTCCAGAGTTGAAACCCAAGACAGGGAGCTCTTTTAAATAGGCATCCAAGCGCTCACCCAGCTTGTCCTCTCCTAACACTGTTAATTCTTCAAACACTTTTTCAAATTTTTTCAGCAGAGTGCTGTAAGCTTTTTCCGCCAGTTCCTCTAAACGAGTCAGCATCCGATTGACTAAGTCCTGTGAATTACCTGTTGTAACAAAACAAACAGGGTCTGTCATGTTGGGCACATTAGAGGCCACAGAGCAAGACAGCGGGATATGTTTTGCTAAAAAATTCGTGGCACTACCCCCAGCTGGAAGATTGCTATTATCAAAATAGCATTCAAAATCGAATGCTGCTCTGTAGGGATACACGTATTTCGTGTCGACAGCTATGCCGTGAGAGGCAATGGCTTCCCAGATTGTTTCAGGGGTGTTATAAACACCACCTTTGTAACTGTGTTGGGAATGACCTCCATTGCAGGTTTTCTCATGTCTGGTCATATTCCAAAATAAACCCCATAATTTGCCACATTTGGGACAAGCAAAAGTGTGTGCAGCTTTATTTAAATCATTTATAAACATGAAGTGATCTTTATAAAACAAAAGGTGCAAAGTATCCTGATACGTTCCACTACCTCGGAGTTTGGGGGTAAGGGCCTCATTGTCAGTAAATTCATACACAGAAATACTAATTTTGAAAAAGGCTTCCAAAGCGGGAAGCTCTGCCAAAGTTATCCCGGGAAAATTTTCAGCTGAAGTTAAACCCTGATGTGCAACCCATTGATTTAGGAGCTCCTTGGTGTTTTGCCTACAATCTCTAACACCCGCGCCTCGAAAAACAGCTAAACAACGAAAAAAGCAAAGATTATCATTGTACGGTTTTAGGTTTGAATCTTGTTGTATTGTGTTGATGGCTTTGTTGTTGTTGATGTGTGGGGGAATGTCTCCTAAACTACAACCTATGGGAAATTCGGGGATGTAGGTTATGTAAAAAGATGTAGATGGAACGGCCTCGACACAAAACTTGGTGGTGGGGCGTTTTAGTGTAATATAATCCATCAAGTTGGTTTCCGAAACGTAGGAAATGAAATCATCAAAGTCTTTTTTATTATTTATCAATTTAGCTATATCTAAAAGGGATGAATTGTTGTTGGACCCGTGAAAAAAGCGAAGCTCACCCGTTTCCATATTTTTTAAAACAAAATGGTGTGCAAGATTAATTTTGAACCGGGTCGCTATGTTGCTGAAAATGGGGGTCAATTTTGCGTTCCAGTCTACAGGGAAGGCAGAGGTGGGTCTGTGAAAAAAAGTGTGTGTGGACTGGCGAAGAAAATGAGTGGTGTGTGTTCGTATTGTCTGCCAGTTGTCGGTGTATATTTTTTTAAAGTCAGCTGGCAACCGGTCTAAGGTTGCAAGTTCGTCTTCGTCAATGTGTTGTGGAAATGTGTCATCAATGTGTGGTGGAAATGTTTCATCAGAGTGTTGTGGTAATACATCATCAGTGTTTAGTGGTAATGCTGGATCATTTTGTTGCTGTAATGTATCATCAATGTGTTGTGGTAATGTTGAATCCGTGTGTTGTGGTAATACTTCGTCACCGTCAATCAGGTTTCGTAATGTTTCGTCATCGTCTAGTATTTTCTGTAAGTCGGCCTCTACATCGTCGTCAACCATTTGGTCAAATAGCGTCTCTAGGTCGTCTTGGTCTAATAATTTGTTCATTGTGTCATAATCATTGTCGTCGTCAGTTATTTGTTGCAGTATACTCTCTAATTCAGTCTCGTCGATGGGTATACTATCGTCCAGTAGGGGTTGGTCTTGTGTCTCGGTTGTGTCTGTCTTCTGTCTTTTTGCTGTCGTTTCTTGGTCGTCTGCGGGTCTTTTTGCTGGACCCATGGTGTGTTCCTTTTTCACGTGATTGTTTAAATTACCAATGCGGCTAAAACTACAGCCACAAAACGAACAAACATGACGTTCCTTGTTGTGGACACTTTTGACGTGTCTTTTCAAATTGCGAATGTCAGTAAACACTTGCTCGCAAACCAAACAGGGGTATCTTTGAGGGGCGGCCATGATATATATATATCTGAGGAATGTAAGAGAAAATAAAGAACGAATTAGAATAACGTTAAGCAAAAAAATATACACAAAACGACCAAATATGAAAATTTTAGTACCTTTTTCACAATGTAGAACAAAAACTGTGTCCCGGTCAGAAAAGAAGCAGGCCAAGTTTCAACAAGAACAAACTGTTATTTGGGTTGTTTTTCAAAAGCGTCAAACCAAGTTTTACCAATGACCAAAGTTATTTTGGTTGTTTGGACAGTGCAACGACAACTGTTTCTTGATTATGCGGAGTAGTGAAAGGCGATGCGGGTTTTTATTTAGGGACGTGGCGGGTTGTGGACATACACCTCGCCTGATTGCTAGAACCAATAAGATTGACGCGCAGTGGCGAAGCAGGGGACGCGGCGGGTTGTGGCCATACACCTGGAGAACCAATGAATTCAAGGCGCAGTGGCAAAGTCTGGGACGTGGCGGGGTGTGGGTGTGGCTTACACCAGAACCAATGAGATTGCAGTTCGATGTTGCGCAGTGGGGGTCTAGTTAGTCTTAGTGGTTGTTGTTGTCAACACATTAACCAACATGGACCCTAGATGGAAGCATCCCTTTACGGCTTTAATAGCTGGGCCTACAGGTAGTGGGAAGACAGTATTTGTCCACCGCTTTTTAGAAAACTTGCAACACATGGTCGACCCCATACCAGAAGAAATTATCTGGTGTTACGGTGAATGGCAAACCACGTATGACAATATGAAAGGGATCCAGTTTAATGAAGGACTACCCGACCTGGAACAATGGCAGGGTGACAGGCGTCGTTTAGTGGTTATAGACGATTTGATGTCCGAGACGGATGATAGAGTCACTAAATTGTTTACTAAAGGCAGTCACCATCGTAATCTCAGTGTCATGTACATTGTACAGAATCTCTTTGGGAAAAATAAAGAACAGAGGACCATCAGTCTCAACTCCCATTATCTCGTAATTTTCAAAAACCCCCGAGACGGGTCACAAATCACCAATCTGGCCAAACAAATGTACCCCGGACATGTTTCCTATGTCCAAGAAAGTTTTAAGGATGCGACAGCTAAACCTCACGGTTATTTGCTGTTTGATCTCCGACAGGATACACCGGATCATTTGCGCTTACGCAGCGATATATTTCCAGATCAACATCAGGTTGTTTACATACCCAAATAATGTCAGACAAACTGAAACGAAACGGGGCCATCTTGCGTTTCTTGGGCGGGGCCAAACCTAGTGCCGTAAAAGCCATCATAAAAACAGCATCACCAGATCTGGTTCAATCAATATGCGAGTGTTGTCATAACGTATTAAAAGGCAATGTTTCTCTGACCGCGGCTCAGAAGCGCCGTTTGTGTCGTTACAAAAACACCCTGAGAGCCCTCACCAAAAAGAAACTTTCGGTGAAAAAAAGAAAACAGATTATACAAAAAGGTGGTTTCATAGGCGCCCTGTTGGGTCCAATAGTCACCGTGTTGAAAGGCGTGTTGGGGTTTTAAAATGGCCAAGAAAATGATCCTGATAGATCCTCGTTTGCTAGAGACTCCAAAGTCTTATGTACCACCCGACACACTAAAAGATAATCTACAAGAACTGGACAGTCAAATGCAACAAGTTTTAGAAAGAGCTGATTTACCGATGCGGGACAAAACCAAACTGTATCAACAAACGTTGCAACGTTATTTGACTCGTCTCGATCAGTACCGACACCAACCGCTAGGTTTAGTGGATATCAAAACAACGACAGAAGCACCACCACCACCACCACCACCACCACCACCAGTTATGTCAGCACACGAACTAATACATGCTGCAGGAGATCGCAGATTGTGGCGAGGCATAATCGCCCATGCCAGTCGGTAAAGCACCTGATGATGATGATTCACTATTCGTATTCAGCCGAATAGTTGGTCCAGCTATTTGTATTCGGTCGAATAGTGAAAATCACTATTCGGTACAGCCCTAGTTTATGCTAATTTGAAGGAGGCTGTTCCATAGTTAATACTAATATAATGTATGTGTCATTCATTGCAGCTAACATTATCACACGTTTCATCTGAATGTTTACTAAGGAATTTGGAATACTTTTTTTTTTTTTTTTTCTGAAACACATAACTGGTTTTCCAAATCATTTGTCAGACAACAACCATACAATACATTATATACAGTCTTGAATGATGGTCCACCACTGAAAATTCTGTCAGATTGCAAAACTAGATGGTTACCAATTTAACCTGCTGTTGAAAGAATTGTGAGCCAATGATTGGAGTTGACACACTTTGCAGGACAACGTTAAAAGTTCTACGCAGCTGAAATACTACATGGAATGTACAGTGCTAAAACAAATGTGGCATTTCTTCTCTTTTTACATACGCGGCTTCGTACTAGTTTCTAGTGATTGGAGGTATAAATAAATTTTTCAGGGAAAAGTAACTCTACCGAAATCCTTCTAGTTTTAATTTCCTGGACTAAATCACACGTGGATAATTCGAGAGGAAAACAAACACAGCGATTTAGCAGTTCATTTTCTAAGTTCGTTTTTTGAGTGCCATGAATACCAATGTTTTAACTACAAGTACAGGTCGTAGAATGTGTCTTTCTGCGGCCGAAGCTCTGAAATTGTGTCAGTCGAATGTTCTTAATTGTGATAATGATAATAAAATTTTGATTTTTTCGGAACGTGCTTTGGACGGTGAAGCTGAGCGATCAGCTATTCGGAATCTAGCCATTCTGACGAGTTTATTACACAGACAAAGCCCCATACTACCGTATTTATGGTGTAAGAGAAGGAAAGTGCTCTAAACAAAGAGATAGTACTATACTATGGCTAAGCTACATTGTAAGCATCGCAGCTACAGTCTGTAAATAACTGTACAAAGTGAATAGTGTGTGTGTGTTATGGGTTATTTTTCTGCCATTTTTTTTTCTCTAAACCTTTGATCAGAACTCTGTGAGAACTAAGAGCTCATTAGTGCTAAACTAACCCAGAAAGTTATTATAACTTTGGAATATTTTAAGAAATTGAAGAAATTTTGAAGTTTTGTTCTCAACTTGGGATATTTACTACTGACTCTTGTGGCTGCAAAACCATGGTAAGTGAAGATTTTGTGTGTGTGTGTGTAAAATGTTTTCCTTGTGAAATTAACAACTGCTGAAATCTTCTTTACCACTAACTATAACAACATTAAACAAATACTTATAAGCAGATTCAAAATCTACATTCATTTATCTTTAAACAATAAAAAAAAACCAAATATTTCATTATGTTTCATGTGTCAAACATTGACCCTTACTGCAATTATTCAGTAGATAATCAACGTGACCGGTAGTGTATGAGACATCTATATTAGCGGTGTGATGCGGTGTTGCTTTGTCTGTGTATAGATAGATGTATACGGCCCAAGTTCAAACATGTCGTAGGCGTATTATTGTTGTTGGAATAAGTTGTTTGTGCCGCTGTGGGTACAAATCTATACTGCTAAGTTGTAGTCTGATATACGAGTGGTCAAGCATGTCGTAGGTGTCTGCTGGTAGGAGTCATCTGGGCAGCCTGGACACATAGTCGTATGACGTGTAAAGAGGGAAGAACAGGGAAAAAAGGTGCGGGTTGCGGGTGTCATTAGGACCCTGTGATATATGGCTTTGTGCTGTTTCATATAACAAAATAGAAAAAAAAAATAGACTAAATTTCATTGGTGATTACTTTTACTTTACTTTTTCCTTCCACGTATGCCGCTAAGCGTTGTGGGGAGATGCAAGTTCCTGTCATAAGCAAGGCGGGCAGCATCTGATGTGCCGAGGCCATGCTTTTGGCAGGTTTCGGAGACCCCGTCAATCCACCGTTTCCTTGATCTTCCTCTTGCCTTATATCCTGAGCTTCTTTGGTTGAAAATTTGTGATGTTATTTGATCATTTTTCATCCTGGTTAGATGTCCAAACCATTTCATTCTTTGATGTTCTATGTAGTCTAAACATGGCGTAGTTTTGACAGTGTTTCTAATGTCTATATTCTTTATCCTGTCTAGTCTGGTCTTATTCGCTGCTTTTCTTAGACATTTCATTTCACAGGCTTCTATTTTTTCTTTCATGGGTCTTGTTGATTGTCCATGTTTGGCACTGGTAGCAGAGTGTTGGAATGAAGATGGTGTTTATCAATTGTCTTTTGGTCTTCGTGGTTATATCTGGATGTTTAAGCAGAGGTGATAGTTGGTATGTGACAGCATTTGCTTTCTGTATTCTTGTTTCTATCTCTGACTGATCTGTCCATTCTTCCATCCTCTCAACCTTTTCTCTTATCCTACCTTCTAAGATCTTTGCATACATTTTCCCCACATGACTTAGTAAAGATATTCCTCTATAAGTTCCACATTCTCTCTTGTTTCCTTTTTTCTTCCAGATAGGTACTACAACTGATCTTTGCCAATCCACTGGTACCTTTCTCTCTGCCCATGCTCTATTGAAAATTCTCTCCAGCCAGGTGATCATAGTGTCCCCTCCAGCCTGGATGACTTCTGTTGTTATTCCGTCAATACCAGCTGCTTTGTGTCTTTTACTTGTTTTGATAACTTTCTCTACTTCATCCCGCAGGATATGTGGTTCTAGATGATCTGGAGCCCTTGAATGGAATTCTGCTTCTGTTTCATGTACTCCCGACGGGTTCAAAAGTTCTTTAAAATATTCCTCCCATCTTTTTTTAATTTCTTTTTGGCTGAATAATGGTTTTCCATTTTTATCGTTTATGACTGATGTTGGATTGAAGCTTTCTTCTCTTAATCGCATCGCTTTCACACTCTTATAAAAGTCTCTTGGTGATTCTGTACATAGTTGTGTTAGGTGTTCACCATACTTTTTCCATGATTCCTCTTTGGATTTCTTTATTGTTCTCTTGGTGTCTCTTCGAGTTAGTCTGTACCTAATGTAATCCTTTTCGTCTTTTGTTTTTAACCATATTTGAAACATCTTCTTTTTATTTGACACTGCTTCTTTGACTTCTTCATTCCACCAAGCGGTACCCTTTTTCTTGCCTTTGCCCGTCTTTCTGGTACCACACTTGTCTTTTAATATCTTCGTGATGGTTGATTTATAATAATCCCATTCTTCTTCAATTCTTACTGGTTCCTTGGCAATATCTGCAAAAGCCTTTGTTATTTCTAGTTCAAATTCATGTTTGATATTCTCTTCCTCTAATTTCTTAGTGTTGATGATTTCTTCACGTTTCTGTTTATGTAGACTGTTTCTACTTGAGTTGCATATGTTCATAACTACTGGGCGATGGTCTGAATCCAGTCCCGCATTTGGGACAGCTTTTGAGTCTCTTACCGTCCTCTTCTGCCGTTGTCTGACTAGTATAAAATCAATTTGTGACGCTTGATCTAAGTTGTTCCACTTGTACCACGTTTTAACCTGACTTTGGCGATGTTGGTAGAATGTGTTGGTAATGTAGAGATCTTGTTCAGCACACAAGTTTAGCAGGTGTTCTCCATTTCTATTGCAATCTGTGGTTGTGTCGCTAAATGGGCCAAGGTATCTCTCCCATGGTGATCTTCTTTTACCTACCCTACCATTAAAATCTCCCATTACTATGATGTCCTCTTTCTCTTTAACATTATTGATGGTGTCCGTAAGTCTCTCGTAAAAGTCTTCTTTTTCTTCTTCAGAATAACTATCGTTGCAAGGTGCATATATCTGAATAATCGTTGTAGTTTTACTTCCTTCTGTCAACTTGATTAAAATAATTCTTTCTGATATAAATTCTGTTCCTGTTATTAATTTTGCTGTCTCGGGATGAAGTATAAATCCGACACCATGTTTTGCCCTATCTTTAGTGGGTACTCCGCTCCATAATAAAACATAATTTTCATGTATTTCTTTTGTATTATATCCTTTCTTTCTTGTACCTACAAATATCACACATAAAATGCTGTTTTCTCCCACTTCTTGGCTAACCCCCGCACATAGAAACACATTTTTTTTTCTCTCTTTCTCAGCAACTCTGAGACATAAAACCACCCTTTTCTCCAATTTTTTCTGACCATCATTCACACATAGAACTATATTTTTTCTCCTTCTCTGCAACTCGCAACCATAAAACTACCTTCCTCTTTTCTATTGACTGTATGTTTGTATGTGTGTATGCCTGTATTACGAATGTATATATGTATGTATGTATGTATGTATGTATGTATGTATGTATGTATGTATGTATGTATGTATGTATGTATGTATGTATGTATGCCTGTATGTTTGTATCTATGTATGTTTGTTTGTATGTGTGTATGCCTGTTTGCATGTTTGTTTGTATGTATGTACGTATGTATGTAATGTTTGCATGCATGTATGTGTGTGTGTGAGTGGGTGATCGTGTGTATGTGGGTGTATGTATGCACGCGCGGGTTTTTGCATGCACTTTACAACTCATGCTTTTGTGTTCTTTTATAATATTCATTACATGCATATTATCATATGATCATAACATGCTTTATTAGTAAAAATACAACTGCTATGCGAAAGATGGTTGACTGGAAGGGCCGAATGTAAAGACGGGCCTGCGTGCCCAATTTGTGACCTTTTGAAAATAAAGTTCGTTCGTTCGTTCTTTCCTATCAACACGAACATGTAAAACCACAGATGTCACTGTTTGACTAAAACTCAAACATAAAACCACCATTTTCTGGCCCGGCCTAGACAACTCTCATAAAACTACCTAACTCTTTCTCGTTTTCACCAACTCTATAAAACATAATCTACTTTCAACAACTGGAATAGTTAACCATTTGCCTAATCTTTACCCCCGTAAAGACTTGTAAAATTCTACAATAGGCTTAAGGCATTGCTTCTGCTGTCCCATCAGTTCCTTTTGTAAGTTGCATATCCTGGAAGTATTGTATACAACCGCCCTTTTTTTTTTTTCAAATCAATTATTTATTTATTTAAACTCCGCTGTTTTATCATATTGTTATTGAGTAAAGTTCGTTCGTTCGTTCTTTCCTATCAACACGAACATGTAAAACCACAGATGTCACTGTTTGACTAAAACTCAAACATAAAACCACCATTTTCTGGCCCGGCCTAGACAACTCTCATAAAACTACCTAACTCTTTCTCGTTTTCACCAACTCTATAAAACATAATCTACTTTCAACAACTGGAATAGTTAACCATTTGCCTAATCTTTACCCCCGTAAAGACTTGTAAAATTCTACAATAGGCTTAAGGCATTGCTTCTGCTGTCCCATCAGTTCCTTTTGTAAGTTGCATATCCTGGAAGTATTGTATACAACCGCCCTTTTTTTTTTTTTCAAATCAATTATTTATTTATTTAAACTCCGCTGTTTTATCATATTGTTATTGAGTAATTGTGATTGTATTCAAATGGTGTACCGTGAAACTGATAAATGAGCGAGGCGTTAATGACAAGTTAATTTAGTGTAAAGACATTACGTCACGTAGCGCCTTATTGCTGGGACCAAGCTTGGTTTCCTAAATTCTAACCCCAGGGTGCGGGTGCTATCAATCACGTGACGAGACAGGCGTGTCCTTATTGGATCCTTCGGCGGGGTGCTGATTTTCTGACGGCAATAACGGTCACAATCTGTGTGGGCCGCCCCTGCATTATCTCATTAATGTATTTGATAGCCGCCATTAAGTCTGTGTCGGGACGGAGTACTGAAATGGGTGATATGAAAAGGGGGAAAGAGGTGGGGGGGGGGGGATAAGTTTCTTCTTCTTCTGCCTTTCTACCACCCAATGGAGCATAGGCCCTCAACCATCTCACGCCAAGTCGTTCTATCCTTCGCGATTGCACGGAGCTCTCCTCATGTCCTCTCCATCTTTCTAACTTTATTCTCTAGCTCTCTTCTCCATGTGTTTTTTAAATCTTCCTTTATTCTTATGCGCCGGTGGGTTCCAATGGAAAGACATTCTAGTTATGCTGTTCTCCTGCTTTCTCAGTGTGTGTCCTATCAAACGCCAGCGTCTTTTCCTCTCCTCTTGGTCCACTGGAGCCTGTTTAGTTCACTCACAAAGCTCTACATTAGTGATTCTATCATACCATTTAATTCCCTCTATTCTGCGCAGGCACCAGTTAATGAATGTCTGTAATTTATTAGTAATTGCCTTAGTTGTTCTCCATGTTTCCGCCCCATACAATAGTACTGATTTGACATAAGAATAAAAATTGTTTAGTTAAGTATTTCTTTTAATTTCTTTTGACCTCCACAAATTCCCTAGTGCTATGAACGCTCCTGCCTTTTGTATTCCTATTTTAATATCTCTATCAGTTCCTCCATCTTTATCTACATTAGTGCCTAAATAGGTGTACGACTCCACGTCTTAGAGTGGGGTGCCATTAAGAGAAAGCACATTACTATTTGCCTGATTTATTCTCATTATCTTTGTCTTTCCGTTATGGATTTTCAGACTTAGCTGCTGTGATCTTGGAAGATAAGTTTACTTCTAGAATAATTGTGCTTGACTGTTACTATAGACAACTGATCCACATCAATTATCTCTAAAAAGAGATATCTCTAGCGGAGCGGCTAGACACTCGAAGCGGATCGGAAGGTCGTGGGTTCGCTCCCTGGCGGAGCCGGACTTAAAAAAAAAAAAATAACATTAGCTCCCAGGTCGACCCAGTCTTGAGTGGGTACCGGGTGCAGTCCCGGGAAGTAGAGGCGGCCGGCGTGATGCTGACTACATCACCCGTCTTGTGCAGATTGGTCTATAAGCATTTACGTTTAGCACTATATGCCCGATACGCCCAAAGGCGTGGAAAAAGGCCGAAACCGCACTGTCCCAACAACTCTTATCCTGGTACAAATCTGAGGCTGGATGGACTATGAGCCCAGGGTCAACTGACACATTTCTGCTTGCACGGTAGATCCGATTAAACGACCACCGTGCCGGTACTACAGGAGCTACCTACTGCACCCCTTTAGCTTCCCTCGGGTCACAGTTCGAAAGGTCAAAAGTTATGGTAATTATATAAACAAGGTAGAATATGCTAGCAGGAAAACACATAGGGTTAGAAGCGGTACACTGGAAGTCAGCAGTCGTGGTGGTGTAGCGGCTAGACTCTCTTCTTTGACCCGACGATCCTGGGTTTGAATCTGCATCGTGTCAGACGTTTAGAAAGAATCACATTATTTTCTAGGTCGACCCACCCTACAATGGGTAATGGGTAGCACGAAAAAGTCCAAGAAAGTAAAGGTAGCCACCAGGATGCTGTGCACATCACACATTGAGTGCCCTCTGGTATACATCAGTGTAAGTCTGGTATCGTATGGCTGATGCGCCTTTGACGTGAAAAGTATCTTTGCTTTTTAAACTCTGGAAGTCAAGTAGGTTCACACACACACACACACACACACACTCACATGTGTATATATTGATAGGGACGTTACAATATCTTTACTCAAAGTATTGGTTTTCTTGTCTTTATCTTCTAACTCGTAATACCGAACTCTAAACGATTTAACGTCTCTCTAAATGAAAGCAGCGCTGCGAAGTTCATTGCATCACATATTTGATAGAATGAGGCTGGCGACTTAGAAAGAAAAGGGACTAGCGGAGACATCCGAAGTTCGTAGAAAGACCGAAGCACGGGGTTAGATATTATTGGCTCAAGACTAGAAACCGCCAGTTTTCAATTACTGGATGATGAAATGTTTCCATGAAACGGCGCTCCCCAAGGAAAACAATATCATTGATTCCAGCACTAGCAGGCGTGAGGAATCCATCAATGAAGCCACCATTACAATAAAGATGGGCCGGTTCGCCGTCGTTTATTAGCTTTGTTTTCTCGTGTATAGACAGTTCTCGCCGACTTGACGGAATCGTCTCCATTTGAGTGTTTTGCCCTGCTACTGCTTCACAATTAGCCACGTGTCTTCATTACGCATTCATGATTTTGGGCAAGCTCATGTAATCATTCATTACGATGTAAATCAGAACTCGCTTTTGCCCTGATTGATCTTTTTATTGTTGTATGAATATCTGCAATGGTGATGAGCAGTTTGTTTATGCTGCAGTTACTCGATCCGTTTGCCTGACACTTTTATAATGTGGGTAATATGTAAAATACAAGATCCGACAATTAGGTAAAAAAAAAAGTTAAGGACCCTTTTCCACGCCTTTATGCGTATAGGGCATATAGGGCTGAACCTATATTTTATAGACCAATCAGCACAAGATGGGTGATATAGTCAGCATCACGTCGGCCGCCTCGACTTCCCGGGACTGCACCCGGTACCCTCTCATGGCTGGGTCGACTTGGGAGCCAAGGTCATTTCTGAAAAATGTCCGGCCCCAGCCATGGAGCGAACCCATGAGCTTCCGATTCGCTGCGAGCGTCTAGCCGCTCGGCAACGGAGACTCCACGACAATTAAGTAATGAGACTTAATTCCATAAAAATTTAAATAATAAACAGTTAAAGATATAACCTGTATATTATTCGAAGTAAGCCTCTTGTGCATTGATACAGCAAGTGGCACGATTTAACACAATTTGGAACGACTTTTGTAGTTCTTCTGTTGCTATGGCCCTTAAAGTCGATGTTACAGCCCTTTGGATGTCATCAATATCGTCAATGAAGCGCCCTTTCAATGGTAAATTTAATTTTAGGAATAGAAAATAATCACAGGGAGACAAATCTGGGCAATAAGGTGGATGGTTGAGAACACACACTTGTTTTGGGGCCAAAAATTCCTGTTTTGATGATATCTCGTGGGTACTCAACCCGTTGATGTTTTTGCTCATCAGACAATGAATGTGGTACAAACCGGCAAGCAACTTTTTTTTAATGCCAAAATCTTGCAATAACATTTTACAAAATGTCTCTCTATTAACACCACATTTATCTGCCATCATCCTAACAGTAAAACAACTATCTTCTAGTAACCGTTCTGTGACTTTTGCAATTAGTTCATCACTACAAACAGAAATTGGGCGTCCAGGTTTAATTGCATTAGTAATCATCTTCACACTACTTTTGAATCGTGAACACCACCTGAAAATCTGTGCACCAGATAAACAATTATCCCCATACACTTGTCGCATTAATTCAACTCTCTCTCTGAGTTTTAAACATAATTTAATGTCGGTTTTTTGCTCCATGCTGATTTCGTAACAATGCACATTTAATTAGGTCAATAAAATGGCGGCTTTTTGTCGTCTGCTTATCAGGCGGCGATGCAAAGTTACCAGATCATAGACAAAGGTTGCCTCTTTGGATCCCACGCTTTGCTTCATGGATGACACTTTTGTCTTGGCCGTAATAAAATCAGTCTCATTACTTAATTGTTGGACCCGCATTCTGGGTTCCAAGAGCCTGGAAGCTCATGCTCCTTAAACACCCCACATTATACAAGAAAATTATAAGGGGGAAGGGGGCACTTCCAGTTCAATTTTGTAAGGGGTTAAGCTCTTCTTCCCTAAGCGTATATAAAATGATTCCAAAAGATTCTTGAGAGCCGTTTGTCATGGGGGTGGAGGGGAGAAAAAGGAAAGGGGGGGGGGGGGGGGGGGGGGTCAGAAATGTATCTATACATTATGTTGGAGATCGCACGTTGCGCAGAGTTATGATCGCCCACACCAGTCTGCAAGGCACTTAAAGATGATAATGATAGCAAAATATTTTTCATTGAGATTTATATTTTCAAGAGACTGAATCTATGTGTAACACTGCCTTCGATTTTACATACATTGTAAAGAAATCAGCCTCTGTTTCTGCCCAGAAATGCTTTTTGGATGCAGACTGAAAATGATACAAAACATATTCAGATAAAACATTATTTGATACTTTTAATGCTAAAAATACGGCGTCTGTGGCTTAGGCGTTGTGAGTTCGACTCGTAATTCCAACATACCGCGATCGAAATCCACTGCTGGCTGCGTGAAGTTTTATCATGGTATGGGGCGTCGCAGGTCGACCCAGCCTAAAATGGTTACCAGGATGGCTGTCCTGGGGAAGTAAAGACGGCCGGCGTAATTATGACGACATTACCCACCCCGTGCCGATTGGTCTGTAAAAATATGGGTCGCTCTTCCCATATGCCCGATGCGCCTAATGCGTGAAAAGGGATTTTTACTTTTTACTTTTGTGTTTAAAATACGGCATGCTTGTACTGTAAACTATAATTGCAAGAGATAATCTCTGGATTACTGTCAGTCTCGAATTCTAACACAGTATTTATTCTACTTTATCCAAACAGGACTGTAGGTCACACCTGAATAGGGTAGCCATTACCGGTGCTCTAATTATAACTTGTTACAAAGTCGAAGCGGGTATCTGGGATATGCCTTCTATATTGAGATTTTTAAAAAAAAATCTAAAGATGGAGTGGTAAACCGGTAGGTAGCTGCCTGGAGGCGACACCCGAATTATCAATGATTTACAAACCAACCATTCGGTGTTAGGCCGCACTCAGTTAAAGTAAAAGCTGATAAAAAGGCCTAGTCGGTCAAAAATAATATGCACGACTGACGGCGAGAACTAAGAGGCAAACAAAGAAACACTGTGTGAGTCTAGGATGACTTGTGTCCGTAGAAGAAGAAGAAATGAAGAAAGAAAAAAAAAACATGAAAAAAAGAAAGAGAGGGAGAGGAAGAAGAAGAAGAAGATAAGAAGAAGAAGAAGAAGGAGAAGAAGAAGAAGAAGAAGAAGAAGAAAGAAAATAATGAAGAAGAAGAATAAAAGAGGAAGAAATAGAAGAAGAAGAAGAAAAAGAAGAAGATAACATTAATCCTGTCGTGTAACTATCGTTTTCTCACACTATTAATATGTAAAATGAAACTTTGGTTGAATAAATCTAGCCTGACTATGCCAGACTTTGATCTACAGGTGTAGATGGAGGACTTAGGGAGAGTACAACCTCAGCACAAGCATTACTAGCAGCAAACTGGGACAAATGTCATCAATCAGGTTTGCATATTTCAAGACAACAACGACAAACTTTTTAAACCGAGCCAATCACTGCAGTTTGACTGCGGTGATCGACCACATAAAAGCAACGCTTCGTCCTTCTTAGGACGTTATTTTTTGTTGTTTGAAGCCCCACTCTGGCTTTTGCCAGGGGCCGCAATATAGGCAGGTCATCATTATGGCCAAATGTCTGAACGCGGTTTCTGGGACCTCTCCACGGTGATCCTCATCCGCATGGTGGCACTTTGTGTCATCGGGTGTTTATCGCTTGTGTGATGTCCTGGTGGGGTAAAAAATCCAATCCAATCCAGAAAGAAAAAAAAAATCGAATTCTGCACAAAATTATAAGAAGGCAGATATAATACTCCAAAGAAATAAGAAGTGCAATAAGAAAAGACAACAGTAAATACTATCACAGTAAAACCTCGATTATCCGGCTCGGGATTATGCGGTCTGGAAAAAATCGGTAATAAAATGAGGAACAACTTTGCTAACTCGTTGCAAGCGTGCGTCAAGTGTGCCTAACACAAGTTAAGACAGGCGAGCAGTGTTGCAACTTATCTTTGACAGAAAATGGGTAAAAAATTTCAAGAAATATTTAGATTTGCGAGGAACACATCCAGAACCCCCCCCCCCCCCACCCCTTCCCCCCCCCCCCATCTAAATGGAGACTCACAAATTACATAGCTATTGATATGACTTACCCTATAAAATCATCTTTACTGAGGTCTGTCTCACAAGATCCACGGGATAAACTTAACTTGGATGATGAAGTTGCAGCTTCAGATCCGAATGACCCTGGTTTGCTTTAGCTGTTTTTTCCTTAAGTTGTTTAGATTTTGCTACTCTCATCAGGCAAAATTTTACTGTCAAGAGGTCAAGTTTTATATTATTTCTTAGGTCAGACTTGATATAAATTAAAGCAATGAAAACTCTTTCTACGTCGGCATTTGAATGGTATAGTATCATGACAGACATGGCACATTTAAAGATATCGTGTGTGTGTTTTGCTGACTGAGGACACCTTGTATGGCTACGGCATTCACTTGAAGTATCCAGCGTATCTGACTCAGTTTGTGACTGGAATCACTGGCATAGGCGGTTGAGCAATTATGGTCCAAGTTCGTTTGCTGTGACGACTAACTAACTATTTAAAGAGCTTACAGAATGGGCTGTTTTCTGAGGCATCTTTCAATTGTCTCACTTTGTTTTGTTTGCCCAGTCAACCAAGTTTATTTTCGTTAATTTATATTTAGTTTCTGCAAGATTCATAAAGTCTGGTATTTTCACTTTAGTTTCACACTTGCAGTATCTATAACGAGTCTTAGTCGTATCCCCAGGAACTGCTATCACCCAGTCTTTAATGAAGTCATCATGGACAGACAGCCCTTAGCTCACAGGAGGAGCTGGAGTGTGCGGGAACAGATAAGATAAATAATAATAGTTTTTCAAGTGCTGTACGGCAGAATACCTCCCCCCCCCCTTCCGAAAAAATGGGAGCATTTTATGAATGAGATTGGGAGCGATTAGACATTGGGAAAGTTTTGGAAGCTTCATAGGCAGTTGCTCAAGAAAGATCGGCCTTGTACAGTAGCAGCAATTCATAGAGATGACGGTATGTTAGTAACCATAGACAAAGGGAAGGGGATGCTTTCCTGAAGAGGTTTATTTCACAGACACACCACAATGATGGAGATAACAGAGATACAGCTTGAGAAGATCTGGCAGCTATCTTAAAGAACAAACATCATGAGGACATCATACAGGTGGAAGATGTGAAACGTGTTCTGAAAAGGGCGAAAGACACTGCACTTGATCCCGGCGGTGTTAGATATTCCCACATGAAAGACACGAATGATGCAGACTTGGTGGAGATGAGTTGGCAGAATACTGATATATGCAAATGATGCTCCCGTTTATAGGAATGGGAGAGTTCGAAATCGAATAGATAAAGAGTTACAGGCGACAGCAGATAAGATGATCAACTGGTGTACAGAGATAAGTAAGATGGGGCAACCCGTTTGCTATGAAGCTGAAACTAAGACTACCAGACTACCAGACAGATATAAGTGCTGTAATCAACCAAAAAAAAAAAAAAAAGGCAAGCGTCCAGTGGTGTCCTTTGGACAACAGGATTGTTAGAGCTGATGTTCCCAGACTCTAAATATATGGCAGGGACATTACAAGAGACATTAGACTGCGGTACCTGGGAATCATCATTGACAGAAGTTTTGTCTTTCAAGGATCGCATAGAGGGTGTTGTGATAAGGGCCCAAATAAGATTTAATGCACTACAGATTTTGGCAGCGATGGACATGAAGCAGAGAATGCTGATCACACTTTACCATCACTTTATCATTTCAGTGAGTGATTATGAATTGGGGTTACTTGCTGTCTCGAAAAGTCAGCTAGAGAAATAAAGGCGCCTACAGAATGAAGCTATGTAGGTGATCCTGGGATGTGAAATAGACACCCCATTTGTGTGCATGCGACACATCATTGCATTGCCGACTATTGCAGATAGGCTGAAGGTGCTGCAGGCTAAATCATACCTCAGAGTAGCTGCAGACAGAGAAAACCCTCTGTATGAAGCTTTGGCTGCAGGCAAGGGTCAGAGGCTGATTCACGACACTTCACGCCCAGATGATCTGATTATCCATACAGATGGTTCGGTTTTGTGAGGAAAGAGAAGTGCCTGGGCGTTTGTAGCGAAAGCCAATAGAAAATCTTTAGTGCCAGACAGCCTCGCATACGACACAGCATCTTGCATGAGAATGGAGGTGGAGGCGGTAACTGCAGCTCTCTGGTAGCTAGAGAACAAGATGCATACACATGTAACAGACTATGAAAAAGGTGAAGACAGAGATGCTTCGATCTGAGTGGCAAGCTTCACTGGGAAGGTCCTGGGTAATGAGCACACTTCAGATCTTTTCTCTAGCAATGCCGGCGTGGTAGGTAATGAAAAGTCAGACAGATTGACTGGATCTGCAGCACTGGGTGGTGAAGTGATATATAACAAGGCAGATGTGGTCAAGGCCCTTTCGGAACAAGCAACTAAATCAGTAGAGACAGAAGATTATTATGGCCTGGAGAGAATGAGACACCTGGGTGTAACCAGAGAGTCTGGTCGGCTCACTACACTCAGAGGAAAGGCAAGACGGACACAAAACCAGATTGTGACCGGTACCATCGGTATTGGAACTCCCCGCTAGCTGCGGAAGATGAAGACGAAGCACGCATGGGAATGCCCCGAGTGCTGTGATGTTAATTTTTGACTCAACAGAACTGTTTAAGCATAATGTTGTATCTGTCAGTGTGTAATGTTTTGTTCACGGATTTGTCATGTTTGTGCCATTGTGTAGTCTGTGGACCTGCCGCTTCTGCGAGGTGAAGTGTCTACTCAGCTATGTAGTAACTTAAGCCTTTGGTGAGCTGCAAAATGGGAAACGTTCCCAAGGCGGGCAAATGAAACCCTTTAAGGACACCTTGAAGTCTTCACTCAAAGCATTTGGGATGAATGACACCATCTAGGAGGCTGCCTCTCAAGACCTAAATGCATGACGTGCAGCTCTACACAAGGGTGTGGCTACATGTGAAGCAAACAGAACAGCAAGACTTATTAAGAAAAGGATGGACAGAAAGGTGACTGCAGGAGATGATCTCCCTGGCAAAACGCTCATTCCCTGACTTCACTGTCCAAGAACTTTTCGGGCCCGCATCGGCCTCATCAGTCATCTTCGTACTCATACTTGATGAAACAGAGTGGTCATCATCTCGATGTACAACACACGCAACTTAATCCTATTGTTCCAGCTTCGTATCACCTACAATATTTATAGGCAGCAGTCAGCACACTCTTATTGGTTATAGTGCAAACATGATAATGCAAACATGTCTTCCTGTCTTGACCGGCAACTCAAAAAAAAAAAAAAAAAAAAAAAAAATATCTCTTCCTGTCTACAACCATGTAAGAATATTTCCCAGGAAATTTAACATTCCCTGGTTTGCCTGTATCTATCACCGCTCCCATAACTTCTGCAAGTTTATCGGTTCATCGTTAAGCAGTCTGAAGGCAAGAAGTCGGCCCCTCATCAGGAGGTCCCCCAATAATGGTTGTCATTGAGACACTTTCATTCCCGAAGCAGGGGCCGTAAATGATTCGTCCTGTAAAGGTTAAGCAGCTGCGCGCCAATATTAGTCCTAATGACGCTGAGGCGGTCGGGTGCCATTTAATTAAGGCATTCTTCGGCTCTTTGATGCCACAAATCAAAGAAAATATGGTTACTATTTCAATGGAGCCCGGGCGCGGCAGGGGTTGCTAAAAAATGTCCATGTTGCTGCTGGGCTGGCGTGTGTTAGCGATAATCGTGATATTATTATGAACTGTTTGTGTATGATTTCATTTGCTGGCGCGAAGTTAATTTTGTCTGTAGCGAAACCTTAGATTGGGGTTTGTGATGTTGGGAATGGTCGAATTCACTTGATTAACATGGAGGTTTTGAATCAGCAAGAACAGCTGAGATGGTAGAAAGTATGAAATATGAGCTTAGTATTGTCAAATTATGTCAAACGGAGTAGAACGGCGAAACAACAAAGACCTGGTTCCTTGAATATGGAGAGGAAAGTGTTTCTCACAGTAGAAGAGCGGTCCTAATCAGTGTTGCCACTTTGGATGTTTTACATCCAGATTTAGATGTTTTCCTTTGCATTTAGATGGGGTTTTTGACGTTTAGATGGTAGATGTCTTT